>JALXJV020000015.1:7959887-8387387 GCA_024633595.2 Lepomis macrochirus | reverse complement strand
GCAGTGGCGTTGTGGGATCTGAATGCTGTGAAAAGTAGCGTGCACGCAGAGGTCAGGACCGTTTTAGTATTAGGTTAGTTTCATAAGTGACTCATGACATACAACTGATGTGGAATTTTTTTAGACATAGAAACTGATAAGATGCAAAAAAAGTGGCCACTTCTTGGCTTTTAAACATATGTGTCCGATTGTAGCAGCAGACAATGTTTTGGCACATTTGTCACAGTCTTACAGCCTTTTTCTGGCTGCTGTATTTATATGGTTGACCCCACCCACCAACTCACAGCTGCAGGCCCTAAGTTATTAGGTGATTCAATTATATGATACAAAAGATCAGTGAAAATCTACTAGAATCTACTTTACCAAACAAATCCTCGTGAATTTCTAACTAGAGACAATTTGCTTCTTCATTCTGGGATGTAAATCATCATACTGCATGTAAACTAAATTACAGACTACTCAATGATTGGTACACCCAAATAGAGACACAGAAGTATATCTGAATAGTTGTTGCACTCCTCAGAATAGAGCTGTCACAATTGCATCAACTTAGTCTGTAAATAAACACTCAAAACATCTACACAAGTAATTTCTGACTCTAAAAAGTCCTAAAATTTTCTTCAAGTGAAGAAACCCATCAACCTCACAAGAATTCATGACTTTACCAATATCACTTTTTAGATTTTTCTCTTAGTAGTTCACGACTTCTAGCCCTGCATGTGGCGTCATCCTATGTTCTCAGGGTCCTATGGTCCTCAGTTCTAGGGTTAGGGGGTAATGGAAAGACCCTGGGAACACTGTGGGAGAATGCAAAAAGCTTGAAGAAACAGAAAAAACTTATCTAAGGGTTAGTTTCTGTTTTTTTTTTTTTTAAATTTTGTGTGTTTGTTACACACTCATTTTTCTGCCCACACAAAACAGATTTTTAAAAAAAAATCAGATTATTTGGAACAAATAAGTGAGTCACTGATTCATGAACACAGTTCTTTACCTTAACTCAGTGCTACATTCTCACTAATCTCACCATCCACCTCTCAGCTGCAGCCATGCTGCCCGAATGCACATGGAGACAGAAAGATAAGAAAAGTGTCTCATTTTTGGTTTGGGATCTCCACAAGAATTTTAAATACATGCTCGGTGCACAACACGAGTTTATTTCCTCTGTTCCTTCTTTTGCATCCTGTTTACATCCACTCATCCACTATGCAGAGTGAGCAGTAAATGCTCATTTATGCAGTGTAACAGTTAGGAAAAGCTATGGTTCCTGAGAATTTAACTTATTTTCCCCTGAAATCAACCATTCATTAGCAATAAACAATTTCTTTATCACTATCTAACTGGCATCACATTTGTCAAGATACAGTTAAAGAGACTGCTTAATTAATTAAACATGAAATAGCACCTTCCCTGAGTGTTTGAGAATACAGATGTAACCCTGCAATTTTTTCTCCACATACACCAACACCTCCACCCCACCCTCTAAAAAAAACAGCACCAGATTTGATAAGATTTGTTCTCTTTATCACTTTAATTAGCACCTCCCTCCTGTCCCCTTTGCAAATGAGGGGGGTAGGTGGGGGGTTCAGGATTTGATGACTTAAAATGCACACAGCTAACGAGTTATTCATACCCTGCACAGCTGTTAAGGCAATTTAACTGCTTCTTCTCCATTCTTCCTTTTTTCTCTTGATGCTTACTTGTCGAGGAGGGAAAGGTGGCAAGAGGCCTCGCAACTGCTCCATTATCCTGGTAGAGAGGCTCTCTGATTCAAAGATGGCCACAATTTCCATCATTCACCTGTAATAGCAAAGATTTACAACTATTCATTTCACAAACTTGCATCTTTCCTAGAACTTAAGACAATTTTTATGCAACTTTGTCCCTGCTATAGAGGTAGGGGTTACGTAGGCAAGCAAGGTGTCAAAAAAATCCACACCTGACTGCGTTAAAGCTGTTTCTGTTCAGAGCTATGAGCACATTTCTATGCACACTGTATACTTGCGTGCTCCACCATTGCCCATCTGTCGCTGTGCAATTATGATCAGAGGAAAGAAGTGCTTGAATGAAATAACCGCACCTCAGCTCCTATGCAGATTGCCGACCAGGACGTGTCAACTTCTCCTGGATCAGCATCCCCATGATTGGAAGATCACAACTCACATCTACAAACACTGCCACAGATGCGAGCATGCTTTACGTAAATCCACAGAATTAAGTTCAATAAGGTTCAAATATTGCAAAGGTTCTACACGGTTTAAGGACATTTAGGAATATCAAAGACGAAGACAGAATAGGATTCTTCCGCTTCTTGTTTGGGAATTTTTTTGGAAAGGCCTCCAAAGACAGGGTTGTGCAATAGTCGAAAACTGCCAAAATTTGTGAAAAAGCACATACCTTAAATCCTCCAATTTATCTGCTGAGATGCTTTCAGCTATTTGGTTTAAAAACAGCCTCAAACTGAATATATTATAGACAATTCAGACTGATAAGTGGCGAAGCACTTTGATGCGCCAGCGGCCTGAAAATCTGTGATGCAACTTTTACTGTTGAGTCTGTTTTGGTCAATGCATAAGTGGAACCATTGTGACAAGTGGCGTCTGCTGAGTGGTGTTGTTCATCGATGAGTTATTGCTTTAAAATGAAAGTGGTAAGACAGGTTTGGAAAAGGAAAATGGGTTCAATTAGTACTTCAAATAACAAGAGCCCACTTCAGCTAAATTCCTAGAAAATGAACAACAGGCCGCAGACTCAATAAATAGAGAACACAATTTTCCCCCTCTTCCTCTCACTGCAGGATGCACAGTCAGTGATGTGTTATTCTTTACCATTATATGAAAAGACAAAAAAGACAAAACCAACATATGTTAATATTTTTCTGCACTCAAAATTCATTGAAAAAATCTTTTTCAGTGTTCTCAGAAGAGTACATTAAGAAGTGAATAATATCTACAAGAAAATCTATTTTTCTGGCTATAGCATACAGCCTTGTGAATGGACCGGAGGCTTTTGGCACAAACGTTGATGATAGCGGAATACTGTGGATGCTCAATAGATCCATCTGCCCGTTTCACAACATTATGCTTGAGATGCTTGAACTGTAAACAAAGGTGGAAGGTCGGTTGTTGTGTCTGCCTCCTAACTTCAAACAAAAGCTGTTATGTCTGAGACAGAATAAAAGGGTAGACAGATGTTTTGGCCCTGAATATAAATTCAAGACCTGGAATGTAATAGTTAACAGCTTAGACTGCCTAAAGCCACCTTAAGGCTGTGACTTTGTAGCTCTAAGGTGATATCTGCAAACTTGTGGTGTGATAAGGCCTGCACTTGTGCTAGGGTTACAGGTCTTAGCTGACTGAAAATGTCGGGCATCATACTGAAAATTAATAAGTGTTAATAATCAGGATAAAACAAGGGCATGTGCCACCTTTTCCAGAAATAAGCATACATATTCATGTGAGTGTGATGTTGCTGAATTAATGTGATCAGAAGGACGGTTTCAATCCCCCCTGAGTTGGTTCATGTTTAATCTTGTCTCCTCAAAACCAGAAGGCAAAGAGCAAGACAAGAGGGTGGAAAGCAACTCAGTGATTAATGTTATTAATTTCCACACCTCTAACCTTCTGTTTCCGCTTCTCCACATTTGGAGGTTGACAAACCATGTTTTTCTGAAAATGTTTGGCTTTTACCAAGCAGCTCTGCAAAGTTTCTGATTTACTTTGGGGGGATTCCGCAGAGATTGCTATCATTAAAATAACTTTATTAGGGTTTCTGCTGCATTTCCTGTTTGATTTACTGCGCAGTCCCAAGGGCTCATGGGTAGGCACTGAGGACTCCCCTGCACGAGCCAGACCTTGCTGATGCTGTGCTGAAGCAACCTGAGTGTAACGTCCCTGTTAATCTGGAGCTAAACATAGCAGAAACATAAAGAAGCTACTGCCCAATAAATCTCTTCCTAGCCTCTAAATGCAGCTTGTGCACTGCTTGGTGTGTCAATATTTGTGTTGACAATAGAGAGAACAATGGCTCGTGCACTGCCATGTTTAGGGGTTCTATGCTCAAAATGAATTTTATTCCTTACAATGAGGTGTTTGACGTACTGCCTAATGGCTGAAGGTGGATTCCAAGCAAATGCAGAAAGATAAAAAAAGCTACACCAGAAGCATAGATTTTCTATAATATTACTACTTAATTAATATTATGTGTTGAATTATGTCATTATAGAATTTTTCAAATTATTAATTGATAGCATGCCAAAAGACCCATCAGCAAACTCTGCCACTACTCACTCGTTGCTGTTTGCTAACAAGCAAGCCACTTGCTAGCTTGCTTGATGCTAGCTTGACAGTGAGTAGCTTGCCTGTTGGCAAACATTGTGTAAAATAGCAACCTATGACTTTCTCCAGCAGTTTACATGAATTTGTGCCCAGCAGCACTTAGTCTTATCTTGTCTTGCGATCTTTGATCTGGGACATAAAGATCCCCCAAAATAGTCTTCTGACGTTCATCAACACCTGGTTAAGACAAAGCTTCCCACAGCACCACTGCATCACTTTTTCTTTGTCTGTTTTTTTTGCTGAGTCTAGGTAAGATTTAAGTCCTACTGTTTTATTTTAATTTTAACGCAATTTTTACTGATTCATGCTAAAAATTTTTAATGATGCCTGGTCAGCCGATGGTCACACAGGTTTTATGTGCAGAAGCTGCTGTAATTCTCCTTGAAAGATGGCACTGATCACCACAATAAACAAGATCCCCAGTGAAAGCTCAGAAAAGGTCTCTAGGATAAAAGAAAGTGAAGAGACAATTATGAAGAAAGCACAAATCACCAGCAAAAAAAATTTAAATTTGATTTTCAGTCATATTTTAGTATGTTATTGGTTTCATTTTGTTGATAATAAAAATAAGCATTGGATTTAAAAACAAACAAACAAATAAAATAATGAACACTACATAAACAGCTAGAAAAAACAAAAACAGGAAAATGAACAGCTGCAGATTGCAAGGGCAGAAAATTGTTTTCTTCTTAGATCTGATAATAGATCACATGTCAACAGGCACATCGTCCATGTAAAACTGAGATTCTTCTCTCATTTGGGGTTCTGTTCCTGGTATTTTTAGATATTCTGAGATCTTCTCCACCCCAGCTCAAGTTTCATATCCACTTTTCACAGAAGTCCTGTTAGTAGTCCTGTTAGTAGTCCTGTTAGTAGTTAGTAGTTAGTAGACTTGTTGACTACTATCCTACAATGTAAATGAGTTAGTCGGTTCCTCCTAAGCTACCAGAAATAAAATTATACGTCCCTAAAATCCTCAGAACTTTTTCAACTAATTGTTGAATGTCGCGTATTAAGCTGATGAGTGCTAACGCTGGCTTAAGTATCTCATGTGATGGAATATATAATAGAAAACTCTGAGGGACTGAGCCAAGTTGTGAGCCATTCCTCTACTGGTTTTCCCAACAGTGAGACACTTGACAATCTGGCAGAGCTATGATTTCCAGGCCACCTTTTTCAGAGTCGTTAAGTGATGAACAACAAGGCTGGGGGAAAAAAACACTTAAAATATGATACTCACTATATGATGTTCACTTGAAATCTGCACTCAAACCCAATCTCCTGTTTCTCCAGTATTCCTTCAAGTCGTCTGTGAAGTGTTAATGTGCACTGTTGATTGACATGTTCATGAGTACTCTGGGGGGTTGTGTTCAGTGGAGCATGTATACTTTCTTTAAATGTGTCCATACTGCAGATGTGCATCCCAACAATCAAAAAGACATTATCAAAATAACTTACATTTATTACACATGATAAAAGTTTGACTTCATTATTTCATCATTGCTGTCCTGTTACAAATTGTCATATTAGTGGTGTTTCTTTTTTTTAATCAGTGGTGATACTTGTACTTTACTTGAGCATTTCCATTTCACGATACTTTAAACTTCTACTATAATATTGCAGTTTATAACTAACCACATTGGTTTGACACCTTGAGTTACTATTAACTTTACAGATCCAGATTTCACAACACATGCTGAGTTTATAAAATATGATGTATTATAGATACTACTACCCACAAGTATATAAAATAGTTAAATAGTTCCACTGTGACCAGCTATAACATTAAAATTCTACTTACAGTACACATTGATGCTTCAATATTCATGATGAAATAGTAATATATAAATAATATATACATGCTTTTACTTAGGTGACATTTTGAATGCAGGAATTTACTTGTGGTTAAATATGTTTATATTGTAGTACTGCTGACTACAACCTCCAACACTAATTTATTATTTTATGAAATATGAATCAAAATGTATAATTAATTAGAATTAATTTGTAATGATCTAAATTATTATTTCACTTAAAATGTAACTTACTGATGGATAATACAAAATGCATATCCTCCTATTTTCGCTTAGAGCTGGGTGCCTCCTCTGACAGCTCAAAATACATATCTGAGAGTCTCACTGGGTTAAAATGAAGCTTTATTTGTCAGTTTGACCTCAGTAACTCCAGCCAACCATCAGCACGCCATATGCGTTAACTGGAGCCTTTATGTGGAAAGTGTTTATTTGCTATGACACTGAGAATTGCTACAAATATTACAAGAAGATACTGTGTCTGCTTGGCCTTTTCTCCCCCAGAAGTGGTGTACCGCCGCATGATGTGGCATCATATATGAATGCTTTCTGGGAAACTTGTCTAGTGCAGCCTGCTAATTTTTAAAATAAGCAACAGCATGAGAAGCCTGGGGTAACAGAGTCAGTGATTCATCAGTCACCATTCTTGTCGTAATTATGATTTCTATTTTGACATCTGGGGAAAGTCTTTGAAGTGTGTTTGATGCTGTGGAGAAGCAGCGAACAGCCTAATGGAGACAGAGTTTAAAAACTGTTCTGTCTTCTCTGAGCAGTCCCACTAGTGGTGAAACTCCAACACAAAACTGGAGCTTTTCAATAAAATAAAGACGTCTGCTCAAAACTCTTTTACTACTGTATGTGGACATTATTTTTTTTGTATTCCCTAACCCCCATTTTAGGATATTTACTTAATTATTGAATAATAAAATCCCTTTTCTTCCAGAAATTATTTCCTAAACATTCTTGTGACCACCTCCTAGATCGACAACCAGTGTTATAGAAAAGTATTAGCCATCTGTGTGGAAAAAGCTTTTCTAAGTCTGAAGCAAATATGGCTGATCCTTATGAAAACATTCATAATGAGGAAGAGTGTTACGCTTGGAGTTCCTGTTGTTTGTTGGTGCCTTCACCTCTGTTTGACAGTAAGTCACTTGTAATGTCAAAATCAGGAAATAATGAAGCTTAATGGTGCCTCTCTACTTTGTCATGTTAGCTCGACACGTGTTGGTGCACCTTTTGATCTCCACCTCTCCAGATGATGATCCCTCCCCCACCACCCGAGAGCATCTGACACTTCTGTATGATGTGTTTTATGTGATTATCTTTTCCTCTGAACACACACATTATAACACTCTGGCTTTTTATTCATGAAAAAAAGAGCAGAACATCAAGGGAACGCCGGCCCAGATTGGCTGGCACATATCGCAGGGTGTTAACAGGTGAGGGTAATTTCCTAAAGGTGCAGACACCTGGCCTCACCTGGGGTTCACGGCGAGGTCAGGACACCTGTGCTGTTTTATATCTTAACTCCCTGCAGAGGGCTTTGCTATTACAGGTGTTCACACCTAACATTTATTTATTTCAGATTTCACAGGTGCTTCAGATACACTCAGCAGTAGAAGAGCCCAGGTACAGTCGGTTTGAGAGGAAGAGGCACGACAGAACGTTGATTTAAATTTTGTATGGTGAGCTCTTGCACAAACTTCAAATATATTTACAATAATAAACAATCAATGATTCATAAGATGTGATATTTACAGTTATTACAAATAATGTGTTCAGTGACTGCAGCTGAATGACTCAGTCACTGGAGTCGATGTCTCTTAGCAGTAGATTTAAAAACAATTCACATTGTTTGATCTTTCGTTGGCAGAGGAGAAAATCCCACTCTGGTGTTGAAAGACTCTGGTCAAGTTAATGCCAAGAAATCTGTGGTACAATACAAACAGTTTAATTGTGTAATTAACAATCAATAACCACTTCTAGTTAGAACATTTCTGCTGAAAGGAACCGAGAAACACTTATAAAACAGTCAGTCGTAACAAAATAACTGGTGTTCTCATTGAAATAAACTCATAAAAAAGAAACACTTTTATACAGAATATTTATACAGGAATAGCTTTTTGAATTGGATTGTTAACCAAAGGAAGACACATCGCAGACATCGATTTTCACACAGATTGCATATGTTTTTCTTTCTAAGGTGTTCTATAGGTTAGTCATTTTACCTAAGCTTATTTGCATGATAGTAAAAATTGCATACAACATTAATTGTGAAGCTTGTAGCATGAGTTGGTTGACACAGCACTTTTTATAGGCAACCTTTAAAGCACATTTCTCCATTTAAAACGTTTAAGACACTTTTTGTTTTTACTGCCCATCGAAATTACATTTATAAATAGAAAATAGATCGGTGGAATTTTAAAAAAAGCTCTACGTAACATAAACTTTTTAAAAAAGTAATTACATCAGAAACACTGCATGATCTGCAAATAAATAATGTCAGACAACATAAACATGGTGTAATTCACATTTCTAACTGTGTGGCAATTCAGAAAGTTACAGTGACAAAGGTTTTGCAAAATAATGTAACATCGGCAGTGCCGTATAGTACAAGGCATTTGTTGGCATAGTTTCTTTAAGACTGTATTTTTTTACAGTTACAATATAATGTCTATATATATATATTTATATTTCCTCCCTAACAAATAATATGTAAAGACTGAGCTATTCTCGTAGATTCACCTGGGCTGGGTGATCGCGTTCCAGAGTGTGGAGTGATCCATAATCACATTATGCGCTTTTTAAAAGAATAACTAATCTGCCAGCAGGCTCCAGACTCGATACCTCATAATTAAGGCCTTGTCAACCACTTGGTCCGTGATTTCATTTTTTTTTTTTTAAATCCAGTTAAACATCACATACGTAAACACCTATCAAAGTCCTAGCAAACTCCAGGGGGACTTTTTTCTTTTTAAATATAATCAGTAGCTCAAAAAGATAAAGTAAGTCAGTGTAAAACAACAGACATAGAGTGCAGTCAGCAAATATCCACGGCAACATACTTATAATAATTTTTTGTGCAGATTATTTAAATGATGCATCAGTCTTTACAGTGAATAATACAAGTTTTACAAAATCCAAAAAGTAGTACTTGAGTCTGAAATGGTCTTTCTGGTGTGAGAACACTCACTTCACAGAGCCTGTCAGTCTGCAACTGATATATATATATAAACACTCCTTATATAGTCCAGGCGCTGTACTGATTAAAAACACTACTTTTCTTGATTTGCGGTGTGGTGGTTCTGTGTCGGCCGGAGTGTTACACTTAGCACAGTCATCAGCCTGTGTGTGTGGACAAGAAAACTCTCAGTATATGTTGGGGAGAGTCCTACTCCTTTGCCTCGTGTTCTAACTCTGACTGGGCCTCTGCGCCTCGGCCCAGCTGCTCTTCAATCTTGATGGAGAAGATGGTGCTATTGGTCTGCGTGCTCTCGTCCAGCTCCTTCAGCAGCTCTCCGCTCTCCCTGAAGTCCGTCAGCTCCTCCTCGAAGGCCGAGCTGCTGCTGCTGCTGGTGTTGGTGTTAGTGGTGGCTGCGGTGTTGTTGTTATTGGGCTCCTTGAGCGCCTTGGTTGGGTGATTTACGTAGAAGCGCTGGTTCTGGAAGAACTTAATGATGGTGAGCTTAGGCAGGTCCAGCTGGGCCGACAGAGTGTGAATGGCCTCCTCATCAGGGTACAGGCCTACATCCTGGATGAAGCTCTGCAGGATGCCCAGAGCCTCCAGGGAGATCTTCCCTCCGCAGGTGCGGGACTTGATGCTCCCTCCACGGCTGCCCTCGTCCTCCGTCTCTGCTGGCGAGGCGGTGGAGGGCTGGCGAGGCGGTAACCGAGGGCCTGTGGTGGGCTGCTGTTGCTGCAAGGGCTGCTGGGACAAAAGGGGTTGGGAGGGGTGCTGAAGGGACAGGGAGGGCTGGTGCTGCTGCTGTGACTGGGGTGGCTGAGCCTGCAGTGGGAAAGAAAGGGGAAGAGAAAGGAGACGGGGATGTTATCAGTGAACACTTATCGGCGCCTTAATAAGGCCTTTCATTAAAATCAATTGAGTTGTGAGGGAAAATGGGCCCGCTGTGTATAGAACAGGCACTTGGTTGAAGGAATTTTCCATGTAATATCTCATTGAATGTAATCAGTTCTGCAGATATGATTTTTTTTCCTTTTTTGGTAGTGGGAGATTGTGTATCTCATTGTGGGGGTAGAGGCAACCGCGCACAGACACACACACACACACACACACACACAAACTCAAAAGACACAATCAGCCCTACACACAGTGGGAAACTGGCCTCTCTATTATAGCCTCTGCTGCTTATCAGTCTCTATTGCCAGGCAGTGATAAACAAGCTCCCTGTGCACAATTCACGTTGCGATGGTCTGGCTGATTTGCTGCAGTGTGAGAATGCTATCGATGGCTTTCACTCTACCGTCAGAATCCCGTTAGTGTAAACACATGACACATTACTTGTAAAATGTCTCATTGTGTGGTTGGAGAGGGAATGAGTGGGCAACTCGTGGTCCCTATTGACCCCACAAAATGGGTGCTCTTTTATTTTCATTTCTGAGTCAGACACTGTAGAATAGGTGTTTCATAATGAAGTTTGCAAAACAGCACTTTGCAAGGACTCTTGTTTGCCAGCTGCATAAATGTACCCAAAGATGTGATTTTACTGTACCAATATACAGAGCTGTGATAGTTCTTGTTGAGCAAATGTGAGCTAATTTGGCTAATGTATCGTGTTAGTGAAGGACTGGCACAAAATATTTAAACACTAGTCTCTTATAGACAGTGTAAAACTGCACCATTAAATCAGAAATAATCACATTTTATCAATCAACAACCATTTCTGTTCTGTTTGCATGCAAAGTATGCACAACATTCCCTCATTCCATATCTGCTGCTGAAATTGATTTGTAAAAGAAATCCTATTACCTTATTTATATCCGCTAAATGGCAGCCTTTGTGAAACACTGGCCACGTCTCCAAGTAACCAAATAACTAATCAACCACTCAGATGTGACTCAGACTTTTAATAGAAGTGTTATTGTACTTCATTAAGATATTTCGACCGTTAACCGAGCCTTGTGTGTTCTTTTCTATTCATCTGCCAGGTGTCTTTTATAAAGCAGCTCTTTTAAAATGAGTTCAGGCTAATGATATCTTTGAAAATGGCTTTTTTTCACTGAAAAGAAGGAACTTTTAAGTGTTGCTATGTTGTTTCTAATTAACAAGAGTTCATAAAAAATCTTAAGTGTTGTTTATTACAAATTCCTGGAAAATTAGTTAAGATTAAAGGAATGGGAGGGAGGGGAATTAGGCTTTTAACTTTTTGATATACAACTTCAGGAAAAGTATGAAAATATGCACAAATACAGTAAGAGTAAGCAGTAAGAGGTGTATCAGGAGTGTGCGTTTATTTCACGGTGTCTCACCTGAAGCTTGTATACATGAATTCAGGTTTCAACTGACACTCATTTACAATCTGATTATTTTCTCAGATTGATTAATCGTTTGGTCCAGAAAATGCTGATCACAATTTCCTAAATCTCATGTTGACATCTTTAAATAGCTTGTTTTGCCCAACCAAAAGTCCAAATCCCAATTCTATTGAGTATACAATCACATAAAACGAAGCAAACAGCAAAGTTTCACTTTTACGAAGCTGGAAAAAGCAAATGTTCACCATTTAGTAAAAATACTTGCCGATATACTTTCTGTAGTATATGACAACAGTTTGATTAGTATTAGTATATTAGTAATATATGATAACAGTACATGACCACAAGTGAAGCCATGTATGTGCACATGGTTTGTGTGTGTGTGTTTGTGTGTGTTTGTTCATACAGCTATAATGTCATGATTCAATGATCCTATTTAATAAAAACAACAACTTTTAATGGGCGGCGCGGTGGTGCAGTCTCACAGCCTCACAGCAAGAAGGTCGTGGGTTCAAACCCCGGTTGCTCTGGCCTTTCAGTGTGTGTTTGCATGTTCTCCCCGTGGCTCTGGCTTCTTCCCACCATCCAAAGACATTCAAGCTAGGTTAATTGGTGTCTCTAAAATTGTCCTTAGCTGTGAGTGTGAGTGGTTGTTTGTATGTGGAGTGGCGACCTGTCCAGGGTGTACCCTGCCTTTTGCCTAATGTCAGCTGGGTTAGGCTCCAGCCCCCCCGCGACCCTGTACACACGATGGATGGATGGATGGATAACTTTTAAGTAAGCATATTACATTCTGTTTATTCCTATCTTGTTTGTATTTGTGTTTGCATGTGCAAGCTTTGATGGTTTATTATAAACATGTCTTGTCAGAAAAATTGTGCATTTTAAAGGGAGTCTCACACACACACACACATTATATTTTGAGTGTGTTTGCATCAGTACAAAAGACATTTACTGTTTAAACAGATTCTCCAGAGAAGTGTAAAGCCTGAGCTGGTTGTGGCACAGTGCCTTGCCTAAAGGCACAGTCAGGCAACATGTGGCCATGCTCACCTGCAGCTGGTCACTGGAGATGTGCATCAAGTGTGTCGGCCGCTCGTTGTGGTGCTGCTGCCCGGCGCTGCTCTCCTGCTCGTAGATGGCGTCGCGTTCCACTTGGGAGAGGCTCAGGAAGCGGCGGATCATGGAGAGGTTCTCCCAGAGCGTCCGGTTCTCGGGAGAGGGATCCTCCTTCCAACGCAGAAGCTCACAAAGCCAGCCCTGAAGGAAGGATTAGAGAGACACAGAGAGAGGAGTAAATGAGTAATACATGGTCTTTAGACTAAAATGTGAGCACAGGTCAAAAATAAATTGATTAATTATATACTGCTGTCTCTAAGAGGTTTCAAGAGTGCTAAAATGAATTTTAGTCCCACGAGTATGGAAACTGGTTCAAAACAGACAACCAGTTTTAGAGTGCTTTACCTAAGAGGAGGACAAACTTATTGGTTGGTTGGTTCTTTTGGTGTTCAAATAAATATGAATTACAGAGGAACCTAAATGTAACAACAAATGATTAACTAATTAAAATTAATGCAAACATATGTTTTACAAAAACTCTTTTCAGTACTAAAATAAAAAGGTAAAAATACAAACGCAAAACATCCCATTTGTTTCACCGGAGCTGCACATGCAGTTAGTATGTTTTTTTTTGCCATAGCAAAAGATGAAGATGTGAATTTTAAGGAACAATTTAACATGATCAGAAACACACACTCGCATAGTGAGTAGCTCCTTTGGCAGGAAGCAAGTGGCTCTCATGTTTGAAACACTCCAGCAGAGGGCCATGAAAGGCAGAGCCGAGGAACAGTATTGGACAATTACTATCACAAATGCTTTATTTGATCCTTGAACCTTGATGGCCAAAAGATTCAACACGAGACTGACACAGTGAAAGTGCAGAACAAAGGGTAGCTTGAACTCACTTGTCATTCATATATATATATATATGTTTTTTTTCATATATATGTTTTTAATAGTAAAAGCTGCAGAACTGCACAGGATTTATAATCATGCAAAGTACAAATCCGTTAACAGATATATCATTGATGATGTATGAATGTTTTACAAAATGTTGAAATTAAAGACCCTAAGCAAATTGTTTTAAATGTATCAAATGAGTTGCTTAAGGTTTAGTTTGACAGCTATAGAATATGAATATGTTGATTTGAATAAATGAGAAACAATTAGTCAATCGACAGATCATCTTAATAATTGATCAACTGGTGCAGTAAAGGTTTAGGCAAAAATGTCAAACGTCTGGTTCGGGTTGCTCATTTGTGAGGATTTGCTGCTGTTCTTTGTCTTACATAATAGATAAATAGATATAAACATTATTTTTTTGACTGTTGGTTGGACAAAACAAGCAATTTAAAGTTACTTTGGGTTCTGGAAAAGCATAATCTTCACTCTTTCCAATTTTCTGACTGTTCTGTTATAAACAAATTGATTAACTGATCACTCGAGATAATACCTGACACATTATTCGATAATGAAAATAGTTGTTATTTGCAGCCCTAGATTAAAAATGTATGGCCATATCTTTCATTTCTGTACTTTTGTGTACTTTTGTATTATAAGAGATCAGGACTTGGGTTTGGTTGATTGAGATTGGGTTAACATTAGCCACATTTTATGTTATAGATGAGATAAAGTTAGAGTATGATGTTGTGGAATAAATACAATGACTAGAAACGTCTCATAGCTACAGTAATTCAAATGTGTTGTTCATCGAGCTGAATGACAAACTGAGGATTCACGACTGTACAGTCAGAAGGGCTCTGCAGGGGCTGAGTGACGTGGCCTCCCAGGCTCAGACGTGACGACCTAAACCTCAGCGGGCCAGTGTATGAGTAAGAGTGAAGGGAAATAACACATTGTAGTGCTGTGTGGGAGAGCGAAGAAGAGTGGGAGGGGGGAGATAAAGCTGTAGTGAATCTATCAGGGGGGCTGTAAACGGACAAGAGTGGCTGAAGAAGGAGGGACAGCCAGGGAGTGAAACCAGCGAGGAGGAAACGCAGTGTCAAAGAGAAGCAGTGAGGTGTGTGTGTGTGTAACAGAGGGCTACTCGCTCAGCCGGGTAGTCTGTCCTGGCAGTGTGACAGAGCGGCGCTGTAATCTCCCAGCCAGTGCGCGGCAGCACCTTTCATTTCCACAGGATTACACCGCGCTGCTGGTCCGCACACAGACACACACACATGCATACACACAGGGCAGAGCCACGCCGCCACACTGCATGCAAGAGATAACTCAGCAGTTTGGTTGTCCCCTGTTCCAGCTCCTCCCATAAGCCACATCAAACCCAGGAGGGGTTTTGGGGGAGGCCGAGAGGGGGAGAAAGAGAGAGAGGGAGACATAGAGAGAGAGGAAGAGAGAGAGGGAGGAGCGGGGCCATAAAGCCTGCGTGCCCACCTTGTTCCTTTGCCACGTTTATTGTTGCGTTTTTAATTTGCATGCAGAGGGATTTGGACGGCACTCCAGTTGGGCTGTCTGTGGCTTCAGCTGATTCGGTGGTGAGGGAGAACGCACACACACACACACACACACACACACACACCCAAAAAAAACAAAACACAAACAGACGCACACAAACCACCACACACCATCTTGTCAAAGCCAGAGAAACAGTACCCCGGCCCAGCGATGGAGTAATCCAACTCAAACACTCCCCAAACCAGCAGGATTAAACCCAAAGTAGCAGAGCCAATCAAACAAAGGCACGACGTGAACTCCATTTCAATGCCAGGAAGTCCATTTGATGAAATAAAGTACAGAGAGTTTATTAGTTCACAAGTGTGAATGTTCGCTTGTGCTGCTTTTTACTTTTTTGCCTGTATTTCTACAGTTTTTGAGCTGACAATTTAGCTTTTATCGAAGGAGCTGAAGGAAGAATCACAAGCCACAAAAAATTGAACATTTGCTAAACGTTTTTTATGTGATGTATGTCAAACAGCAGTTAGCGCTGTTCCCAGCCAGCACTGTGGACAGTGGACAGTCAGCATTTTGCATGGCAGTTTCAAGAGCTTTGTTTGTGTTTGTCTAATTGCATTGCTTCCACAGGCCAGGCAGAGGCAGGATAAAAGGGAAGAGAGAGAGAGATGGTGAGAAACAGAAAGAGAGATGGAAAGAAGTGATTTGACTCCCTTGGTTTAGTAAACTTAAAATATATATATATTTAAATATATTTCTTCTTGACTGTAAAGTAAGTAGTGTAATTTATCTGTATGATTAAAACATACTTTTAAGTCAATGTTCTTTCCCAAGAATTATTAAATCAACAAGATTTTATGTTCAACATTCCCGTTCAAAATTACCATACTGTTGCAAATCTGTTTTCCCCCTTATTGTTTAATGTAATTTGTTGAGCCTCTCCACCACAGCTGACAAGCACCAACCGCTCTTGATTGGATCATGGAACTTACTGCCCCTGCTGCTAAAGTGTTCCAACACGGTCCAGAAAACAAAAATCTAGGGCTCTTCAATCCAGTGTACTCTGTGTTTTGTTGAAGATCATTAAGGGCTCTCTATAAATAAATAGAACAGGTAGTTCAGAACAGGCATAGTTGCCGGCCAACACAGTACAGTATACACTCACTGTGTTTCACAACAACAACTGGTGTTCAGTAAAGAAATGTACTTGTGTCAGGGACTAGTGATACTTGCAAGAAAGTCTGTGACTGAGGAAATGGATAATTATCACACAGCAAGCCTACATTCATATTAAAAACAGTATTAACAGAATTGTTTTTATTAAGAAAGGACTTGGACTGTATGGTTAAGTCTCACACTTCTCATCAACCCTCACTACACAGAACCACAGGCAGCCATTTCCAGAAAACCATCTCAGAAGGGGCGACAGTCCAGCAAGGTGGCAAAAATGGCAGACAGCAACTCATGAAACTCTGTGTCTGCTAGGTGATGCTAACATGTAAGCCAGAATAACTTCATATGACGAAGGTACTTTTTGTGAGTTTATTTTGGATTATGATTAACAAGAAAAAATGACAAATTTTCTCAAATGTGTTAGCACTTCTTTGTTTTATATCACTGTAAAGTGAAAAAAAGTTTGGAATGTTGGACAAAACAAAGGATTTGAAAATGAGATTTAAGAAGCATAAACAGCATTTTTCACTATTAACTTATTGGCAGAAATTATTCATAATGAAAATTATTGGGAAATAGAAAATGTTATTGACTTCACAATTAATGGATATATTGATAATGAAAACTGCATCCATAATATACACCATTATGGGACACAAAAGGTTCCTCGAAAATAATTGGAAAGCATTTAGTTACATTTAAAGTGGAGTGACTTAATAAAAGTCAAAACTCATTGCTTACAGAAAAGAAATGCGGAGCAATAATGAGGTTTAATAAAAAGTAGCTGTTGGACATGACAGAGAAAAAACTGACATCCAATCTTTAGTGGATGACATTAACTGACAATCATTGATGTATCAGTGTAAACTCATGACTCTGAATATAATAGTGATGGCAATATGAGTGTGTTCCTTATTTGGCAGATCACAGCATGACGTCAATACTGATGAGTATGTTGATGAGCCTGTGATAGAAATCACATTTACATCACACTTACATTTATATCAGAAACTGATACTGATCAGCTTTTCAGTTGACTCAGTGAAGTAAACCAATGTATTTTCCCAGCCTCGATTACCTTAGAAACCATAAAATATTTAAGTAGAAAGCCAGTTTATTTTGATGCTAAATACATCTCTCAGTTGAACTCACAGATGCTGCAAACAGGTTCATCGAAGCAATAAGTACTGACAGGCATAGGATTATCTTGCTATGTTGGCACACACCTGCGACAATATTGCACAATAATCCGCTGCCTCTAGGTCATTGTTGCTTAATTATTAATTAGTTTCAAACAACAGGACTGGCAATCAAGAACCACCAGCCATTTCTTGTTTTACAGCAGCCACAGATCTGACCAGAGGCTCACGGGGCACTGGGGTCATAAGGTGGCAAATTAAAAGGGTAATAAACTGTTCAGCAGGCTATTGTATAGTCCTAGTATAAAAAGCAACCGGGTGTTCTGATAAAAATATTTTTCCTCGCAATACAATAGTGGAATTCATGCGCGGGATTCACCCAGCTATGCAATGTGGTGCACCGTGTATGTGAGTGCTGCAGTCACAAGCTGCCAATAAGAGCATAGGCCTGCTCTGTCAGAGAACAGCATGGTATTCACCACCCCAACCCACCCACCCACCCATTCACCACCAAGCCTACCACTGCAAACACCCCCAACATGGAAGCTCAGAGAAACATTAATGAACAACTGGCTTTGCAGTGAGACAGGGACAGCCGACAGACAGACAGAGTTCTGTCACACGGCCTGGCCAACACCTTCCCTCTAATCTCATTTGCTTGTTATCAGTCCCATCAGGCTGACCTCGGCCACTGAGAAAATAAATAAATAAAATAAGCCAACAGATGTCCATCAATTTGCCATTTGAGTCACACCCTTCCTCGGATTACTGCGCAACCAAAAATAATACCTCCGTTTCAACCCCGGAAAACAGACTATGAGTATATCAAGCACCATTTACATTTGGACCATTTGGACAAAAAAGGCTACGATGACACATCAAAAAATTAAGAATGAGAAATCAGAGATGGAGAAATGATTGTGGCCATTGTTGTGGCTGGCTGCTTGGAGGACTGGACCGTTTCAGAGGCAGTCAGACAACCCTCTTCTTTGTCTGAACAAGGGAGAGAGCTAAAAGTAGGGGGAAGACAATGCATTATTGTCTTCCCTCCTCCTTGAACCTGGCAGAGGCCCAGCACTGGCAGACAACACTATGCAGATAAATGCAGCCGATAACATGTTTCTCTTCCGTGAGCAAGCCAAACTGGCGGCTGCACGTGCGCGTTTACCCCGCAAGGTAACGTGTGCCATGTTGTAAAAACATTATGCCATGGTGGACGCCCATCTGCTGACGACAGTGGAGTGTTGAAACGTTCCTGATGCTAGGGCATATGTGAATCTGCCGCAACAATAAGCAATAATTGACTTAACGATTCAAGGCCAGATTTTTTTGGGGAGGATAAGTTTTAATATGCAAAGAGACACATAATCTTTGGCATACTGTGAAGAAGACAGGGCCATGGAAATGGGGTCAGTGGCCTTATCTGAACTGCAATGGCAATTGGAAGGGCAGCAATGACATGCCAAAAAATATATACTAACACAAATATAAATAACACATTATACCATGCTCGCATACCAACCACAACGCTAAAGTCTTGTTTATTAGTGTATTCAATTTCTTCTTAAATGTCTACACATCCATTAAATGTTGTTTGCCCAACATGCAGTGCAGTAATTATTTTATACACGTACGTTACAGGGATAACATGAGCATTGAAGTGAACTAATAATAACTTACATAGATGATTTCATGCTGTTTGTCTCATCAGATAATGGGTCAGGTGAGCAAAGCCCTCCCCTCAAAGGCAGTCTGTGGAGGTGTTCTGGTGGTCCCACCATCAATACTTAAAGCGTAGGAATTAATTTATGGTTCAAGATAGGATTTAACCCGTTGATTATTGTAGCACCACTCCAATGCTAGATGAATAACGATGGCTATGTCTGGTATTCTATATCCAAAGTAATCATGTTTATATATTCTATGTGATAGGGAAATGATCACGGCGACGGCAAAGTTTGCACTAAAAATGACTCCTAGCAAGATTCTTTACATACAAATGTGTCTCGCTACAGGAAAGGAGAAGATTACTGAATTGTGCATTCATTATATATCCAAAAATAATCGTGTTTGCATTCTTTCACTTAGAGCGCAGTAAGGAGAAGGTTTGCGCTGGAAATGGCTATGCTGGATCACAAAATACTAATTTATCTAGCGTTACTGAAAAGATTACTGAGCCTTTTTTCAACATGCTTCACATTGTAATTGTAGTCTCTACGTAGTCTCCATGTCCTGATGTATTTACGTTTTTGAGGAGGGCCATGACAGTGCTACGGAGTATATGAAACAGCTCAGTGCAGAAGCATAAATCCACTTTTATCTCGATCACTTCTGTGAA
Organism: Lepomis macrochirus; assembly: GCA_024633595.2. Taxonomy (NCBI): domain Eukaryota; kingdom Metazoa; phylum Chordata; class Actinopteri; order Centrarchiformes; family Centrarchidae; genus Lepomis; species Lepomis macrochirus. The sequence goes on along the minus strand of JALXJV020000015.1, from coordinate 8,367,631 downwards.
GTTCTGTGAATTTAAGCTAGTGACCCACTCGTCACGAGGTTTACCTCTCTAACGCGTTCTATTGTCAAATACATGATTGGAGGTGAACAACAGAAAAAAAACAGCAACACAACACAGGGCATGACAACATTAAGTATTTCACATGGTTGTGAAGATCAAAATAATTAGTTACAGATAAAGGAAATTAACGTTTTTCAAAACTTATCCTACTTTGTTTATATCATAGCTAAGGCACCATATGGTGATCAAAAAGTTGAATTTATTGTTAAGCCACATTTTTATTTACCTCTGCATAATTTTTCATAACCTCACCATCTGATTCCAATTCACACGCTGGTCCTGAGCATTCACAAGGAGGCATACTAACAAAACAGATGGATCAAACTGACATCTTTTTGAAATGACAGATAGGCCCTAAGGATGGTTGGATCTGCGACCACAGTAATGGATGATGAAATTTCTAGTTCTCATATGTACCAATCACGAAGCTGCTTCTCTCGTAAGGAAAGCTTTTGAGGATTAAAAACTGAGTCAAGTAAATCATTTGAAACTTGCCTTTAATTTTTTTTTTTAACACTGATATGACTCTGATGTCTTGTCAGAGTGGATGCCTTCCAGATTATGGTTGCCAGATTGTGTCACTATCCTCTTTTGTGAGGATGTCAGTGGCTGAGCTTTAGGAGAGAAATTTGCCAGTCTGAATCATACATGCCAAACAATTAATCTCTATTCGAGCTGCGACATGGAGAAGTCTTAGCCAAACAGTGAACGTTTTCTGAAGAGGGGTCACGACCTCTCCAGATACAATAAGTGAGTTCACAACAATAACAGATTGACAGCTAACACGACACACACATTGTGGAGGCAAGGCATGACTATGCAGGAAATGGCCCTCTGTGTCAGCACTTGCTACGAGAAACAATACCAACCAGTTCTGTGTGGCAGTTATGTGACGTCATGGCTGCCAAACCGATAAAGTGTGCAGGGAATTTTCAAGCAACTAAATAGAGGCAGATGGAGCATAAAGAATAGCCAAAGGCAAATGACCGGTCCATCGAAAATGGAGCACATTAAACATCTGTGTGGTTACAGTGGGTTTTTTTTAACTGCACGTTTTGTTCTTTTTCAGCAAAGTTCTTTTTCACACACAACTGCACATAACATAGCAACAATACTATAACCTAGGAGTTCCCCTGTACAAACACTACTATTACTTGGTTGGATTCTCAACAGGATAAGTACCTTGCACAAGAACAGTAGTAAAGAGACAAGAGTGTATATAAAATTTGAATATCTACAAAATTAGAACACAAGAATGTTTTAATACCTTCTACATTTGTACTAAGAAAATATTTGCAGGCAACATATTTTTATGTCATAAGAATGTGAAAATTAATTAAAAATATCAATCAATATCACATTTTAGTGAAATTGCGTTGTCTTTGTCCACCAAAGTACTTCAGATTGTTTATGTGTGCAAAATGGCTGAAAATCGAGTCACTGATGATGCTACAGTACATATGCCTCTTTGTATCAAATATTGGTATTGATGAAATTGCACCATAATCTAGTTTAGACTGGCGGTGGGATGATATTTGGGTACTAGCACTGTCTGCACAGCAACACTGAATGTTCAAACACGGTTCTCCCACCTCAAATTTATCTCTTGTTTATAATATTTTCTATTCAATACTGCCGAAGCAGATGGAGGATGAATGCACAGAAGACAACAAACACACTGAAGATGAACAAGAGATAAACAACAACTGCAGCAACATTACAAACACAGAAAGCACCTACATGGAGTCTGATTCCATCAATTATAAGAGCGTGATTGAGATTTAATTCAAAGCTGGGGTTTAATTGCTAATATCAAAGCATAATTAGGCTGATAAATCATGACTGATCTTATTGAATTACAGATTGAAATAGCGGAGAACCTGCAAATTGTCTATGTCAGCTAAATAAGTGTTCTTAATAGGCCTACAAGTTTGCTTTAGATACTAATGAAATGGAACAACTTTTCACCCCCAAAAAGTGTCTGAAATAGAAGTCTTCATATGCAGTTGTTTATTCAGTGCTATGGCTATGTGTCTTGTTCAATAATCTTGAACTTAAAATAGAATATTTACATAGGTGCCAACAAAGTAAACACAAAATCTGAAATGTCTCTGTATGTGGCTGAAAAGGCAACTTTATATGTCCTTCTTCAAGCTCAATTTATGGAGTACATTGTAAAAATAGTGACTGAAAAATATGGTATAGAGCCATAAATTGTGAAAGAGAGAGAGAGAGCAAATAATGCTAGCAAAACCAAGTGCACACAAGCACCAGCATGAGCACTTGGATAGGTCCTAATATCTCCCCATGCAATTCCCCCTCACTCAGTCATACACAATCCTGTATGCACACAGACACACACACACACACACACAAACACACACACACACACACTCTCTCTCAGACTGCATCTGCTGGAGCTAGTGGCTGTAGTTAAATTGAAATATTTCCCGGCGTGTGTCAGAAGCATGCAGAATGATAATTATGACAGATCTGATTAGGCGGGCCGAGTCGGGCGGCTCCGGGCTGCAGGTGCGACCTTGTGCATTCCTGAGTGTGTAAATAAAATTAATTACAAGCGTAGGGGGCGCGCAGCGCGTGACATCAGCGCGCACAGGGGGGACTCCCACGGGGGGCACCCTAATGGAATATTTTCCCCGAGTCTAATAATACAGTTGGTATTGACTTGAGGTAATTAGGGGGATCATTAAAGCGCTTTTCCCGGCGTATTTGCCTGCCTGATCAGATTAGCGAGAATGGGCCTCAGAACAAGCCCTGTGTGGTCTGTCAGGAGAAGTGGAGACAGTGGGAGAGGGTTAGCTAGTGAACATTTGTAGAAGAGAAAGAGCTAGCAAAGTACTGTGCCTGTTACCGGGGCAAGGGTAGGATTTGCAAACAACCTAGCAAGATTAAGGAGTAGTAAGGTTAAGCATGTGGCCAATAGGCTAAGCACTAGTTAGCACTCAGGAAATGTTGAAATTGAGAGAGGGCTAGCGAACTATTAGAGAAGTACTAGATCAGTTAACTAGCAAACTGCCTAACACCTGCTCCACAGCAGAAAACATTTGTCATATAATGATGCATTAGAGGTGACGAGGAAGACACAATTTGAAGTCCTGACAGTTGGGGCAGATTCCTATTTTGGACTGCAGGGTAGGAGGCAGGCGAGGCGGAGGGAGTGGGTTGTGCAATTGGAGACAGATGGGGTGAGAGGTGGCATGTAAGGCGTAAGTGAGAGAGATGGCAGGAGAGACACAAAGTGCTCTGAGCATGCTCAGTGAGACCCCAGGCTCCTGCTAAGAGGAGGAAGGTTCGATGAAACAGGCAGCGGAGAAAAACAGGCTGGTGGGAATTCCACTGTCCATTAAACAATAAGAGAAAGGCTCATTTCAGAAGGAGGGGAAGACTTACCATTTGCAAGATAATTCATTCTCTAAATTAATTATTCAGACAGCTGGGTCTCCAGTTCAAGAAATTGTGTCTTTAATAATAGAGAGGATCTGGCCTAGCCTGTTTCCCATGGCAACCTAATAACCAAGCAGGCACGGGAGATAAATAAATAAATCAATTAATAAACAGTCACGGCCCTTTTAGATCTCTAGGGGTTGTGATATGCTCGCTCTAATCTGCCTAATTTGAGGGAGAGAGGTGTGGAGACCTGTGAGTTCACAAACAAAAAATGAAGACATTTTGATGCCTGCCCTGACATAGCACAGAAAGGACAACTTGGGAAAAGTGAAGCAAAATTTCATTGTGCTGCTCCAAAACATAGCGCCTAGCAGTTCCTGATATTAAAAAGTATCTGATAACAGCTTGACTGTATCAATTTATTATTCTTGGATGTAATTTAATGCCATTTGTACACAACTCTACATGCAAAACATGACTTCTAACGCGCTGACCCCAAGTGGCTTCTCAGTAACAGACAAACCTCTGAACGGTGACAATCTAGAAACAGACACCCAAAAGGTCAGCCATCTGCCCCTCTTGTTAAGCAGCCATTGGATGGAGCAGAGTAATAGACGTGGTGTGTGTGTCGTTGGTCTGTTTGTGTGGGTCATGTGCCAAATATCTGAGACTAAAGCTAAGAAAAGCGACTAAATAAAACATGTACATCCTCTAAGCAGATTCCACACCAACAGGAAATTTGTCATTTTCCAAGCATGAAGAAAACAGTTCCAGTTATTCTGTCACCCTCCCTTCCTATTCACATCACTGTCCCCACCTGCCCCCACCCAACTCCACCCTCTCCCCCACCTTTCCAGACCAACAAGGCACTCACCCCCCCCCCACACACACACACACTCCAGGGACTGCCGTGCCAGGCGGGTGCAGGGTGACAGATGGCATACACCAACCCCCCCCCGCGCTTGCTCTCCCCTCTCCCCCCTACTGCACCAGCCCCCCCACCCGGCCCCCCCGGTGGCGCAGCGGCGGACCAGATCAGTGCCATTCTGTCTCATTAGAGCCTGGCTAATTAGCGTAGCCTCTTCCAGGGGAGAATGAGTGAGTGAGAGAGAGACAGAGAGAAAAAGAGAGATGGGGAGAGAGGGCCGTGTTGGTGGCGGTGACTGCGTTCTATACTCTTCTGGTCATTGAGGAGTCGGAGGGCTTTGAGCCCCGCAGTGCGCAGGGCTCCCAGGGTGCTTGTTTTATGACAGCAGGGTCTCTGATTCTAGCCGTTGTGCAATTCCTCTCAGGAAGTGTCGGGGATGTTTGGACATAAAAGTCGTGTCAAAGGAATGCCCCCAACCCGCTCCTCCCCACCCTCAGCAAACCTCCCATTGCTCAACTGAACATTAGCCGCCCTCTCTGCCAGGCTAGCCAACACAGCAAGCCTCCCCTGTTAACGTGAATGAAAACAAAAGCACAATAACTTGCTAGATGGTGCTCTAGCCCAACTGAGCCAGTTAATAATGTCGACATCAACTCCAGGCTATCCAGATCATAGCTTGCACCTCTGCCGGCTAAAATGAAATGGGCTGTTTGGCGAATATAGTAAGCTCTGGCAGTGTCATCGCTGGATTTGAACCAGTAGCACGCAGATGTTTCCTCCAAGTCTGACATCTCCTGAAGCTAAATGAAGACGGAGCATTCTTGGAGCATTCAATCTTGATTCTGATTTTATCAAGGAGTAAATGTAATATCTGTCCTAATAAATCAGAATTGATGCATGGATTACTTAAAAAAATACGTATGCTCAGACTTGAAGTGAACGACTATCATTAATATGATAAAGTAATATGGCTTGGGTTACATTCACTGCTCTATAGTTACTACTCTGAATATGTGGCAGTAAAAGAGTGATTGAAATGCAACACTGAATATGGTGGGGGGTGGTAGGGGGGGGCAGTTAAGAGGTAGCTGTGGCCTGCTGTGGTTACGAGCCCAAAGAGGACAGGATGGCTGCGTTCCAGGAATCCCCCACACACTTACACACAAACACACAGTGACATAATATATGTATGTGTATATACGTATATATATATATGTATATATATATATATATATATATATATATATATATATATATATATATATATATATATATATATATATATATATATATATATATATATATATATATATATATATATATATATATATATATATATATACATACATACATATATACACACATATATACACACACACACATACACACTCATGCACCAATCAGTAGCTCTTGTTTACTTTTCACCACAGGACCACCACTGTCATGCACTGTTAAGCTCCAACCTCTTTTCTCCTTCCATGTATTCTTCTTTCTTTCTAGTTACATTATATATATATATATATATATATATATATATATATATATATATATATATACATACATACATACATATACACACATATATACACATACATATATACACACACACACATACACACTCATGCACCAATCAGTAAGCTCTTGTTTACTGCTTTTCTACCCACAGGACCACCACTGTCTATGGCACTGTTAAGCTCCAACCTCTTATTTCTCTCCTTCCATCGTACTTCTTCTTTCTTTCTCAGTTACATTGTCTCTCTCTGTGAATGAGGCAAATATGCTTTATGCAAATGCTAAATAAACCAAGAAACACTACATGGGACACATATACCCGCACCTATGCAGGTCCGATACCAACAGAGTCACCTGATTCTGTGCTTGCGTAAGCATGCGGGAAATCCTAAGCTGAGCAGAAGAGGCATAGGTTGAACTGCACACCAGGCTGATAGGACGGTGCCAGCCTCAGTGATGAGCCCTCTCCCCCACCCTTCCCCCACGATTATTTCCCTGGACCCCATATGGGCATCCTGCCAGTCCAGCCCATCCTCCATCCTCATCACCAACCACATCCACACTGCACTCCCAAACTCAGTACCCGCAGTCTCTGCTGATATGGTACTCAACCCTTGGCTTGGACAGTGGGGTTTTTTCCCTGCAAGGCTGCAAACCTCTCTGGACTTAAGCTGTCGTTTACAACATGTCATTTAAATATACATTCTCCCTGGCTGACTGATTTGCACTATAGAAACCTCGTAAACAATTAACACTGATGTAATTTCCAGGTGACATACTCAAATTGCTTGTTTTGTTCTACCAACAGTACAAAAGCCAAAAATATACAATTCACAATGATATAAAACAGCAAATGAGAAACAATGACAACAGCTGCAAATCCTCCCATTTAAGCAGCTCAGACTGTCAAATGTTAGGCATTCTTTCTTATACAGTGACTCAAATGATTGACTGAACTAGTTTCCCATGAATTTTCTGTCGATCAGCTAATCAATTAATTGACTAGTAAGCACTGCAGCTATACTGCAGTCAATGTGACATAACTATGTGAAAAAGACAATAGACATAACATCGCAGGAAAATGCGTCACTTTTCACAAATTCTAAAAAGTTAAAATCTTATCCCACTTTAAATTTTAATAAAGATATAAGGCAAATGCTGGATATTAGCATTGTGTGGAAACAGCTAACAAAAACTGGGCGCTGGTCTCCAATTTTCAGGGTTCAGGGGTCCTGATGGGGAGGAGCAGGTTTGGCCTGGCGGTGCTGGTAGCTGTGGCAATGCCGGCTGGATAGTAAGGGGGGAGACCAGCTGCCCGGGGAGCGCCCATTACGAGATGGAGCCAGAGATAAGTGCTCTCCCAGGCCCCCTTTCACAGGCATAATTAGCACACTTCTTATCTGCTGCTCAATTCACATTCACACCCGCCTGCCATGAATGGAACGTGAAAGAGAGGCAGAAATCTGGGGGAAGGAGAGAGGTAGAGGGGCAAGACAGAATGATGGGAGTGAGGTGGAGAAGGCATGGTGGAACCTGTTCCCAGACAAACCTTCATTTGAGAAGAGAGAGACATTTTCAAGTTAATACTGGGACCGCCTCGCTCTCCCCCTTTCTCTTTCTCTATCCTTCCAAGGAGTCTTTGAACTCCTTAACAAAAACAGTGGTTTGTGCATCAAACTGCAATTTTGTAAAACAAAGCTATCTGGAGGTATAATCATCCTAATCAGCAAGAAAAAAATAAAGCCTTTGCAGATATTTCTAGATTATTCCGCCCTTGGTGATCTATTTCTCCCCCCTTTTTCTTTATCAAGCACAATTGTGGAAATTTTCCCAACTCTGTCACAGACAGACACATGAAAACCTTTAATAATAACTCAGTGCTGAATTTTTTAAATTACTTTTAATAAAGAGTTAAACTGGTTGTGTGTTTTTCCCCTGTTTCCAACACACACAAGCTTTTATTGTGTCAGTGCCCTGCTCTCTGGGAGAACAGGGGCCCCATCGTCTTACTGAGCGGAGCTAATATAAACAGGTTTGTTTGGTGTTGAAACAGTGTCGACTGCTAAACTCCAAACCCACAATAAAGAGGACATGTGTCATTATGTCGATAAATCATCGCAGTGATGCTCTGAGGCTTGTTTTGCTATGGGTTGGTTAGATTTCTTCTACTTTGTTTTTAACTGTATGAATATATTGATGTTACGTGCATTTAGTATCAAATGTTTTATAATCTTTTTAAGGTTCTATGTATAGACTTGATATGTGTTTTGTGTAAGAGCTACTTTACAAAGTTAGATCTTGTGAAATCATTATACACATTATTCTTTTTAAACAGTCAATTATTTTAATGGAGAAAAAAAGAAAGAACGATCTTTTAGTTTAGTGTTTTTTCAGTACCTGGCTCTTGGAGGCAGCCACCTTTGCGAACAGGGCCTGGGAAACTTTGGCCCTCTTCATCTCTTGCTGGATCTCATCGTAGATGTTGGAGTTTATGTTGAGGATGCAGCTCTCTGTTTTGCCGTTCCACTCGCTGGGAAGAGGCGATGGTTTCACCTGGTTAAAAGAGTCAAGTCAGAGGAAATATCGAAAATCATAAACATGTTCAATCTAAATCTAATACTTTGACAGATATTGAATTCTTCTTTATATTTGATGGATTTGGTTGTGTGTATGGATTGGGTCACTGTGATCTACTGGAAGATTTTTTTGTGTTGGTCAGTCAGTTGGTATGTTTTGCTACTGAGCAACAGGATTTGTCTATATTTTTATTTGTTCAGACTTTCTGATGCTAAAATACACTCAAACAAAGACTATATTTGACCCAGATCTAGTAATCATTAGATTTAATTAAAATCTAAAGCTTTGTAATAGTGTAAAATTGTGTGGTACTACTATACTACTATCTAATTCACTTCCTGCTTCATAAACATGTAATACTGAAACAGTAACGAACTGCATGTCAGTAGATGATAAGTTCCAGTGCGTGTATTGTCTACAGTATGAGAATGTGTGCATTCAAATTGGTGGTGGTGGAGGAGAGGTGAGGTGAGGTGGGTGGAGTTATTTGCTCACAGGGGAAATGCCCACGGGGATTCGGGGATTCCAGTCCTCAGGCCTTACGCTGTTACAGTCTTCCCTCCGGGGCTGCAGTGTCGGGAACACAACACAACCATACTTATTCAGGCTCACATGAGAGGGGAAAAAAGGTTAATCTGGCTAAACACAAGAATACACACACTCATGCCTGCACCCATCACACACACACATACTGGAGTGAAGATTACATCCACGCACGGCTACAGCATTACTTTGCTCAAAAACACTTAGATGTGTTGTATGAAATGTTATTATTCTTATGTCAAGCTGGTGATTAAAAAATAAATGCAAGTCAAGTGAAATCAAATCATCTTCATTCAGCAGCTTGTTGCATCTTGACGAAAATCCTTTGACAAGGTAACAAGTATCCTAATAAAAGCATTACCCAAGAACCATTAGCATATGAAACATTCCATACGAGCCCTTTTGAAAGGAGACATCAACAGGGTCGGGTATGAGTACAAGTACATGGCATTCAAATAAATCATAATAACACCAACAGCTACTAACTCATGATACGCCCTGTGCTCAAAAAACATATACGCAAGTATTGGTCTAGGGACCTAATACAAGCTCCTGTATGTGTTAAAAACACTCAGTGTCAGAGCATGTCTGGGCCTTTTATCCAGTTTTCCACCAGCTTGACGTGGGCTTGTCAGTCTGAGCGATCGGTTACCAAGTCAAGCTAATAGTTAAGGTTGGGACGTGCACTAACTGGTTTTGAGATAGTTGAGCCGACCCATCGGCGCACGTGAGAGAAACATACCTCTGCATCTGTTTTTATGAGGCCAATAAAAACCCTCCTCTGTCTCGGGCTCAATTGCCACCTTGGCTGATTTATGTGCTTAAATTCACACCGCATTGCTCCATAGGAGAGGTTGGCAGATGGCCAGGTGTATGAGTGTGCGAACGTGTTTGTGAGTGTGCATGTGAGAATTGCCTTGTCTTGGAACAGGTCTACATGATAAATGTCAATGGGTTTAAGTCATACAGGTGAAGTATATTATGCCTCAAGATATTCCATTGATGTGCCAACAGCATTCTGAGCGAGATGAAAATAAAAACCACAAACCAGAGGCTTTGTTTTGGGTCATGTTTGAAATAGTTACAGACTGTATGCCATGTAGTAGTTATTGTGTTTTTTGTTCAGCTTGTCGTCAATTTCTGTTTTGTTATGTATCTCTACAGCAATGTCAGCTGGTCTCAGATATGCTAAAATGCCCTCAGGACATTAATTCTGTAAGGAATCTCTAATTCACCTGGTGTGATTTCTGTAAATGTAAAAATGTGTGGTTCCAAATCCCTAATTCTGCTTCAGGGATGTTAATAAAAACATTAACAGTGGGACAATTTTTTCTTTCTTGTGCAAAGGTCTACTCCAACACTGAATCTGTGTCCTGCAATGACACAGCATCTGATTGTAAAGATGAGCTGTGAACTGCAAAGTGGCCCTGCTTAAGTTCAGCACCGCTGCTTCAGAATGCAATTCTTTCTTCTTAGTTTTTTAAACACAGCAACTGCTGAGCACTTTCATTGGGAGGCTCCATTTTAGAGATGGGTGGCTGTGCTTCTGTCTTTCCTTCCTTCTCACCTAAATAAAAGCCAAATCTTTACAGAGGACGGGACAGAGGAGGCCTTTGTCCACCCTTCTCCCACCTCCCAGATGCAGCTGACCGCACTTTAAATGGCTTAAGTGGTAGAAAGTTGCAGCATACCTTTCAAATGAGGGACACTGATTTGCGGTGAGGGTAGAAAGTTGTGCTTTGGTATGTAGTGATTTTGAAAATAGGAACTGACTAAATGATGTTTGATCTTTCACAGAGCTTGTCATCACAGAGTGAGCTTTATTTTTAAAACGGGAGGGCTGTTAATGCTGCCTAATGCATGGTAAAAGGTCAAAATTAGCACAAAAAATTATCCATCATTTGTGCGCCATTCTCACCTGTGTGGTGAAGGCGGGGAGGATGTAGAACTCATTTACATGCCAGGAGAATGTAAAGTATGTTCTCTAGTGTGCATGTTGATTATTCCACGACAGGCTGTAGCCTGATACAATGGAGGGGAATGTGAAGGGTGTATTAAAAAATGTTAGGGTGGTGCTTGTATGCATACTTGCTGTCGTCACATGTAAACACAGAGCACTAATGAGTGTGCCTGTGTTTGTGTAACCCCACACAAAACAGAGATACACACGTTTTACACTCTAACAGACTGAATAACGTACAAAAAGCAAGAATATTTCGTTTAACCTCTTGTAACCTTGTTTATGAAACCTGGCACGTCACTAGGTTTGTTACAAATGTCTGGATTAAGTTTCTGACACCACCACAAAGAAAGTAAATTCCACCTTCTTAAAAACACTCCAACCTTCTCTCGCACATGCACACCTGCTCTCAACTATGAAAGCATGAAAACGCATTTATTCAATACCAACAATATCTTGCAATGGCCACTGAAACAGTTCACAGGACTAGATCTATTCATACATACATTTTCAGAGCTGCTCTGAAGGAAGAAATAATCTCATTAACTCTCAATGGACAGTGCCAACAACAAAATTTTTCATAGTGCAAGTTAGCTAGCTGGCAAACTTGAATGGCATGAGATGGCTCAGGTAACAGGGTAACAAAGTTGTTCATAAGAAGATTTCCCAAAATTGATTTAATTGGTCAGTTAGTTAATTTGGCCAGTAACATGACAGGCCCAGTCCCCCAGATTTGGAATTGGCTTCCCTTCGTAGCTACATAAGGGTCCCACCACAGTTATTGTGCATCCCTCAGAAATATAACTACACATCTGGGCTACATGGAGACTAAGAAAACAGTGATTGGTCATTTGGGACTGCTTAAAGTCTTCCCCATGTTTCCACCACTGATAGTGTTTGTTGATAATGGAGAACACTAAACAAATGCTTTACTAACACCAGACAAAATAGTATATATTGAAAAAATATATACAAAATATATATTGAGTGAACTAGAAAAGCATGTCCAGTTCTTCTATCTGCATTGCATTACAATGCATGACATCTAGTGTTGCCACAACAAGATCCTATGCTTGTTGGCGTCTACAGCAGCGCCACCAGAAAACCTTGATGGAGAAATAATCTGCTTTTATTCCTTGCTACGAATGCTACTGTGAACATCATTAATGTTTATTCCAATTTGGGTCTATAGATCAGCTCTGCCTCTAATAAATGTCTGAAAAACTTAAACTGCAGTCTTCTAATTAGGTACTACTGACTAACACTAGGCCCTGCTATGGAGTGGCGACCTGTCCAGGGTGTACCACGCCTTTCGCCCAATGTCAGCTGGGATTGGCTCCAGCCCCCCGCAACCTTGTACACGGGATAATCGGTTGACGATGGATGGATGACTAACACTACTGACAAGATAACAATAAGTTATCTTATCCTATGTAAACACATGGATTACGATGCCACAGGAAAACATGCACAGCGAGGGATAAAATTTCTGGTACCTGTACAGGTCGGCTGGGTGGAGTGCTGATGAGCGGAGCGGTGCCCATTGCTGAGGCTGCCGTCAGGCTGCGCTCCCTCTCCTCCTGATAGATGCGATCGCGCTCGGCCTCCGGCAGCTGCAGGAAGTTCTGCATGGCACGCAGGTTGACCAGCAGCGACTGGGATGCTGTTTTAGGGTCTTCCTCCCTACGTAGAATCTCAGACAGCAAGCCCTACGTGAGGTGTTGGGAGGAGAGAAGGAGAAACAAAAGAGAGTGAGAAAGATGGAGAACGATAGAAAATTAAATAAGAGAGGAAAAGAAAGACCAGAGAGGGAAACAGTCGGGTGATGGGGTCAGGATGGCAAGCAAGAAGGAGAATAATCACATTACAGGATTCTTAAATAAGACACTAAAGGAGACCCATGAGTGTAATGACAATGGAGATGTGACACTCTTATACCCACTTCAACTGTTAAATAATCCCTTTTAGACTGTATTTAGACCAGTTCTCACTCCACACAGTGTTTCTGTAGAGGCAGGCAGGGTCATGTGCTTGACTTTTCTTTTCTAAGTCCCCTGATTTTGATAGTGCCTCAACTTCCCTTAGACTCAGCTTTCTTTACAGTCAGCAGTGATTCTCTACCTTTCATCATTATTGTAATCACATCAAAGTAAACTTGAAAGTTAAAAAATATATATATAATTCTGTTCTGTCGGTTACAGCAGAAGTCATGGCACTTCATCAATGTTCATTCTTGGCTGAAAAAACTACTTTTGTGTGGCCTTTGCCCCATAACACTTTGTTGCATGTAATTTTGCAGATCTTGGACATATTCTTGAATCCGTATGTTGCTTTGGAGTAGAGCCGCAGCTACTCGCCTGAAATCTTGTACAGTGGGCAATCAGTGTATCCTCGGTTTACTTTTCAATAGCGCTCAATTCCATCATTATGAGACGCCGATGACTCCATTATCAGAGATGTGTGATTGGGCCTTTTCATCAGCTCTTGGCCACACACTGTGCAAACCATCGCTCCGCTTCTCTCACCATCAATAGGTGTGATTTGGTAATAAAACAAGGTGATGGGGAAAACATGCTCATGCTTTTATTTATTTATTTATTTTGTGAGCATGCAAGTCCTCTTGAGAAATGAGTAGAGCTGCAGATATGTGCTCGGTTTCGTTTGTCAATTTGACAATTAAAATGTATACAACTATGTGTCATACTTAAAAAGGTAGGTCTGTGGTATCTAGACAAGTGTGAACAGACAGTCAAACGAAATCCGACTCAAAAGTGATGTTTTTATGATGAAGGGGACTGTGCACTTAATGCCCAAGCACAGCAAGTATTCAAGAGACAGATCAGTGATATATCTCATTTATGTTTGTACTGTGTGTGTCTTTCAGTGTGTGCATTCTTTAGTATGCTTAACATTTTTTACCATCAACGCTTTTTGTCTATTTGGTATATATCAGTTTACCACATACTCTACATAAAAAGTCCCCCCCTCAACTCTGCTCGTCCACAGCATGTCACCACTTGACACCCCCCACCCTTTTATTAGCACAGACTTGTGGAAAAAACACACGCCTAATAAATAATCCTCCAAACTCTCCAACGGCACATTGGGCTAATTCCCCATATCAGCTACAGATAAGACTCTGTTTGTGTGGGAGCTTGCCAATCTTCACAAAAACACCACTGTCTGACTCTACCATAACACGCATTCATTTTTTTTTTTCAGCTACGTTTTAATTCTAATAGATCCATATCTGTTTCTGTTTTTTCCCTTTTTTATACACAGTGACTTCAAAGCAAATGGAGTCCTAATGAGGTTTGCTGTCACCTCCCACCACCCCCTCTAATACAGACGATACGTATCTCACTACCTTCTGTGTATGAAGTGAAACCACATATTTTGGCAGGGAGAGAATGCACGCCATGACCGAGCCTGGGTCTTTCAAATGGCAGGCTGCCAACTGTCTTGAAGTACAGTAGAGGTGCTAGATTACTGGAGTGAGAAGTATGAATGAAATATAAACCAATTCAATCACTAGTATTTCTTAGTAAAGAGGTGCCAAGAAATAGTTTTAGGGCTTCCTTAATGTGATGTATTCTCTTTTCAAACAGGATGTTGATGTGCAATCTTAGACAATGAGTGTTTTGTGCAGTTTGATTTCAAAAACAGAAATATGTAGGACTTTTTAGTTACACCCTGTAACTACAGATGTACTGTTTTCCAGGAAGCATAAGTTTTTCTAGGAACCCATTTTTATAGTATTTTTGATGGTACTGTTTGTTCTAAAAATGTTTTATTACCTTTTGAATGTCTGAGTCAGACTGCGGCATAAAATTAAAGATAAAAAATGAATTAAAATCAAATTATACAAACAAATAAATTAAATCTTCAGTCAACCTTAAATGATGAAGCAAATATTGGATGCTTTTCAATCAAGTTTTTGAAAATTTGATTGATATCAAAGTCCATGGCTACCTGAAGCCAAAACAGATCTTTATCAAAAAGGGAGCAGGAAGAGTAGTGAGGCTTCAGAGGAAGCAATTTTTGGTCCTGCCAATAATTTTTGTAGTGACAATTATTTTACATTTTTTGTGGTTGTTGTTTTAAAGTTAGTCTTCCCTCCTCACCTGGGTTCTGTTGAAGGCCACACGGGCGAAGACAGCCTGTGAGATGCCAGCCCGTTTCAGCTCATCCCTCACCCACTGGTAAATCTCCGAGGACACCTCTGTGTTTGATGCCACCTGTGGCTCCAGGGGCTTGTTGTGAGAGCTGCGGCTGACAGGTGGGTGGTTGAGGTACTGCTGTGACAGGGACTGCTGCGCCAGCAGCCGGTTCACTGCATACTGCTGGTTCAGGATCTGAGCCATTACAAGCTGCTGGTTGACCAGCTGGGGACTGATGGGTGTGGACACCAGGCCTGGGTGGTGTAGACTGGGAAGCTGGGGCTGTCGGCCGCCAGTCTGGCCACCATGTGGTGGTGGAGCGTGAGACAGCGGGGGCACTGGTGAGGAAGGAGTCTGCTCTGCTGTGCTGCCAGGGATGGGCTGCTGCTGCTGGGAGAAGCCCAGGTGGTTGTGGTTGTGGTTGTGGTTAGAACCGGGTGGAGAGAGGTCAGACAGGCCATCCATCTCTGCTTGAGGAGGGGGAAGAAAGATGAGCAACAAGAGGGCGAAAGTGGAGGACAGAGGGGATAGAGACAGATAGAAAGAAAAGGCAGGGTCGGTTATTGGTTTGATGCCTTAAACACCACAAAGAAAACACAGAAGAGGAGAAAGTAGAAGAGAGGAAAAACCAAAGCCTAAAGTGCTGGAGAAAAAAAAGTGCTGAAAAAAAGTTCAACCTTAACCTGAAAAAAATCATGAATCAGTTTAATGTCACCATAACCATAGACTCCAAGAAGAATTTAAACACACCTGTGCTGCATCTTTTTTTTTGCCTTGACTGAATCTTAGCCTGTCAGCATACATTACGTTTCCATAACCTATTGCAGGGAAAGAGATTTTTGTACCCATCACATATTCATAACCTGAAACCTAAACCACTAACAAAAAGATACCTTCTCAGGCCTCTTCCTTGCTGACTGGATATGAAACAGCTGATCAGCCAACTACTGGTTAAAAACAGGACTGGAAATGCAGATAAGAGCTTCATTGTGTTTGACCTGTATCTTCCACAACCCATGCCTTAGAAATTAAGTTCAGAACGTCTGTGGCCTCATCATGTGAAAAAAAAATCTTGGAGTGTGTGTATGTGTAGGTACAGGATTAATGTGTGTGTGCGTGTGTGTGTGTGTGTGAGTGTGTGTTTCCACAACTGCAGATGCAATGCTGATAAATCTGATTCTCCTTTTACATCCTTAATTCTAAAATAAGGAACACAAGCTAGCCAATATGACATTTTTAGGGGAGGATGGTCTAAATATAAATGTAGGGAGCAGTGAAACGGGACAGAAGGAGTACAGTGTAGGTGTGTTACAGTGTGTAACCTGAGAAACAGTCTTGTTTGAGTGTACTAAAACAGACATGACTTAAGCTGTCTGTATGACAAAAAGAAATTCTATATATGTGCCATCATTTAATGGAATTTTAGAGATTTTTACGGCTTCTCTTGCTTTGGGAATCTTTAAATCCATAATGGCTGCTAGGGAATATTTTAAGACAGGTTTAAATTATGTGCTTAGAGGATGAAAACAATGATTTAAGATTTAAAGTACTACCCACAGTGAAGTGAATGAGCATTTAGAGCAACGTTTCAGGCATGCAAACTGGTCAGGGGTAAAAAAGGTGAGAAGGATACGCAAGCAGAGAAATGTAGAGAGACAGTGTAAGAGGGGTCTTTTTTAACATGTTGTATAGATAACGTGCATTTGCCTACTGCAACAACAGGAAGATACGGACATGCAAGGGTGTCACTTTGTGTTGAAAAGTGGTTGGGACATAAGGACGCAGATTAGGGCTGTGACGATAAACTTACAGGTGTGGTGATGCACCATACTTGTGTCACAAGAACAAGACGTGATGATAAAATAACAGTATTTTATAGAAATAATCAAATCTGAAATATATGAGTTGGTGGGTCTGGGGGTCCTCCCCCATATCATTTTGAGCATTAAACACTTTCCTGCATTCTGTGATATCCTGTTCTGCCTTTCCTACATCAATTTATGATGGAAATGTTTTTATTTATGTAAAGGTAAACACAAAATTCAGGTGACAATTCAAAATCTTTAAGTGTTATAGAATCTCATGTAACGTAGCTGTCATACATATTGTGTTGCTTTCATATATGTTTCTCCTGTAGAAAAACTTTTGTCATGTAACATCAACCCTGCTGAATTAGCACACATGCACCCATCATTTAGTCTTCCCTCCTCTTTTGTCATGTTCGCAGGGAGAGAACGGAAAATTTGGCCAAATAGAAACTGTGACAAGAAGTTGTTAAAGTTACTGACTGGTGCTGCACGTTTTGGGGTCATTTTATAATCAGTAGCTTGTTTATTCTTACTTAAAAATGCAAATAAGCCTTTCTTAGAGCACTTTCATTGGTTCTTTGCCATTTCATGTTGCAAGCTATTTTTCAAAGCATTTTCAACAAACAAATTCAAAAAGTGATGGGAACATGTTCCCAGCATCCCATGTGTAAATAACACAGATGCAGTCACGTTTTATAATGTTGATGTTAGAATACATTATATCGAGGTTGCTATCACTGTTTTGAACAATTAGCTTAGCTAACATTACTGGTTCGGGCACCAAATCACAACAACAGTTATCTCATAAAAGAGCCGGTCTGAACGTATTCTGTTATATTACATTAGATCGGTGTCACATCTGTCTGTATTTTTTCCAGGTGACTTCCTGAACAAAAATAATTTGAAAGTGAATGTACCGGTAACCACCCTACCCTACGCTGCCTCTGATTGGCTGTTGGGTTGAGGCGTTAATTAATGAGACATTATTATTTACTAATAGTATAGTTGTAAAGCTCATGCTAGAGAGGAGAAAATAAAATGAAAAAAATAAAATAAAATGGGTAGGCCTAAATCTTGTCTGGGCAATGACCCCCTTCCCCCCAGTAGGTTACCCTTCGTGATTTGTGTGAATTTCGCAGAAAAGTGAGGAGTTTGCATGTCTGAATGTTTTCAAGTTTCCGCCTCTCTTTAAGGAATTGACATGCGCTGAGGCTTTTTGCATGCACTATGCCGAGTGAGAGGGCAGTGTTTAAGAATTCATAGGGATGGCAACATTAACACCTAAGAAGTGTGCTGCAGCCTTCAATTTGTGAAAAGAGTAAATTTCTGTTATTGGGAGGGGGGTCTTCAACAAGCTGAATTTTTCAGCAGATGAAAGATTAAGTGCATGGATGATTTCCAAAAATACCCACAATAATCATGTATTTGAGCTGCTTTTTCTTAACAGTCACCAAGCACAAAACACCCAGCCAAGATGGGTCTATTGAGCGTTTGTCGAAAACAAATGGAGGGAAGGGGGGGTAAAACAAAAAAATCTTGGTAATAATCACATCTCTTCCCATAATCCCTGGCATTCCCTGGCTCTGATGGTATGGCGTGTCTATTCACTCATATGTGAATGTGTGTGTGCATATGCTCGCTCGCACAGACTGCTGGGGGGCATGCTCACAACACACAAACACACAGGCACACGGAGGCATTTCCATGCAAATTGAAAAGAGAAGGGGTGACAGAAGAGCATGGCAGGCCCTGGGAGAAAAAGGCTGCCACAGAAGCGGGAGTCCTCGTGTGGAATCCTGCCACAAAAGAGTCCCGGATTAAACACACAATGGGAATGGGATGTGGGCTGAGGGAAGGAGGGAGAGAGAGAGAGAGAGAGAGAGAGAGAGAGAGAGAGAGAGAGTGTGTGTGTGTGTGTGTGTGTGCGAATATGAGTGAGACGGAATGAGAAAGAGAGACGTACAAAGTGACCCAACTCTCTCCCCTGCGTTCACTTCCCTGTACTGGCATTTCCACATCAAAAGGAGAGACGACATTCGCTGGCGGCCAGTAATACCACTTCAGCTGGCAGAGCAGCAGAGTGGCTTGCCAGTTCCTGTGACCAGGTACTTATTCCCCTTGACTTCAGGCTCAAACCGCTTGCTAAATGTAGTGTGGTGAAGCAATGCAGAGTCACATTTGACGCCACTGTCAAAGCACAAAGTGATGACCGTGCCACACTTTCTTCCAGCCTTGGCATTTCACCATTTGTGGCCGCGTACAGCAGGCAGCAGCCCGTCATGAATATCGCGGTTGGGGGAGTTGATGCGGCATGTGGTGGGCACCTGAAGCTTGTGTGCCAAAGTTTTGTGTCTGAGGTTTGCCTAACATGGCACGTGGGTGCACGAGTTTGTATGAATCCTGAGATGTTATCAGTGCTTCTGTGTATATACACTGGTGGTTTTGTTCTTATCAGGGCTTGAATTCACCAAAGAGTGATACGTGAATGTGATGAACAGATGATGGCAACAAAAGAGGAACAGCTTATACTTTCTTTAAGTTGAAAAGTCACATTATGTTAAGGGTGTGATAATGATGTTATCACTTGTTTTATTTTAATGTGACTTTAAAGTGCGATTTGGTTTTCAGATTTAAAGTATGATGTTAATTGACATTCATTTTAGGCAAGACAGGCATTTAACATTAAGCACTAAGATTAGGTATTAAGAAAGTAATTTAGCTCCTCACACGTTAGTCACATCTGTGTGTGTGTTCATGTACTTTTGTCCCAAATATATCGAAATCAGTTTACATAGTCACATTATGACAACATGGTCATAACCTGGTTCACACAAAGTGAAGCACAAAAGTTTAGGGTTAAAGCTTGTTTTGTCATTAAGGTCAGCTATAAGGTTGGGTTAAAGCTACAGTAATGGGTTAAGCGTGTAATGGTTATGGTAAAGGTTACGGTAAGTTTCCAAGGAATTCATTTATGCCAATTCAGTGTCCCCCAAAGTAAATAAACAAAACAAGGGTGTGTTTGTATGAATGCCCATGTTGCGACATACCTAGTGCATTGGCACGCGGGCTCTCACGGAGGACACACGTCCCCAGGTAGCCCTCCAGCTGGGAGGGTTGGCGCATGCCTGCACAGTGGTATGGCAGAACACGCACATGCACACAACACACACACACACACACACACACACACACACACACACATACGCACAGCATACAGTGTAGAGTAGTGAGGAAAGAAAGACAGGGTTAAGGCTTTCTAAAGTACTTCTCTCCCACTCCAGGTAAGCAGAAATGTGACATTTAAAACACGAGCATCACTAAGGCCTTCCTGGCAGCTGCAGCAGACCCATTTTTTGAGGAAAATAAAAACCAGATAGAAAACAATTATGACAGAAAATGTGTAGGAGTATGCAAGAGAATACGCAAGTACAGCAGGTCTGAAGTAAATAATGTTCCCGGCGTATGTTTCCACTTTAACAGAAGAAAAAAACATCAGATAAGATATGATCACAACATACTATTTGCATGTAGGCTGTGAAAACATTTTGATATAATATCTCATCTGTCATCACAGCGAGCTGTAGCGCACTGGCAAAGAAAAAAAAAAAGATTGTTCAACAGATTGTTAAAGCTAATATCTCAACATTACACTGCCTTATGAGCCTTGCAAGAGAGTGGTGTTCTGCTTAATCAAAAGACATAAAAATATATCGCAATTCTATCTCCGGCTAGGGTGCTACTAGTGTCATATAACCTCATTTCCTGGAGGGTCAAAGGGGATTTTTTTGAGATAATATAAAGCATGCGTTGTTAGAGGGTAGATAAGAAAAACTAATTGAATTTCAGACTAGGCGGTGGCCAGTTATAGTTATTGCTGCCTTTTGTTCATGGAAAACTAAAGCGTTGTACTCACAAACAAAAATAAAACAGTTAGAATCCTCAATTTGACTCTTGCATTAGTGTTATTTAAAGCAATAATGGATACATTAAAGATAACACTGTGTTCAACTGCAAAACAGTCTGGAGATAATCTTGAATTATTAGATAACAAGATAAAAATGTATTTCTGCTTCATGCAACAGCAGGAAGACAAAGAGACGGTTGGTTAGAGAACATATTGTAATGGCGAGTGGTGTGTATGTGTGTGAATGTGTGTGCGCACAGAGACAAAAGTGTGAGCGCCATACTTTGCGCCCCTCCGTTTTGCTTACCCATCATATCTTTTGTCTTCTTGAAATGTTTATACCAGCGCCCAAATTCCTGACACTTCGCCGCCGACACATTTGCATAGTAAGTGCTGTTCACAATGGAGGAAATCATACTCTGAAAGAGAGAGATTGATTGAGAGGGAGAGAGAACGAGAGAGAGACTTTAGATTCTCATTGTGGAAAATACAGACATAATATTAAACCTTGTGAAACATGCAGTAACACTGTAGCTTGTCAAAACAAATAAAAGATAGGGACACGGTAAAACCCAGCACTAAAAAAAGCCAACTGAAAAGTATCAGACATGCAGAAATTTTGGTTCCCCTCTGCTAAAAGGTAAAACAAATTAAATCAAACAAGGCTTTATCTGTTCTTTTTTATCAAATGCCGTTGAGTTTGATTTTTTTTTTTTTTCATAGTGGGTAAATTACAAGGTCAACTGAGTTCTGAGTCTGTTGACATCAAGAGCAGGCGGCAGGAAATATATTTACCTTCAAAAGGAAAGAAGATAGTGGCTTATTGAATATCAGCATCTGGGGAGTTGGGCGATGTAAACAGATAAACCTCTTATTTTTCAGCGCTTTATTTATACAATCTGTTTAAGACAACAACTTCAAGCAGATAGAGGGCCACACTGAACATGTTGTTCTCTGACGCACATGTGCTCCTATCTACCCCTTTAGAGTAGACTCTTTGCCCTCTCTACATTTACTTCAACCATCCTTCTTTCGCCTCAGAAAAACAAAGAGGCGGTATTTTTTCTTCCCTTCCAGTTTCATTAAAATGAATGTTTTAACACCTTGCCGGCCTCCAGGCAAATAGCGAGGATGGTGCAGGAGAAATTGTTTTTGATTGTTATAAATATTCAAAAGAACCAAACCATCTGTTTTCAAATTACAGGTATGCCATCTTTATCATTTTCATATAATATATGCGTTCGGAGGATGGCGGGGGAACCTTCTGGCAGAGCAGCATGGCAGGGCAAGCACAATGATCTGGTACAGGATGATTCTGGTTCCCTGGCTCCTGCTTTTCTGGACAAAAGGAGGGTAAAGGATGGCAGCTGTGCCGTCAGAAAGGTCGATCTAACTCTGGACTTCTGACCTCTCTATTAAAGCTGTACGCACCTTTTGTGATGGCACCACTCCGAAATCTAACACGTTTAATGAGAATCCACCAAAAAACAAACGCGGGCAAAGTTCATTGGAGGATCCAAACGAGGCAAGATGGACACAAGTTTCCTTCGTCAAACTGTGGTAAGGAGGGGTCTCCCTGAGGATGAACTAAAGCAAAAGGTAGAGAGCTTTAAGCATTAATTTAACCATCTTCATGTGATTCCTCCTTCAGTTACAGGGCAAAACTTAGCTATTGGGACGTTAAGGGCCAATAACACCACACAAGAGTTTATAAAAGCTAGAGCTCTCAAAGACATTGACTGAGCTAGATGCAGGGTCTTGGTGCAATAGTATTAAAATGAAACTGAGGACACAAAGACTAAATGTTGAGGAAGAATTCATGTATGTGTGTCGCTGTTCACCTTTCTACAAAAGTTGCCAACCATTACTACTTGGTATCGTGGACGTGACTCGCCATACCTGCTTGTACCAGGTAGAGTCAACCTTAGTTGCACTTTGTCACACCCATTTAGCTGCTTTTTCCGAAGTCAAATATAAGCAAGTGGGGCGAGAGTCACGTTGCAGACTGCAGATGGATGTAAATTTGTGCCAACCATGCTGTGCTGCATCATGCCGTCATAATGAAAAACAGAAGGGTGAAGAGGTCTGCTTTGGACTTGCATGGTGTAACAAAGCAGTCTTTTATAGATATACTGAAAAGCCGTCATTCAATGAAAACCCTGATAAGAGTTCAGGTTAGGGTTAGGAAGTCAGAATGGCCCTTTTAATGTGTCATACATTTATTCATGAAGCAGCTCCTTCTTTTGGATTTATGTAATATTGACATTAGGAAAGAGCAACTAATAGTTCAGCCTTCTATGGTTTTAAAATGATAATTCCTGTTTGTTCATTTTGATGTGCAAAAGCCTGTGTAAATCATGATTAATGGTTTTGTTCTTGTCTGGAAAAAGAAAAGTGTATATTTTGGGATTGGTAGAGCAGCAAATCCTACATTCCAGTCTCACCTGGTTCAGGTAGCCAACTCCCAAACCAATGATCTATATACTAAAAGTAAAAATAATTCTCATTTAAGCCAGTAGGATAATGAACTCCTCTCCTCCAGCGTGCCATGTTTTATTTACAGTATATCTGGGCTAAGGCTGCTCTAGGCAACAAACAAGAGGCCTGCAGAAGACGGTGTGTCTTTTTCTCTCTCCCTCTCTCTTCCCATCTTTCTCTCTTTCTCTCTTGTTCCCTCATTCTCCGCCATCTTTGACACAGATGTTCTAATAAACGCTCCTCATTAATCAGCCCTCTCCCTCAATACATCACTCTACCTCTCACAGGGGGCCCTGTGTGCATGTGTGAATGAAACAATACACACACACACACACACACCTATTCTCTCTCTTGCTCTCTCCACTGCTCTGTCACACACACATGCATACGCACTAAGTGAAATCAAGCAGATAACCAGAGCCTCTGCTGCCACTGCGGTGCCAGCAGGAGGGCTGTGCTAGGGCTTGTCAACAGGTAGCATGGCAATGTGTGTGGGTTTGTGTGTGTGTGTGAGTGTGTGCATGAGCATGTGTGTGGACCCTTTAAGTGATAGCCATCTGCAGCACAGAGAGCTTATCAGCAAGACCAGGAAGTGGCACTGGGCTACTATCGGTCCCTAACATCTACTCCACTCCCCATCATGAGAGACAGGAAGAGAGAGAAAGAAGGAGGGAGTGTGTGCATGTGTGTTTGTGTGTGTGGGTAAGAGAATAGCGGTGCAGTAGGCAGGTACTGTAGGCACCCAGCTGCCAGCGTTAGAGTGTGGTGCACACACTGGCAAATGCAAACACACACAAAGTAGAACCCCTGCGGACAAACACAAATGGTGTAGTTATACAAATGCACACATGCACACACACAATTAAGTACACACACAAACATAGACGCACACATTCCAACTTAGCCTGATGTCTTGAATCAGATGGGGAAAAGCGAATCCCATTTGCAACACTGTGCCTTGTCTCTCGCCAACATCTAACACAGCTCAATTATGGCACATACCCACCTCAACTGGGGAACCCCCCCCCCTTCAATCTAAGACACACACACACACACACAAACATACACTGGCAACCAGGTCGCGCCTATGGCAGCCGTGTTGGTGAAGACCTGCAAAGATGGCATTTTGATGACTATTTGCTGCTACGCAACACAGCAGCTGGTGCATCAGGGGCCGCCCAGTGAGAGTGAGCAGGGGGTGGGCAAGAAGAGGTTGTGGCAATGAGAAAGAGTCGTTTGTTGCCATAGTTTCTGCGAATATGGGCAAGGGGGTTGCTAAGCTTGGTGGCAGCATCTGAAAAAAAAAAAAATAAGCCTGATCGGCTGATTGAGGAAGCTTCGGGAGAAGTTTTATTTCGGTGCTGCTTCTGCAACCATTAGCTTTGACTTTTGAAGTTTGCTTCATATGTGTGCGGGTCAGAATCAGTTCCTCTCGCAGAGTGACAATGGGCATTAAGTGAATGCATTTTCTCTTTCTAAGTTTCCTCATGCCATTTGTAGGCCAAACACACAAAGCGTGACTCCCCGCTACAAAGGAATGAAACTAAATGTTTGACAAGGCCCCAGACAAAAGCAGCATTTCACAAAAAACCCACCACCACCCTCTCCTCCCTGCTTTACTACCCCCTCTCTTCAGAGCTCTGTTCAGAGGTGGTCTAATTCTCTTTCACTCACTTGTTGTGATTCTCTCATCTGTTAACCTCTCTTTTTGGTCTGGGATTACGCAGCAGAATATCAAGGAAACACTAATCCTTAAAAGGTGCCAATCTTCTGCTCCCTTGTGCAACGCCCCTTTCCCCCCTCCCACTCATTTCACTTTTTCGGTCAACTCATGGTGCGTTCCATTTGACACGGGAAGTTGGAATTTCCAATTTCAAAGTCGGAAATTTCAAAGGGAACTCACCCTTAAGTTGGATTTACGACTTGGAAAGTCAGGAGAACCGCACTACCCCAACTTTGTGATTCAAGATGGCTGCTTCGAGTAACAGTTAGTGAAAGCTGTCGTTTATACTGTTTATTAACACTTGTGTACCAGTACTTGTGTCTCAGAAATTATCATACACAAAGTGCTGTCCAACTACTGCTTGTGGACGTGGCGTAACAATGGTTAACCTGGCTAACTGTAAACAATGGCTGGTTGAGCAAGGTTTTCCGGCTTGTTAAGTGGAACGGCGTGAAATCGGGTACTCCCAGCTCCGACCTCCGCCTCCCGAGGTAAATGGAACACACCATCAGAAACATAGGAGGGTGGGCCAAAAGCAGGTAGTGACATCACTAGTCACATGACAGGGAGTCTGTGAAAAGAGGCAATGTGGGGACATATCTCATACATGACAACCAGTCTACTAAACCATTAGGGTTCAGGAGGAACAAACCACCGCTCTATGGGTGTAGCAGGCCACATGAAACCCCACAGAGGAACAGATGTCAAACACTATCATGGCAGCCTGTTTGAACATAGCAGATACAGATCCATGTAGATCATCAGGGTATGAATTAACTATGAATAAAAGCTGCCAGTTTCTCTTTAAATTAAAAACATAAAAAATGAAAAAACTGGGGGTTTTGAAAAGCACATATGAACACATATGGGAAATTCAATAAATAATATAATTTAAATAAAATGTCTAGGCAAAATTTAATAAATACAAAATAAGACTTTAAATCAAGGCTTTAGCTGAAACTTGGCTCAACAGCAATAAAGACATGGTTATGTGATATCGGTACTCTGCATACTGTTTATACTATACTATAAAAAAAACAAACTAAAATTTAACTAGTACTAAACACTGCTTTCACATACGATACAGTTATGCATTCTTTTGATTCTGATTTAAAAAACATTTACAAATTAATAACATGTTAAGTGTTTGCAGCTCCCGAATCGACAATGGCTGGCAAGACTTTCTGCATGACAGTAAATGTAAGACCATTTAATGCCATTTGTCATCTGAATTTAGGACCAAATTGGCTGCTAAAATTCATACAAGAAAGAAAGTCATTCAGTTCAAGATATTTTCTGGATCCTCTTTCATCCTAACAGGAAAGCTAAAATAATCTTCAGTTTCATTTGCGTGTAGTGTGTAGGTGAAAATAGCAAATGTGTGTCGGAGGAAGTGTGTGTGCGCTTGTGTGTTAGATCCTCTGAGCTCGCGCGTGCTCTCTTCTGAGCCGTCTTCACATATGGACCGTAAACAGGGTGATTACCAGACCGGGCTGGGCTCCGCCTGAACGCCACCCAGGGACTCTTTACATCATCAGCGCACTGCTCATGCCCGGCTAAACACACAAACACACATACTGAGAGCAGCCACTCACACACACACATACATATATATATATATACACACACACACACACACACACACACACACAGTGCAAATGAGGGTCTCCAGGTGACCATAAGGTGGCCTGGGAGGAGAGCTGGCTTCATACTGAAGGCACCTACGCACATAGCTTGGATCTAACTACACACACGCAAAACATAAGACTCTCACGTACACGTCCTGTACATTGTTATACATTTGACAAACATACTCAAGCAAAGACACATATATCTCCTTGCACTATAACACACAGACACACATACATTATTGGCCCCTGCGAGAGATATACTGCTGTTTCATTCCATTCACTCCAGAGCTACCTCCATGATATACTGACTACACTGCCTGTTAATACAATATCTGCACTAGCGCGCTTTCTATCCAACCTCCCAGCTGACAAAAAAACACAGAATATAACACCTAACATGTGAACGTACGTATCTCCAGCCTGATGCTATGAAATGTTGAGAATTAACTGAATGAGAAAAAGAACAAAAAACAATCCAGATAGTTCTGGGTTCGGGCCAGTGTTTATCTAACAATAACCATACGTTCAATAACACCTCTGCGTTTTGGCTACCGTTGCATGCAAGTCTGTGTGTGTGTGTGTGTGTGTGTGGTGTGTGTCTGTGTGTATCGGGGGCAGTAAAAGAAACAAAAAAAATCATGCGGCAAAAAAATGACAATAGCCATTGATTTGGATTTTCTATGCCGATTCTCTTTCCCACTTGATCAAACTCAGGGCATTTGATAAGTAAAAGGATAAAAGACAGAGTTGATGGAGATAGGGGTGTTTGTTTTGTTGTGCAGAATAGTAGAAGGGGGGTAGGGTTGGGCGTTAATCTTTTTTTTTTTTTTTTGGAATAAGCAGACTGGGCTTCAGCACCTGTGATAAGGGACATTCTTTAGCCAGAGAGCTCTGATTCATGTCTTTGAGTAACTCCTTGAGGGCGTTTCTTACTGTAGAGTGGCTCCATTGCTCGGGGGGCAGGTCCTCCAGCTTAGGACAACTGTGGAGAGAGAGGAGAGGAGACATACGGGGATGTGGGGTGGACGGGGACAGGGAAGAGAAGATAGGGAGAGAAAAGAGGGAGGAAGGGGGGAAGGGATTGATAGGGATGTACAGGGAGGGGGGAGAGAGGGGTGAGGGAAGAGCATGAGAACCAATTCAGATGGAGAAGAGACAAAGATAGAAAGGAAAGCCAGCAGCCCTGATGGTATCTTGAATGAATTGATAAAATACACAAGCCACAATTTCAGCCCCACCATATCAAAATTATTCAATCTGGTTGTAAAGGTTGGATATGTCCCTGATCTATAGAGTAAAGCGGTAATAACACCAATCTTTAAATCTGGAAATAAATTCGACTCAAACAACTACTGGGGCAACTTAGGGAAGTTACCCTGCAGCATCCTTAACACCAGACAAGCAACACTTCCTCATCCAACATTATTTTCTAAACAGCTTTGTCCTGATCCTAAAATTGATTGCAAATGGAAAACATATTACATAATTAAACACTGTATAAAAACATCAAATGTAGATTATGCTCTTTATCGATTAATCTGTTGATAATTTTTTTCTATTAGGTCAAGCTATTGTGTAGTCCTTGTCAGAATACAGTTTAAAAAGTTACCGGAGACCAAAATGACATCTTGTTTTTGCCCAGCCAACAGTCAAAACCCCAAAGATATTCAATTTATAATGATTTAAATCAGAGAAAAGCAGCAAAATCCTTACAATTGAGAAGCTGAAACTAATGAATGTTAGGCATTTCTACTTGATAATCAAATTATCAAAATTGCCAATACATTTTCTGTCAACTGACTTATCGATTAATCAATTAATTGTTTCAGCACTGAGTGTTCTGTTAAGAATTGGCAATTTGGGAACAAATTACTTCGCTCAAAACAGAGGTTTAAAACAGGGATGCAATATTAGTCCATGCCTGTTTAAAATGTATATTGATGAATTAGCCAAATCACTGGAACAATCAGACAGACAGAGTGGTAGAGACTGAGCGAGGAAACCAGAGAGAGAGAGAGCTGAACACACACGGGCTCCCGCTCTTTTTTCCTGCTGCAAGCGCCCCTCCAAGACAGACAGATTTCATTTGGCGCATCAAGCAGATGCATCTGGAGATTGCTCTGTCTCTCTCTCTCTCTCTCTCTTTGCCTGCCTCACTCCATCTCCCTCTTTCATATTCTCCCTCACTCTCTCTCTCTTTCCCTCTCTCCTGATTGTTCTGATTAGTTAATTACTTTATACAACACATCTGCTGGATTGATGCATGAATTATACATCAGCTGCATGTGGCGACTATTATTTCGTGTTACTTCTACCTTCCTGGCTCGTTGTGCTCGGTGAAACAATTTAAGGTGTTACTGGCTAGATTTCTGCGGCAGTCGAGGCGGGGGGGGTGGGGGTGGGGTGGGGGGTGAAGGGATGGTGGGGCAGGGAGAGAAAAGGGGAAAAACAAATACAAAACAATAACAATACTGACAACAAATATGCAGCAAAATCAGAATAGATTTATATATCAAATAGACTGGCTTTGACGTTAGCTGGTGCTAGAGTCCTGTGCCGCAGGGATTCAGTTCTACCGATTTCTTACCGACAATCGATATCTGAGTTTTGAAAATGAGAAATATATTTACATGGTGGGTGCGAGTGTGGAGTAACAAAACTGTACATCAGTGAGAGCAGCCAGTTTGCTCTAGATAAACACTTCACGTGGGCCAGACATATGTTCAATGCATTTCGCATTGCATATTTCGCTGAATTACTTTTCGTTAAAACTGCCTTGACACTTGACAAGTGAGAGATACGAGATTGAGAGAGGGGGGATGAGTGTACAAGTGCATGAGACATTTGTGTGTATGTGTGTGTGTGTATGTGTGTCCATAAATCTGTCAGTCGATGTGTTGGCAACGTTACGAGCAAGGAGATAACCGAGTGAGTGGCATAGAAAAGGATGTGTGCAACGGTCGAGGCTAACATCTGCTTGAAGCAAAAGACACAACCTCACACACACACAAACAATGGATTTTCCAGAACACCTTAAACTGCTCCAGCAGCCAGAAAGCCTCAAGGGAGAGGGAAGTGAACAAGAGGAGGGAAGGAGGGATAGACGGAAAGGGGTAGTGGAGAAAGACAGCTATCCATGCATTCAGGGCTAGCATGCCAGAAATAAACACAGCCTTCTGTATTTTGCGTGTGTGTGTGTGTGAGTGCTTCACTGGTAAAGGCGGGTAGTGGTGATGTGGTGTGTGTGTGTGTTTGGGGGTGGGGGGGTGGGTTAGGGGGTACAGAAGGAGAGGGGAGAGAGGAGAGAGAGGGGGAGAGAGAGGAAGAGGCAGAGCAAGGTAGAAAAAGAGTAGGAACAGCAGCTGGCACAAGCCTCCGCACCAGCGCCACACGGCTGTTTGTGTGTTTGTGTGTGTGTGTGTGTGTGTGTGTGTGCGCAACTTTATGTCTATGAGCATATATGAGCCTGTTTGTGTCCATGTCTATAAATGCTTGTATGCTCTCGCTGTGTGTATAAATACAACGAAGCTTCACACCTACAGAGCAGCATTTAGCGTACAATATGGTGAGTGATGGAAAAAGACAGCTCGCAGTGCTCAGTGTAAGAAGGTTTTAGCCTTCTAGTCTCCTTTATTATAAGCAATGTAGATTCAGGAGAAATAGTTTTCACCTAAAATATCCAGAGTGGTCAGGTTTATCTATGAACTATTTCAGGTGAACAACCTTGTATTCATCTGCTGCAGAGTCATTTTTAGCCATAGGCAGTCTCCAGTTGCCCACCACATTCATTTTTTTTTATGAAAAGAGCTAAAGCATTGCTTGGTTGTATAATGTCAATATTATCTGCATATTGGTTAACCTCACTTACCAAGTGTAGAGCAGCTAGAACAGATACTGTACATCTACTTAATCACTCACCACCACACTACAAGCTAAATTGTTAGCATGGATGCAAGGATTATTTTGCTCTCTGTGCTGCCATCACTTAATGGGTAAATTGACATTTAATCAGTCTTTGTTTCTTTAGCGCCATAAGTCGAGGAAGTTTTCGGTATTCAAATATTTTTTTCCCCATTTCCAAAGGAAAGGAAATGGGTCTGTTGTGTCTCAATAATAATGCTATTATCAGCATCATCCATGCAGAGGGCATCAGCAGACTGGCACCTGCCTCTGGGCATACAATGCATGCTAGGTGCATTGTGAGTGGTGGACTAAAGGGTAAAACTGTGCCTCTATATGTATCAAAGCAATCCATTACTGGTGTGTGTTTTAGGTTATGACACTGCACAATTGTGGGACATAGGCAGGTAAAAAAAAATGTATGAAGATCTACACACATACTTTCAAGTGTGTGTGTGTTGTGTGTGTGTGTGTGTGTTTTAAATCAGATGATGTCATGTCATGAGTGTCCCAGTGAATGTTCCTTACCTGTGCAGCTGGATCTTAAGCGTAACAACGTGGTAGACGTCCTGCAGCATGTCAGCCACTGTAGCATCCGGTGCGTCTGTCACGTATGACAGGGGCACGGGGTTCCACTTCCCCACCTGAATCATACCTAGATGATGCAACATGCACAAATGCGCACACAAATAAACATGGGTAAACGTGGACACACGCGGGAATAACGACAGGTACATGGACACACGAAAGCACAAACAATGGACGCGAGAGCAGACATAAAAAGAAGAGAGTACATCAGCACAAAGCTCATTTCACGTCTTAGCTTGCTGTTACTGACCACACATTTTAACTATTTATTTAACAGTAACACATGCACAGTAAGAATAAAGCCACGTGTGGCCACACCAGAGGCGTTTGGGGCCCATCATATTTTTTTTTATTTGTTAGTGAAATCTTAACAATCATATGAGAATTTCTGCTGAGAGTGGCTTAAAAATAAGTTGGAGCACAAATAACAGGAAGTAAGCTTATGGGAGCGGTGGACTATGGTGTGTGTGTGTGTTGTGTGTGTGTGTAAGGGTGATGGACAGGCTATAATAAAAGAGCACGCTAAGAGGCACCTTGAAACAGCCACCCTCGGCCTGCGTGTGCTCAAGTGCAATTAGAAGAAGGTTTCCTCCACCTTCCCTCCCACCCACTGAGTCACTGAGTGTATGTGCATGTAAATATATATAGTATGAGTGTGTGTGTGCGTGTGTGTTACTTGATTATATGCAGTGTGTGAATGTACATGTAAACACTTAAGTGTGTAAGCCTGTGTATTCATACATCTGTGTAGGAATGTGTGTGAGTGTGTGACCCATGAGACTT
Organism: Lepomis macrochirus; assembly: GCA_024633595.2. Taxonomy (NCBI): domain Eukaryota; kingdom Metazoa; phylum Chordata; class Actinopteri; order Centrarchiformes; family Centrarchidae; genus Lepomis; species Lepomis macrochirus. Next base: position 8,335,728 of record JALXJV020000015.1, on the reverse strand, counting down.
GAGCATCTCCTGTCTGGGATCAGTGTCAGGATGCATTACTGTGGCTTCAGATCTGTTGGCGGAAGGCTATTACGGTCACACAGTGTGCGTAGCTTTTGTGTGCGAATCAGGCATAAAGAGTGTACGTTAATAGAAGTAACAACGTGTCAAAAAATGCTGTAGAGAAGATGTTAATGAGCATTAGAAAGATCAAGTGGCAGAGACGATGATAAGAATCAATGAGCAACATCACTGGTTACCTTTGGCCTGGGCCGCTGAGCTGTGGGAGTAGCCCAGTGACAGCAGGGCCATCTCGATGAGCTGGTTGAAGAGCATGTCCTTACGCACCAGGACAAACTCGGCGTGCTCCTCCTTGCTGTCAAAATCCATGGGATTCTCGTAGTGCTCGACCACACAGAACACAGGCAGCATGTTGCCTGAGGACATCGAGACACAGAGACAAGTAAGAACTAGAAGGGTTCACATTTCTTCACATGCTGACTTTGACCTTCAGTATTCTGCCTGTTTGCAGAGGGACGAGATTAATATTTCTCGCTGATGATTAAGTTACACTGAGGTTGAGTGTCAAGGGATTATGAGTGAGTGAATAGATTGCTGCTGAGTGGAAGTTCTGTGCAGAAATTAAGTAAAACATGAGTTTGGACCTCAAAGGCATTTTTTATAGGGCAATTTCTGTCTAAACCCTCACCTTTTTGTCTCTATGCCCAACACTCACGTCAACGCGAGAAATCAAACACTCCTTAGGTACACAGTGACCCACACAATTTCAGAGACTGAATTTGTTCTATTTCTTTCATTTAGAAATGCTTTCTTTTGTCATGTAATTTCCATGATCTTTTTCAAAGATGGTTCTTCCATCTGTAATCCCATTTTAAGAAGCTTTTTTTAATCAGCTGTTAGAGGATTCCTTGCTGCAGTCTTAGGTTCTTCTTCCAGGTTTTAAGATGATAATACATCAATACAATACACAGACATTGCACTATGGCCTGCAATGATTAATGTGAGTTGTGTGAGTTTATTAAGTATTAAACTGTTTGTATGTATCATAGAAAGAATTATCACTTTCACTTCAGTGTGAACAAACATGAAGGAGCCACAAAAATCCTTCAACCTTACAACAATAAACATTTTATTCACCATTAAGGCTGTAGGTTCACATTAGCCTCTGCCTGTCAACCCAAAATCATCTTCCCATGATGCAGCGCTTAAAATCCCAAGCCACCTCTGTACCCTGAGGTATACTAGTCTGTGTCAACAGTGGCTGTGCTTTTAGGTGGTATGAGCAATCCTTGTCCAAAGACTGTCGAATGTTCAAGGGAGCTACTGTGCAAATATCACCCAATATGCCATTTTTCCTAAAATAACATCCCTGAAATTTAAATTTAAGTTTAAGGGCATGGGGAGAACTTGGCCTTTTGAAGTCTCAGTCTGAAGGAAACCAACAGAGGAAAATCGAAATTTTGTAAAAGTGTTGATGAAGAGGGTATCTATAGCTTACAGTACTTAGTAAACCCTAAGTATGACATGCCCTGATGCCCTACTTTCTCAGTATGCCTCCATTCTACTATTACCTGAACACATTTCTGCACATTTTTTGTGCTTGCTGATTAAAATGATTCACGTTCTAATATTTTCCAAACCCAGGCATTCCAGAAGATGCACACAGCTCTGGCAAAACAATCAATAAGCCGACAGATGCCAGGGAATGTGCTGAAAGAGCTGCTTTTCTCCTCCCCCGATTTTAATAGATAAAGATCTAACAATAAAGACTGCTGTGTAGGTTCATTTGGGGGATCAATACTGGCTTTGTTTCCAGGGAGCCCAGAGAGGGCTGCGGTAAATATTGTTTCGGGCTCGGACACAATGCCCACTGTGGGCCCTCTGCGAAGCCTCCGCCGCGGATCGCCCGCCCGTCTCCCTCGCCTGCTTCACCCTTTACCCAGGAGGAGAACAAAAAAACAAAAAAAAGATGAAAAGGAAGGGGAGAGGAGGAGAGAGCAATGAGGAGGCTTGGAGGAACAAACGTCGTAGGAGGCCAAAAGAAGCAGAGATGATGAAGGTGAAAAATTAGGCTCTCTCAGCTGGCGTGCAACATGTAGATTAAAGGAGCAAATAAGAGAAACTGCCCATCTGAGGACACTCACAGAGCCACATTCCAAAAGTTCCTGAGTCCCTCTTGCCCAAAGAAAACCAAACCGGCCAAACAAACAAACAGACGAGCCTTAGCTGCCAAATGCTATTACATCTCCAAACCTGCAAGTTTTGAAGCTCATTTCCAACCCACAAAGAAAAGAAAACATAGAAAAACATGATCATAAAAAGGTTCATATTTTGGATTGCTTTGCCAGCCGTGTTTTTCACGAGACGACACCGGTTATATTAAAAAGCTATGTCATAATCATGAGTAAAGGCTCCCTTTCAACAGGAATTGCTCTTAAAGGACTGAAACTTCCCCTTAATAAACAAATGTCGGAGCAGGAGGGCTGCAGGAGCAGTGACACAGCGATATGCAGCACGACACAGGAATAATTCTCACAGTGCTCTTCTATTAGCTATTGTCTGGGCAAATCAGTGGGAGTGTGTGCAGTGTGTGTGTGTGTTTGTGCTGAGATAACTAAAGATGCATTGTAAAAAGGTTTAAGAGTTTTGGAGAGCGTGCAGGGGGTGGTGGTGGGTGGAAGGTGGTGCGTATGTGTGTGTGTGTGTGGGGGGCTATTTAAACTGCATTTTGTTTTCCTCTATTAACATGGTTTATTCTCCTCTTACTCGTTTACAAAGTTAGTCCAACTATCTTTGTTTCATGATCAGTTTGTGCAGAGTAGGGCTGCAACTAATGAATACTTCCTTTTTTGATTTGTCAATTATTTGATAAATTAATGAATAATTTAGTCTATAAAATGTCCGAAATGAGGGCTAAACTAATTACTATTTTCTTTATGGATTATTTTCTCGATTAATAGTCAGAATAGTGAAATATGTTTATGAAAATATCCCAGAGCCAAAAGTGACATATTCAGAATTGCTTGTTTTGTCCAACCAGCAGTTCAAACCCCAAAATATTCAGTTTTCTGTCACACAGGAAACTGAAAAGCAGGAAATCCTCACATTTGAGAAGCACGTTTGGTATTTTTGCTTGAAAAATTGTTGGTCAAAATTAACTACCAATTAATCCTCAATCATTTCCGCTCTATCAGAAATAATGAAAGGAGTCCCACACAAATTTCCCAGAATTCAAGGTGATGTCTTTGGATGCTGCTTTGTCCAATAAAAAACAGTCCAAAACCTACAAATTTACAATCATCATGTGAAGTTGAGAAAATTAGTAAATCTTCACATTTGAGATGCTGAAGGCAGCAGATGTTTGGCATTCTTGCTTTCTAAATGACAAACATTAAATAAATCAAACAAAATTGTTCTTGAGTCATTTTCTTTTGATTGACTAAACAAATCCCCTAATCTCTCTCACACTCTCCCTCTTACCTCTCTTGTGACAGGTCTTTAGCAGGTGGCCGGTGGGTTTGTAAGGAACCCCGGCTAGTTTAGCCCCAGTGCTGCCCAGCCTGACCCGTCCCAGGGGGCTCCCGTTCTGCTCGAGCCGGGGCAGCTTGGCAGGCGGGGCCTTGGCCTCCCCCATGCTGTTGACCAGCTCGGAGTTCTCCTTGCCTAAACACGCCTCGCTGAGATGGTCCATCATTCTCAGCACCTCTGCTCACTATCACCTGGAGAGAGAGACACAAAATGATTCAGCTGTCAGCGGAGATATGTGTGTGGCATAAAAGAAGCACAGCTGTAAGGTGATGTGAGGGGAGCAATGAACACAAAATCTTGTGTGTTGATATCACTGACGTATGAAGATGTGAAGGGACATTTTTATAGAGCAAAAAATGTGCTTTAAGTAATTGAAACCTCTGAGAACAGACCCATTACGGCAATAACTGTCAATTCCTTCAGTTGTGTCGACTTGGGCCACGGTGACGTTTTCGTGCCACTCTAATGTTCCCATTTTTCAACACATGTATTATGTATGGGTGTCCCGTTAGAGATTCCCATGCGAGAGGGGGCAAACAAGCTCTGGTTTTAGTGCAAACACATTAATTTGCTGGGAGATTCCACTTGAATGACTACAGTGCAGTTCAAGGAACAAGGTTCTGCTGGCGCACGCAGAGAGGGGAAACTAACATAATTCGGTTTCTGAGTCACTTCGTGTGGCTTCACCTTCATGACGCAGCTCGGAGGGAAAGGGAGGCGAAAAGCCGCAACGTCATTTTGCTGTGACAAGTAGGCAGGCACGCACACACACACACACACACACACACACACACACACACACACAGCTACATGACTTTACAGGTGTGAACTTTGTTTTTAGCTTTTGCAAGTGCAGAGCAATATTCATGGTGAGCAAAAAGTTTAAAACTTTGGGGATTGGGGGGGAAAAGGCTGCTTCGGAAAACTTCAAAACAAACTATTGCTGACTCATGAGAATAGCCATCAAAGTTAATAAAAGAAACAACAAGGGAGAAATAAAGAGGAAGGAAAGATGGAGTCTCTTCAGCAGCTTTTACCACAGGTGCTTTAGTGCACAGATACTGACTTAGGCTGAAGCTCGCAATACATACATTATTTTAACTCCCTAAAACTTAAACTTCAAGATTTGATTAATCATAATATAAGATGTGTTCATTTATAAACGGGAAAAGTATGTAAGTATGGGCGATCCTGCATGCAAGTTACTGAATTGCCGATGATGAACTGGAATGCTGTTGTCAAAGAGTGAAAAGGGTAAAATCATCCATCCACCCCCACGCAAAAGATCGTGAACTCCCCCATTCATTCCATGCAATGAGGCAACTAATTCCCCACAAACAAGAGGCCAAAGGCATCCAGACCCGGATACAGTCCAGATCCAGGTCAGGATTTTTAAATGACCTTAAGAAACATAAGAACAGGAGCAATAGGTCAAATGGACACATTACCCCTAAAAGGGGGGGAGTTAAGGGAGCACAAGTTGAGAGAAAAATCTTCCAAACCAACCTGAAACGCAGCACTTCAGCACTGGGGAGCATATAACGCCGCCTGGAAAACGCGTCTTCTTCAAGTTTGGCCAGAATAGAAAAGAAAAAAAAAGAAAGAAACCCCAAAACAACTCCCGGTTTCTCTCTCCTTATCTCTCTCGCGTCTCCCTCTCTCTTTACGTGTGCATGACAGAAAACGGTTGTCTTAAAAAAAAAAAATCAGTGCTTAAACAGACGCTTTCTCCTGCTCTTCTTCGCAGAGGACTGACAGGCGGTGTGAAAAAACAACAACCCGGGTCTGTGGCAGCGACGGCGAGGTCGAGATGGACCGCGATGGGCGAACATTGGTAAGCGGTTCTGTATGTGTGTGTGTGTGTGAGAGAGAGAGAGAGTGTGTGTGAGTGTGTGTGTGGTGTCCGTTTAGCCCTATCGTTAGCTAATTCCGTCCAACTGGAGGAAAAGAACGGCAACCGAAACCGTTAGAACCGGCGACATTTAGCACAAAGTGAGCGGTTAGCCGCGTCCATCGGTTACAAGTGAAGGCGACTTCTGCTTTAGTTCGCACCACAACATCCAAATCGCTCCATCGGCAGACAGGCAGGCAGCCGTACAGTACAGTTAGCCGTCGCCAGTATGAACCCCAGCACCTCGGGCACAGTTGTAATGATAATAACCGCCGCCGAGACCCAATAAACCCTCGCTGTGTATGTTCACGGAGGGACCAACGTACACAAAAATAGCTCAACGTCGGTTTAGCTAGATTTGACTACCGGCAGAGAGACTGAAAGAAAAAATAATAATAACCGACAGTGAGATCTTCCTATCGAGGCGATGTGGAGACGATATGCGGACAGTCGAGAAACAGGTCCGCAAAATAAAACAAGGAGAGGGGGTCAAAAAGTGCGGTCTACTTTCCGATGTCGAGGATAAATAAGGCTTGCTGTGGACGCATAGGAAAGCTGCCTGCGATAGTAATAGTAGGAGGTGTCCTGTTGGTTGGGGATTGGCGTCCGGACGGAGCTCCTCTTTCTTTCTATCTCCCTCTCTGTCTCTCCCCCTCTCACTCCGTCTCTCCCTCTCTGTCCCCATTAAATTATTAGTTGTATTGACTCATCACTCCCCCTCTCCTCTCCTCGCTGCTGGTGCTGCCGCTGCTTGTGCTTCCCCTTTCTCCTCCTCATTTCAAATGGCATGGTAGTAGATGGGGGTAAAAAAAGGGAAAAAATAGAAGATAGGAGGGGTGTGTGTGTATGTGTGTGTGAGAGAAAGGGAAAGAGAGAATGGGGGTGGGGGGTGAGGTGTGTGCGGAAGAGAGAAATATTCCCTATTATAAGAAAACAGATGATTCCTCCGCATCTCAGGTCGAAAAGTCCTGGCAGAGACAAATAAAGTAAAGAGAGTGGACAGGGAGAGAAACCACACATAAACACACATGCATACACACACACACACAATAGAGAAGAACGGTGGTGCGATTTCCGGCTGTGCGCGCAGGAATTTTTAATCAGCTTGATTAGAGTGAGGCGGTCCTGCATTTATTACCGGGTACACACAGATGCTCACACACACACACACACACACACACACACACACACTATACCTTCATTAAGTATGTGATTTTTCTTTAATTTACTTTTGCCCTATAAATAGTTTTATTTTACAAAATATTTTAAATTCAGTAATTTGGGCTACAATTGCAAAAGCTACGGTGAACTATTAGACTCCAGTCAGTGGTTGAGATAAACAATCATCATAATAAACTAAAGGGAAACCAAAAAAATACACGTTCTATTTATATAAAAGCTTTTATGCATACACCAAACTGATAACAAAAACACAAAACATGGTCATTCTTGCATGTGCAATCAGAATATGGATGTACTTTACCTTTTTTAACAAACAAGTTTGTTGGTTATAGACTTATTTCTTGTTTTATATGGTGTGAAATGATACGAGTGGGTAACAGCTTTATTCAAATGGAAAAACGTCCAGTTAATGTCCATCCGTAAACAATCCATAATGTACACTCTGTATTTACATTAATAAATATTTATGACTGCCTTAAAAACTGGGAACGCTCTATTCTTCTGCACAGTAAAAGGTAGTGAGCTACATCCCTGGTTATAGGTTGGTACAACTGCCCTCAAAGTCAAGTCGCAAGGACTTATTAGGCTAATATTTAGCTATTGCATTATAAATATGGTAAAGTGCATATATTCTGGCAAATTATAATCACCAAACAAAGAAAAATAAATGATCTAAAAGGCGTTTTCTCCCCCTTTATATATAATTAGGGTCAATTTGCTAGCACTATATGTTGATGTTTGTATGACAAAAAGTACTTTAACTTTATACTACAAATAAAAAGGGGTATTTTAGTGGGATGTCCTAACACTACGTCTATGTAGACTGTGTTCTTGTCTAAAAATGTAAAGATGGCAAACATTTCCCATCTCTACATTTAGCTTTTGCACTGCTATTATCTCACAAACTTTACCTCCATGGTAGGCCATTCTGTTTTATGTCATAATGGATTATGACAAAATATTAGACAAGCTAATCTCTGTTGATATTGTCAACAAAACCCTGAACTGTCAAAGCGGAGGAAGAACTGAGACGAGGTAAGAAAGGAAAAGATGATTGTTTAGAGGCTGGAGAGCGACACAATCTCTGCAAACAATACCAAGCAAGAAGGTTTTCTCAAGTTGATGTGTGAGCTATTATTATTTTGTAATTATTTCATGAACCTTTCCTGCTGGGGGGAGTTGTTGCCCTAGAGCAAACTGCAAAAATATCAGACAAGGTAATCTCTGTTGGTATTGTCAATAAAGGCCTGAATTGTCCTTAAGGTGGCCTAATAATAACTGTTTCCCTTTGACTTGAGCAAAGGCCAGACTAATATCTGGTCCACACACATACACACACACACACACAGAAGTGACAATAAATGCACCAATACTGTCTGCTAGTGAGTGTGTGAAGCAAAGTTCATTGTCGAGACCACTGAGTTTAAAAAAAAAAAATACTAATATCATATGAATAATATGTAGCATGAAAGATAATGGGACAACAAGCAAGCTGGGACGATATGATACGACATCAGGCCAGTACCCACATCAAGCAATAAAGAACAACGTCTGTCCAGGTTGTGTAAGAACAAAAACAGGAAACCAACACAAAACAGGAAGTGTGTACACCTATCACGGCGACAAAACCAGAGGTTGTGAACCGACCGTGGAGGTCAGGTGCATGTGAAATGCTACATAACACTACATGCTTATTATTAAATCTTTGCAGGGCTCATAAACTCCCTCTGTGTGAGACCATAAATACAGTAATGGTACATCATCTCACACAAAGCTGTTGTTTCATAAACAATGGTACACCACAGACGTGAGCTCCTCAGCTTAGCTTGACAGGAACCACTGTCAGGTGTCGAAAGAAACTCTATGGAACAACTATGAAGAAAATCATTCAGATTTACGGAAGGTGTTTACTATAGTCCTTTTAAAAGAAGGCGGAAATTGGAACAGATCAAAAAATTAACCACGGAAGAAATGATGGTGTGCTGTATCACTACGCAGTAGAAACAGTACAGTTCTACCTCCCATTCAAACCCTAGTTGTGAAACCAAATCCTTGTTCCACCCACCCATGTGAGGTCAAACGTTTGCACATTTCAAAATACATTTGCGTCCAGAAAGGCTACATTAGGAATTCACTGCAGAAGGCCAGCGGAGAAGCTTTTAACGGAAAAATAAAATATGAAACTCACCTTTCGGACCTGCGATGGAACAATGTCTTGCAATATTGACACCTCCTGTAGTTAGCATGAGGTGTAAGTTTTGAGGGGGCGGCTGCATTTTACAAAGGGTCCCACGTCTGTGGTTTTTTTTAACAGGAAATAGAGTTGTTGAAACTGCTTGTATAAGACCCCAACTTGTTTGAATTTATGAGCAGAGGCTGCTGCACAGATTCAGTGATCAATTCTTATCTTAACCATTCTCGGGGTTTCAGTGAGCTGCCAACACTGTACTAAACACAGCTGCGGTGTGCAGTGTGGTTAAATGGCTCTGCTATGTGTCTGAATAAAGGACCTAAACTGTGGAGTAATTACTATATTTTCAGAGAGTCATTCCAACAAGAGATATTATTCAGCTTCTCAAAAAATGGGACAAAGATTTTCATAAAGTCACTAATGACATGAAAGTAAAATTCACAAATTAATCATTCTGAAGTTACTGTCTATCTTGAGCTCTTTGCTACAGGTACATTAAAGAGGATTAAATTGTCTAACTATGTTATTTATACTTTTTTTAAACAATAGATAATTCATATCAGGTTATATTTCGTCTCTGAAATAGATGTGCAGCGTTTTAGAAAGTGTTTCATTTATCCAGAATGTACCTACTGCTCAAGTTCATTGGTGTCACTGTGATATGTAGTAACATGAATCGCACAGACAGGTTGCAGCCCCCCCACACACCCAAACCTTATCCTCAGCAGATCACTTTTCATCACCTAGACCTGCACAGCATCGCCGCACAACATTCTGCATGTTGACATGTTTTCCACGTTGACATGTTTTACATGATGTTCACTGCAGCTCCTGATTCTCTGTTTTTTTTTTTCCTTGGCCGCAGTTAGCAGCGTTCGGAAAACAGGAGCGACGGTGAAAGCGAGCCATTGTCGGCAAATGCTCTTTTCTATCTGGCATGACGCAAGCAGCCGCAGTCATTTCCACTGTGATTGTCGGGCACCATCAGAGAGCATCGATAACCCCTGCCAGGCCTTGGCACCGCCAATAGGTGCCGGCACTGCCAGCTAGGTTGGCACCGACGTGGCTGTGAAAACCCTCTGACATCCAGAAGGGCACAGATTTGCACTGAATGCACCACTGAATCAACACTGCTGATTATCAATTAACATATACCGTTTTGTATCACACAGAAAAGAGGGGAAAAATGGGTTTTGAAACACAGAAAGCCTGTTTAAAAATACTAGCTGTGTGCTGTTATAATCACATGCTGAATACAGATTTAGCTCTGTTCAAGGTGGGTTTTTACCAGCCTGTGCGGCTTTGTGTTGGAAATACAGTACGCGGTGCACTGTGCATGTAGCTACACAAGTGTAATTGTTCAGGTGAGATTTTGTGCCTGTTGGCGGCATTTGTAAAGAAAACATGAAAATGACATGAGAAACAAGACAGACTGGATGCTGCATTATAACAAAAGATGCCTCATATTTAAATGTCAGGAGTCATAGCATTACACCACAGATACATTTCACCTTCACTGTGTATTACTACAGCTACTGTATGTTTTCACCATAACACACTTATCATAACTATCACATCTGGCCTGCTGCTTTTTAAATCACATGTTTATGTCTCAGGAGGAATGAAATAGCATGTCTCTTTCTAAAGGACACTAATAATCAACACACAAAGGGGGAAAATATGAATAAAAATATGTATCATTGTTGGCTTAACATCAGGAAGCGTCTTTATTTACTGTGTCAGGCAAAGCTGGCGCCATCACTTACTGTACGTAGGTGTTATGATGTCTTCATGCTCGCCACTTGTGATGCTTCTAATGGGCATTAATACGATTATTTGGATTACTAATACAAATTAGTCTGCACATCCAGTCTGAACGAACACAAACAGCATGGGGGCTAAGCTCTGTCACTGGTTTGACTTTGAGCTCTTTCTGCAAGTGTCTCCCGCAATAAAAACACACACATAAACATAATAGTATTATTAGAGGCTGCAAAGGATTTAATAATCTGTTGGGGAACGTGTCAAAACACGCCTCCATTAGTGTGGGCGCACAGATGAAACTCAGTGAGAAAGAAGATGTCATGTGCAGTGAAAAAAGGAAAATGAGGGTGGTACAGTAGATGCCATGCAAAACCAACAAGCAGTTAAATGAGTAGTAAAAGTGAGAAAAAATGAAATCAGTGTTGTCTAAACCAAAGCACCGAAATGATGCAGAAGCAGATAATATTTTATATATTTCCAAGTACCAATCACATTTTTATTGTATATTAAAAGGAAGGCTTTTGAGTTTTGGAACAAAGAACTTGTTTACCGCCATTGGTATTTGTAGGTCAATCTGTGGGCAGATGAGTTTGAAAATGCAGACTCACATGAACTACAAAACTAAATATTACTTTTCTACAAAAAACAATATGGAAAGTCTTGAAAGCCGTAATACTCATTTTAACACAAGCACAATGTGTCATCAGATTGTCGGCTAAGATCTCACTTTGCTCTTTGACTTCTCAGAGATGCAACTGTTTATGAGTGAGATTTTTTTGTGTGACTTATCTAGCCACACAACTGTTGCATAAAAACATAACACTTCTATATAGTTATAGAGTTCAGGGTTGAGATGGTTTATTAATGTTCCCTCATAAGAAATCTGAGGACCAAGAAAAATTGCTTAATCAGTTGTTACGAGGTAAGCACAGATAGAGTAAATATTCCATTATCACCATATCCTCCAAATCAAATTAGTTTCATGTTTTCCATTAGCCTCTCATACAGTGAGTGTGGCTTTCAATTACTTGTGAAATAAGGTGATTTCTACATTTTCATATGTCCGCGCTTCGGTGTGGGAGGAGGGAGAACAGAGAGAAAGAAAGAACAAGGGGATGTAATGAACTGAGAGTAGACTCCTAAGTGCTTAATTGTTTTATAATCACATGAAGTCGACAGAAATAGAACGAGTGGTCTCCACCTCAGGTCTGCTTAAAGGAAGGCCTAATGCCAGTTGGCCTCGACGGGTCTCTGCATCCCCGTGGAAGCAAACATCAGGACGTTTTTTACACCTGTCGCTAAACGAAAGACAACCACCGCTCAACTCACACCCCTCGTTCTCACATCGAAACTCTCCACTCTCAACACCAACCCTTACGATGTGTGTTGTTCACTGTACATAATGCAACTCCCACACAGACGCACGGCACACACACAGACACATGTACATCCGCTCAGTGGCGGCGAGTGTGCTCTGGTGCCGTGTCGAACAAGGCCTCTGCCCTCAGGGCCCGGGCCTCAGCCTGAACCCTGACGTTACAGTCGGCTTCTGTGTCATCAGGTCGACATCGGCCATAATTAGCTCCAAGCCAGGTCAATTCAGGCCTGTGTCAGTCTTCCTCACAGAAATCTGTAATAAAGATTCAAACTGCATCCCTCCCTGAGGAGACCCTTCAGAGCCTTGTTCATATCCCTCCCTCTCTCGCTCTCTTCACCTTTATCGAATTATAAAACCAATTAGTCATAGAACAATCAACGGGCATGAGAGGCAGGGCTGTTTTAAAGAAATGACTTTTCTGTCACTGCTCGCTGGACTTCAGTCATCACATGACCAAATAATTAAACTCTAATTTCTGCCTCGTGGATTGCAACAAATAAGCAATTAATAGAGTTAGAAAGACAGGGGTGTTTTGTGTGCATGAGAGAGAAAGAGATACTGAAGATGGCAATGAGAGAGGACGGACTGAAGGGGAGAGAAAGGTTGCCACGTCCTGCTGGGTTCTTCCTGAACTGGGGGAGCGGCGGTGAAGGGCACAGTACCCTAGCCTTGTGGGGAGTTCTTGGGAGTGTTAAAGAAATGAAGGCAGGTGATGGGGTGGTGTTACTCGCCTCTGTGTGTGAGAAGTGACGCTATGCTGAGATGAAAGGAGAGATGGGATATGAGCTTGTGGGCTCTTAATATCAAGGCTTAAGCAGAAGTATTGAATAAGAGGTGTAGACTTAAGGATGTGGTTCTTTATCTACATATTTTTCTTTGGATATTTAATCCCTTGTCAAAAGATGCATCATCCATCCACTGACGAACAAAACAGTTGATAAGGGAATGGTGTGTGTGTGTGTGTGTGTGTGTGTGTGTGTGTGTGTGTGCGCACCAGACAGAGAGAGACAGAATACACTATCTGTTGAAATTGTTTCATTGGAGTATGTGGGTGGGTATTAACAACCTGATCTTAGCGGGATGCGTTTTCCTCTAAATCGCTCTTCTTTTTTTTCACTGAACAAAGGATTCAGAAAAACCTACACAGATAAAGACAAGCACCAGAATAAAAGACAATGAGTTTTTTTCCTCTCAAGAAAACATTCCCTTTAAAAAAAAAAAACATATGTTGAGATCTGTAATAATGTGATTTGAATCGTGAAAACTTAGATGTATGTGCTTTCTTAAATTATATTTGCCATGGTAGCATGAAGCAAGCTCAATAACAAGAACAACAAAAAAAGTCTAACATAAGAGGGATGTCATTTTGCAACAGCGTGACAAAACCGACATGACGGACTTTGGGTTTATTATCTCCCGGCGAGGACACGCCAACCCATTCGACAACCGGGGTTGATTGTCAGGACCCAAAAACAATGTGACGCTTTTATCACTAAGCCAAGGAATCTGGATCAACAGTATGCAAAGCATATGCCAGAATAAATGCAGTCGAACATGCTGGGACAACATAACCCCCCCCATTCCCCCTCTCTTTTTCTTTTTTTATAAAGAACTTTCCAGATAATGACAAAATGAGCTATAACTCCCCAATCACACACTAAGCACTCACCCAGGGTGGTATGTCTGTAACAGTCGGAGGGGGGGCTCTTACATTTTTGAGCCCTGGAATGCAGCGGTCCCTATTAACACACCAACCTTTTCTTTTTCCAAACAAGTTGCAACATGTCATCAAAAAAAAAACCCTGCTGAGAATCATTGTTATCTTTCTCCTCTATTAGCAATCATAACAGAGGTATTTCATACAGAGGAGGGATAGCGGGTTGGGGTGGGGTGTTAAGGAATCCCCAAAGAGCCACACATTAAAAAACGAGACAGGCCTCTTATTTACTGGCGACAGTCTAATAAATACATTTGCTGGCAGCTAAACAGGTATTTACTCTGCTCCCTACCACAGGTATAATTTCACTGTTTGCTGAGCTGTTATTTTGCTACAGCGATAATTATCGAGGTGGTAAAGAAAGACGATTAATGGTTTTAGCCGAGATATCAGTCTCAGCAAAGTGAGGCACAGCCCAACTATGAAGTCCCAGCAAATATTCAACAGCAGGGATTTTAATAATCTGCATCTTTTGCTGCGGGAATTCAAAGCACAACTCCAACGCAAAGCTAAGACAAACATATAGAGGTTACTATTTTAGTGTAGCGACAACACTTTCCCTGCACGTCTTTATTTTCCTGTAAGCTATAAAACTGATGATTCAGAGCATAATTCAATTTTATATCAAAGTATTGAAGCATTCTTAACATCATTTCAGATCAGACTGCATAGCAAAGACAACAACAACAGAACAAATCTGTGCTCTCCAATGTTCAGTCTAATTGGTCTCTGAGGGTCACAGGACAAACTTTGTCATCTACTCGCTGTCAACTGACAACCTGCTCTTCAGCGTCTGTTAACTGTGACTGAGCGAGAGCTCGGCACGCCAACATGCAGCCGCTATATTGTACTTCACTAATCTGGTCTAGACTGGAGGGGTATGAGGTTTAACTGGTGATACACCTAACATATTCACAGGCAACCTGACAACATGAAGTGACAATTAGAGGAGTTGCAATGCAAAGGTGTCACTGGGCTTTAAACGGAAAAGACCTTTTGCTGTTTGTGAACATTACAAGCTGATTTCCTGCTATTATGCTACTACCGTACAGTAAATGCAGCGTGCACTAGTTTCGATTAGTTGTAATGAAAACAAAGTTAGCTCTGTGGGGGGAAAAATTTGGAGTATAACAAGGTTAAACCTTAAGTTAGAAGAAGAAAGGTGGAAACACTTAGGTGTTTTCCCAGATTTCTTCCTAATTGTATATCACAGTAGAGTTATTGTAAGAACTGTGAACACGACAGAACACATTCAAAGGAATTAGTTACACACTAATAAGCTGCGACAGATGTTTAGGCTTTACTGGTGGATCTGTGTGACCTGGCAGTCATACGCATGCAGCGCTGCCGCCATCCTCACTCTCTGATTCTTATCATTCCTGCTAAACAAGTTTATGTGGAGAAACACGCCACCGTGGATATGTATGTGAGCAATTTTTTTGTGCCACTTTCATAACCACAAACTGATAAAAAGTGGTTGTAGTGAAGGCTCACAGCAGAGGAGTAAGAACGAGAAGTTTTGTTTCAACGCTCACAGGCTGCCGTTGAGGCTTTCGTCTTGTCTGAGGACTTTTACAAGAAGTGACACATGGCAGCCTGAGACAGGAAAAGGGCTGTGTGTCATTGCTGTCAAAGGCACTGACCAGATAAGCCACAGCACCTTGAACTGCCACAGATCTGCAAAGATAAAAGGAGAAAACTCACCGGTGCTCTGCCATTACCTGTTTTTTCCCATGCAGGGGTGCCATGCTTGACCTCGTAATCGCATGTGAGCGAGCAAAGAACACAACCTAACAACAGCAAGATAATAAACAAAGGGCGTCACTAAAGGCTGAAGATTTATCAGAATAATTGCCCTTTAATTATCTAATCAAGTTTCTGATTTAACGCAAACTTCTTCCCCAGATATTTTTCTGCACTTTATGATAATTTTTAAAGTGCACCATAGCTAATATATATATGTTCTTTATAACAGAGTATACCTACAATACAAACTCTAGTCTATCTTCGATGAGTTTATTTGTGCTGACATCTATAAATTATCTTGAATACCACTGACCATGCTGTTATGAGAAATGTCAGCTATTTTCTAAAGGAGCTGAGAGTGAAACCTTTAAAACCTGTAAACCACAGAACATCAGTGCCCACGCAGTTTTAAGATGGCAATACATCTTCTCATAACTGCTCTCTATCTCGCTCTCAAACACATACACACACAAACACGCACACAAACACACAGGTCTGGTTGTACCTGAAATTACTTTATCAGCACTGTGACAAAAGCCACAGACCAAGCAGCATTACAACAACATTTCTGTATCATCACATCTATCTGACTGCCTCACACCAAATCAAGCAGAAAGAAAGCAATGAATTCATTAACTGTTTGTTTCCCTGCCAGTCTGTTTGTTTATTACCTTGCTGGAGTGCAGTGTGTTTTTGAGAGTTGCACAAAGTGTTTCTTACAGCAATAAAAGTGGTGAAGCAAGTTGACACGTAATTAAATATTAAGTATATGGAGAGAATAAATGAAGTGGCTCTAATGGCCTAATAAGAAGTAGTAAAAGTAGATGGGCTCTTGCTGCAATAGCTTCAGCATTTCCAACAGACATATCAGCGGTTTGATGACAACTGTTATCAACACACACTTCAATACAATGTGTAAAAGAGAAAATAGAGGCCTGCTTTGAAGTATACACACATTGCAAACACATTCGTTTAAAATTAAAAATTTGAGAGAAAAAGAATAACTCTAAGCAACAGTACGCGCCACAAAAGCTCCCTGGTTCCTAAAATCATCAGGTCAGGAGCAGCGATGGCAGCATCACTGCTTGCTCCTCTGCTGCGCGCAGAATAAGTTGTTAAATGAATTAGAGGAGATGGATGCACTTAACCCCGCCAATATCACGAGTGCTTTGCTTATTCGTGCAGAAATGAAACAGGCCTGTTTTGCACATTTAAAATTAGATGGCAAAAATAGTTCTGGACGCGTAAATTTATATTTACCATTATGCATGACATTCATAGTCTGTATTCTTCTTTTTGAAATATTAAATCCTGGCAGCCACTTTTGGTTTGTGTGGGTTTTAAGTGATTTAGAAGATAGGTCTGTAAATTGCTTTTAATTCATTTCTAACCGAATCATTTATCCTCCAAGGAAATGCACCTTATTTTTATGAGCCATGCAATAAAATGAATGTGATTTAAAACATACGCAGAGGCACTAGAAAAGAGGCATGTGACAGGATGACAGCAGAGATGGATAATTGAGGATAAACTCTAGGATCGTACCTTTAAAGTCAGCAGTCGCCCGACCTCTTGTTTTCCATCAAAAGTTGAACAGCCTCTTGTCACTGCTCCACGACGAGAGATCCAAAAATAGGCAACTGCTCTGTGGGAGGAAAAACTGCTTTAAAAAGTCAAAAGTCCTGTGGTTGAGGAGGGGGGAGTCGTCTTGCAGAAACCGCACGGGCGGAGGTTGAAGTTGGAGAGCGCAAACGGCGGATGGAGCGCAGAAATGTGAGCAACCGTGCGCTGCGGGCAGCGGGGGTGAAGTAGAGGAGAGGAGAGTAGCGGCATGTGAGGAGGGCTGCTTTGAGAGGGTGGCAGGTAAACGAACCGCCCCTCCCCGTTTCTGATGCTCAAATCGATGATTTGCCAGCTGTGGCGCAGCTTGTCTCATTGCCCCACTTTGGTTTTTACAGCCGCTCCTCTACGACGCGCTGCTCTCCGGGGACACACACACACAGAGCGAGAGAAAGTGAGAGAGAGAGAGAGAGAGAGAGTCAGTGCCAGGAGAGCTCTCACACTCATTCATTTTCATATTTACACGCCACATGTTTGCATGTCAAGAAGAAGAAGAAAAAGGGGGGAAAAGTCTGGTAAATAGTCTATTGCGCGCAGCGGCGTGCGTTCTGCTCCGTACAGAGTCAAAGCCTGTTGTTTTAACAGCGGAGGGCAACCTGCCAGCTTTCCTTCCCGCACACCTGAGCGGAATATGAAACCACACAGTGTAGTCTGAGATGCTCTTACAGACATAAAGAGCTGTTTAGTTTATTAAACGGGGTTATATGTTTGACAGCCGGAGTGTGCGAAAATAATTTTTAAAAAAGTTTTCAAGAATAATTAAGCTTGAACAATGCTTGTTAAAAGAGTGGCTAATACTGCAGTCTGTTCTCTAGCTGTGTTTGCCGAAAGCTATTTTCCCCATTAATTTCTCCAATTTAAACAAGGCTTTCAGTGGAACATAATTATTATTCTGACAAATCGACAGAGAACATTTTTAATGCATCATTACTGAACCACACTAACTTTTTATTTTATCAGTGCTGTTGCTTTTTTCTATTGCAACTTAGTTTAACACACACACACACACACGCACGCGCGCACACACACTTCGTCACATTTTAGAATCCTACCGCGGCCTATCCAAAAAATAAAAATAAAAATCTACTGTTAAGGAATGCATATTTGTAAAATAATTTTTTTTTTAAATTACGTGGCGAGCAGAGTAATTTGATTTTTCTTCTTTTCTTGGACATCTTTAAGAAGACAGCCTGAAGCAGAATCAGCCGAGGCACAGAGTACAGAGACAGATAACGGAGGGGGAAAACGCTTTTATTTTCGCCCTCACAGTGTCTAAATGTATTTGTACTATTTTAATTGATTTTCAGCTGTAGCTATATTGCCTAAGTAACCTACAGAATATATGTCGTTTTTTTCTGCCAAAGTCTGAAATTAGATGCGAAATATCGCAAGTTTCAGAAAGTGGTAAATTAAATTAAATAGTTTTAATGAAGAACATATCACAGACGATGAAGGGAGCATAAGACACGTCTCTCCATGATGATTATACCTCTGCATGTTGTACATTAATGTTTCCTACAATAGATTTTCAAATCAGAAAAAAGAAATAGTTTATGCATAATTGAACATTTTTCCATCAATTATTGTGTTCGATTTTTATAATGTCTGTGTCCATCCTGTGTGTATTTGAGAGAGATCAACTCCTGCACATGTGGTTACATATGTGAGCCTTTAATGTGAGTGTTTGTCTGTGCATCACGTATTGTGTTTTGAATACACAATTTTATTTCTGTTGTGTCTGTTCTCCTGGATTAGTGTGCATCCTTGCAGACATTTATTCTCATTTGTTGTTTGTATGCCATTGCATGTGTGTGTGTGTGTGTGTGTGTGTGTTGTGTGTGTGGAATGATTGACAGTTTGCATCTGCACACAGGCTAACTGCTCTGCACTAGCAGGTGTGCAGGAGCCCACAGGTAATGCAGCTGTTTACTTACAATATGAATGTGTTTCTCTTACCAGGTTTAGCATAAATAACACACTGATCCATTTACATTTACACTTCATTTACACGTCCCGTTGAAAATAGAATTAGTTGGGGGGAAAAGAGCTAAAAGAAGCCAACACAAGGCAACAGAAGGTGAGAGCCGAAGGAAATGTTTTGGTTTGAAACATCATTAAAAATTATTCTGATTGTCCGCAGTGAGTTTATTTATCAGAGAAGAGAAGGACTGGAGCCCTTATTGTAAGCTGATACATACAGTTACTTCTCAGAAAAGTTCATTTGTTGTGGTTTTGGGACTCCACAAAAGTTTCATTATGAAGCATGTGAGATCTGAGATCTGCATTTAAAAAAAGAGGGAGAGAAAAAAATCACACACACAGACACACACAATCTCTGCATATGATTCACACCAGCTCTCTCCTGGGAGATTCAATGGGAATTGAAAAGTTCCAGTAAAGAGATTCAAATTTGCTTTCTACATAATTATAAATTCATGCTAAGTTACGGGTGTTTTCATCATTACAGACAACAGCTGGTGATTTCAGTGCAGCCTGTGTTTTATCCAACAATTCATGTTGCTGCCTCCGAAGCCCACATATGCTGCAGTTGTCACTTTGACCACAAGGGGGACCGGTGAGTCTCATCTCAACGAGAGGCTAGAGTGAGGGAAGAGAAGAGAGGGACAGCTAATGATGATCCCCCCCCTCTTTTTGCGACCCTTTTTATACTTTGGGTTTCAACATGTTGTCATCCAGCTGGTTGTGTCATTATTTATGATTTTCTAGATCCAAAAGCAGCAAACCCTGACCTCTGCATTCAAACACAGAGAAGATTCTTGGTGCAGCGACGACATGTGAGAGCTGTGGATGAGTTCCAAAATGTTAATGCAAATTGATAATGTGCATCTATGTTGCTGAGGCATAAAGAGGGCACATGTAAAGCACAAAAAAGAGAACCAAATGTGTGTGAAGTGTAAACAAATCAAAGCAGACCTTGAGCTCAGACATTTCAATCGTCTCCACTTTTTTTCCTCTGCAAACAATAAACAGCACTTGGAAAATTACAAGGGTTATACACCCCAGAATTAATCTTTCCAACCCATAACTAAATAGAGAGACACTGTTGCCTCTCCATCAAGTGGGTATATTTTAATTACAGGCTATTGACTACTGAAAGTAATTTGTCTCAGAAAGATGCCCAAGAGCTAAAAGACAGACGTCTCGTCTAAATCTGGAATGCTTTGCCACTTTTTTTGTTCTGGTTTTGTGGTTAGCCTTTGCAACTTTCTTCAGTAGCATTTTATAATTGCTCACCTTTTAAAGATTAACAAGGATTCCTGAGAAGACTAACACTTGTCTACAGGCTTTATCCAGGGTAACAACTGGATTTTCACCTCATAGAAATTAAAGCTGAATTGTGGATTTCTCTCCCTTTTCCTCCTCGCCTTTCTATTATACACTTCTTTAGATGTTGAAACAGAAGTACTCCACAAGCTCACCTCACAAATGAAACACTATTAATCCTCATTTACGTGCTGCCGAGGAGGACAGTGGAGATGAGAGCCAATCAGAAGAATAAAAGCTGACCCACAGCGGCACCTCCAAAGTGTACACGCCTCCAGATGTTAATGGGATGTCAGTCAGCTGGGTGAAAGAAAACAGCCCAGAAGTGTAATTACTGTCTGGTGTGAACTCTCCCATCAGCAGTGGCAGCTTAATGTCACTTAGTACATTACTGCATGTGGAGAGCGTCAGCTGAATAGGGGTGGCAGCTGCCCAGATGTTAGATGATTCTGTAAGTAGAAAGTTGCTGGTTTCATTCTTCAAATATCTGAGGTGTGTCTGAAACACTCTAACCAGAGATCACCTGTCAATCAAAGTGTCAGGGCCGTACTGTGATGTATTCGCTTTTAGTTTCCTTTCAATTTGACCGTCCATGAAACCAACCATCTTACTATAAACCAGGATTCCCTTTAGATTCTTACCTCTTGACCACAAATGCATCCTTTGATCATGGATCAACAAGGATCATTTTTAAGCTTCCTCAAGCTGAGAGTTTGTCAAAACCTGCTTGTAAATTTGGGACGAGGTGTAAAATAAGACTTTATTGATCCCAGGAGGGAAATTTAAGTAAATTGTGAGAATTTTAATTTTGATATATTTCAACTGTTGCCTTAGTGGCCTGCAGCAGTAGCCCTCAAATATAATTTTAATTGATTTTTCATGGTTGGTTAATTCTTGGTCACTGTTTATTCCCTTAATGTAATGATTTCTCTTTAACGCTTTTACTCTGGCTGCTAGCCCATCATGTCCTCTAAATTAAATGACAAAATACATCATTACTACTTGGAAAAGGTTGGAGAACGATTGTGTTCATGGTAAAAAGAAACCAATGTTGACTGACTGGTAGGAAATGAGACACAAACACCATCTTAAAGTCTGATGCTTTGATGACCCATCCACCTCGCCCCCTTCCCTAAGCAGTATGCCACTCTATACCATCTCTCATCTTATACAACATTACATATTATTAACTTAAAGATGCATACCTGCATGCAATGAACATAAAACATTTTTTTGTCATGGCAGTGTCAGGAGGGAAGAAGTTCAAGTTGTTACAAAGTCAACTGCACACTACAACACTACAACGGAAAGTTCTTAGACATCTAACCATTCTACTGTCTGTAACCTTCAGTATTTAACCTCCAGCTTGTTTGTGTCAAGCTTGCAAACATGGTTTGATGTTGGGTACGTCAACCAGTACAGAGCCCTGGGAGTCGTAGCAGTACCAGGCCTCTGTGTTTGACATGCATCTCAATGCTGCGCCGGCGTCACAGTGAGACACCCTATCTCCTGGAGAGTCTATTAGCTGTGCTTAATTAAACAAATGTGATTAGACTGATCCAAACTCACACAACTGAATCCCCGGTAAGGAGCCAGCTATGAGAGGCGGCTGCAGAGTGAAAGTCGAGTCACGCATGGCTTGGCTTTATTAATAGCGCCTATTACACACTAACACACACCTCAGCGAGCTGCAGAGTTAACGTGTGAGTAATGTGTGCAGCCACGTTTCAGGTCCACTTCTGAAGTTTGTCAATCACAGTTTAATGCCGACTGTCAAGAGAAAATTAGTGTCAGGATACTAATACAGGAACTAATAACAGATTGATTGCTGGTTATTTCATGCAAGATATGTGGGTGGGATTTAGCTATGGTTGTCATTTTTAACCAGGTGGAAAGCAACAGGGAAATTTTCACCAACTTGTAAAAGATGAATCACTGACAGAGACAGAGAAAGATGAGAGAGAAACTAAAGTAACTCCATGTGCTAATATTTTAGGGGGATTTTAACTCTGACTCATTTCAGTTCACCGTCAAGTTCAAACTTTTTCTGTCAAAAAAATATAATGTGCTACTCAGAATTACTTAGTCGAGGAAAGAAGTAGCAAAAGGATGCAGAATCTAAGAAACTCAGTTAAAGACTGAACTTCCTCTGCCCTCTGCGTCTCCTGAATTTGATTGTGCACTCATTACTCAATCACAGACAACCAAGACATCCAGGGCAGTGCTATTTAAAACAATGGCCTCTCTATGTCTGAGTGAAGTGAAGGGTTCTGATGAGCCACCGCAGGTAATATGGCTCTGATATGTCATTGGGTCATTGCCAATCCAAACTAATGAGGGCTTCTATAATTTCTTAAAAACACTTAACTTTGTTCATGATCCAGTCAAACTTTTCTTTTTTGAAAATGGCTGAGTATGGTATGGTCAGCATCCACTATAAAAACAGGGTTTTCCATATCATTCAGTTTTCCATATCATTCAGTTTTTAAACAAGTACTTCCATGCAGTCATTAAAAACTGCAGTGGAGTTTTATTTTAATTTATTTTAATTTAATTTAATTGTTTTAATTTAATTATTTGATTAATTGTTAGGTTCCATGTCTTGCACAATTATTCTTCACTCATAGACCTTACAGTATGTATAACCCTCACCCTCCCCTTCCAGTGGACCACAATGGGACCTTATTTCTGAAAACATATGTAGGTATAGATAACAAATTCTTTGGTGGTGTTTGAATTGTGCCTTGAATTACACATATGTTTGTCAATTTAAAATATCATTTTGCAAGTCAAGAAAGTCACAGTTATTTGTAAAACTGCTGAAGTTTAAGACTGTACAAGCTGTAATTACAAAGACCACAAACCCAAAAGTCACACATGTGACATCATAGCTTTATTTCTCAATGACTGAGCGTCAAAGAATTTACATGCGTAGATGATGTGATGAAAGGACCAAAAGTCGTTGATTAAACACATAATGTGGAACATAGATAAGTTGCCTAACTAGCAGCAACCAAGCAATGAATGTTAACATTACAGCCTTAACATGTTGGTGACTCATATTGTGCGAGATGAGAGGTGTTCACATATCAGCTTATGAATGGTGTTTTGTGTTATAATTGTTTGTTGCACATTTTAATGCCTTGATGACAGCAGGGGTAGGGGGCTCCCACTTAGAGCACTGTGGCTCAAGGTCAGCCATTTTCACCATGAGGATAGCTTTCTGTCCAGAGCCGAAATATTGAAAACCATCTCTAGTCCTTTCCTTAGTTTCAGGTAGCCAAAGCTAAGCCCAGTGGTGGACAGTAACAAAGTAGCACTGCCCTTAAGTAAACGAGGTAATTGTACTGAACTTGAGTATTTTCTTTTCATGCAACTTTCTATTCCACCACATCTCAAAGGGAAAAAGTGTATGATGAATACATAATACAATTAATCATTAATTGCAGTCTGATACAAAACAATTCAACCTCAAACAACTAAATTAATGCATGAGGGATAATATCTATATAATAGTATTCAGTCATATGGGACATTTTTCTTTCTGCTTTGAGTAGGCTACTTTTGTTTTCATCGGTCGCGTTGCCAAGGTGACGTGCCTGGCTTGAAGTTAACTTCCATTCTCTTTGTTTATCACTGGGTCTGTGTTTACTAGCTAATATGGTGAGTGATATTTAGTACAGTGTTTCCCATACATTCATTTGTTTGTGGCGGCCCACCACATTATCAGCGCGCTGACCCCCACATATTGATTTCCGTTTTTTTTTACTATTCAAGATGGGAAAACTTGTATTTGATTGCAGATCTGCACGCAGCACATATTTGCTCAGCACCTCCACTCACTCGCTCCCTCTCTCTCTCTCTCTCTCTCTCTCTCTCGCAAATACATTGACAGCTGACCAGTCTTGTCATGGTTAGTATCATGAACACTGCTGCTCAAATATGTCTAACGTCAACGTTGGAAATCCCCCCCCCCCCGTCGCGCTCGCCAAAGTTACGCTGTCATTCTGTGGGAAACACTACGGTAAATCAGACAGGTCGGTAGAAAAACATTCTCGTCTCAACGGGTCTCGTAGTGTGACCTTATGACATTTCAGTTTGGCCAAGTAATGTTTCTTTTCTTCAACTGGCAGCTAAGGTTAATTAAGTTTGGGCCAGAACAATGCACATGCGAGTACCGTTTGTTTATGTTGTTACAGTTGAAAGCATCTATACAGTCAACATTTTTCTTTCTGCTTTGAGTAGGCTCCTTTTATTTTTAAAAGGCTACTTCTACATTTTCCTGCCTATGGCCTACTTACATGTACTTAACTTTTTCTATGTAGTCCTTGCAGAATATTTTTACAGTGAGGTATTGGTACTTCTATTTTTTTTAAAAAGCCAAAGCTGCAGGTTGCAAAAACGTTGGAGAGATTTTGACTGCTTCAATAATCATTTAGCAAGAATCTGTCTATAGGTTACTATAGGTTACTCCCCAACATCAGCTGCTCTGACTATCTTTGGTCACAGCCAAGTGATTTCATCCAGGAGTCATAAAATCAAACTGTAAAAAAAAATTTAAAAATACAGTTACTGCATCCATCTGGTCTGGCGCTTCCAACTTCCACTCTGTGTGTGCATTCATCCACGGATTCATCCTATTGAATATAGGGGGACAACTTCGAAGGTGTTACTTCTCAACATACATCTACCCGTGAAAAAGCCCTGACGTCCAATAATAATTTAGCAACAGTAACTATAGGCAAAGCAGGCCTGTCAAGCTTTGCATTTCTTCGCATACTGAAATGGTGAGCATTGGGCTGTAATAACAGGAATGTTTGATATACAGGTTACAGGTTATATTACAAAAGGCCCCGTTCGGGTACAGCATGTAGCAAAGATGCTACTATATTGGAGTTTATGCTAACGTTAGCAGTAAACTCTTTGCATTCTAGCCAGCTACAGGTGCAAAAATATACATTTGCTAACTGTGGAATCAAAGACCCATTGTTTAAAACTATTCGGGTTTTTTTGTTGTTGTAAACTTCTTAAATCTTGGCATGCATAGTACCTTTATCAGGGGGCTTAATGGAGGGTAACGGCAGTAGCCAAAGTAGGCGGAAGCTGCAGGGACAGAGTGGGATGCTGCCACTCTTCTGAATGAATTTGCTAATGAGCCTGACTTGATGATGGTTGAAACACACTGAGATAAAAAAAAGTAAGCAACAAGCAATATCCTGCATTAAAAGTTTTATTATCCAGACTGGGCCAATAAACAGTTTAGCTAAACTTTCTATAATAATGTTACTTTGCTAACCATGTCCTTCATATCAAGCTATAACCTGTTCAGTTTGACTTTATGAAGAGATTAGAGAGGATAGATAGCGTCAACCTGTTGAGTACGGTACAGGTTTGTAGAGAGGAGGTAGCTGGAAGCCTCAGCAGCAGATTTGCACCCTGCTGCTCTCATGAGAAAGAATTTATGAAGGGAAACATAGATAGACCTATGGTGGATAAATGGTCACAGTTAAAAATATTAGTATCTACCGCACTAATCAGTCCTCAGGAACCGTTACTGGTCGAAACCCAATACCAAGAACCCAATAGTAAAGATAGTCAACGTGTCAACCTCTCTAACCAGCAAATGGATTAGACTGGGTGTGTTTACATTCAAATGAGCACATTTTCTGCACCTTTCCAAAAATCGAGAAAGAAACAAACAAAAAAAGAAAGAAAGAACGAAAGAAATACTTAGATTTTTGGTTGGATTTTTTTTTGTTTGGTAAACACCTTAAATCATATAGTAGAGATGGAAATCTTGACTGATTAGTGTTGTTTCTTGCAAACGTCATGCAAAATAAAGCAGATTAAGAGACGGGATGGAGGACATATTTACACCACTTTGTTTTGTGTACCGTGTCATGGTATCCCACATAATTATATAGGGCAGGTAGGCATGATGTAACCATGGCAACATCTTTAGGCACCAGGGCACACCTGTGTTGGAGTGAAAGGAAGAGTGTTTATGCGTGTGTGTGGTCTGAACTACTTTGGAAACACGGTCAAAGTTAAAGCTTCATTGGAGATGTCAAAACACTGAAGCGCAACAAGACCCTGATTCAATTAACTTTAGTCCAAGTAAGAGATACTTTAAAGGCACAGTAGTGTTAAACTGCTGTGTAGGGAATGTTAAGTACACAGGTGTTGTTGTTAGGTGCACAGTATGTTTCCTGGAGAAGTTTAAATTAGACAAACTCATTTCTTCTAATGTATGTTGACTACATAATCATGGACACAAGAAACATATCATGTTGTTATGCAGATGTAATTGGAGGAATACTGCTTGGATGTAACGGTAGATTTGAAAAGAAATTAAGAAATTTTTGAATTATAATGTCACTTAATCCATCTTGATTTTATAGAACAACATCTACTCTACATAAGAACATTTTAAATAGAAACTTCACTATATTTGCTCACACTAACTGCATGGGACATAGAGGCTGCTTGTGTCTATCTTTTAACAGGGCTATATCTGTTCTGAACCATTTATCTAGGCCTTCAATGCCATTTTGTACTGGTGCATCCATCACATCACCATTAAGAATTGGAATGCCTTTAAGCCTCTTATGTACATTTCCCGTTTAGCCTCCATGGCTTTTCTGATACCACTGCAACCAGAGGAATCTTTAATTCTTTTTACATTTTTTAGCAAAGCTTGCCTAACCAAATTGTGTTCTTAATGTTTGTTGCTGTACAAGTAAAGACACAGCAAGTTAAGTGAGTTTTTGATAATTAATTGTTTGGTGACGTTACAATGGCACCTGTGCAGGAAACGTGAATACAATTAAAGCACCCTGTTGCAACTGTTAGCGAAGCTGTGAACAAAGCGACCTATTACATTGAGTTCCACTGAAAGTGACTGGATAAGGTAGAACAAATCCTATGTAACTGCTGATCCAATTACATTCAAAACAACATTGTAAGTCAATGCATCAGAGTATTAGCTGTGTGTTCAACCATGTCTGACCATGAATCAATGGGCCAATTCACACAAATAACATAAACTATATGTCACTGAGATTTCAGCTGTCGCCCAAAACAGCGGAGATCAATGGAATTTTCAGCATTTTTTTTTTATATAACAGCAACATCATTTTCCAGAAAAAGTGTCCTTGTTACTCCACAGAAGTAAGTAATTTCCATTTCCACTACTTTCAACTGAAGAAACACTACATTCGCCTTCCATTTTATAGAGTTGGAGGTAACTACAGTTAAGGTTATGCGTAAGCAAGTTATTATTGCACTTCCATAAAGTTGCTGGACTCACTCAAGCCAATCGTCTTCTTTTTTCTTCTTTACCTACATAAGGGGTCTACTGCGCAGTAGTATAATAACCAATTGGGAAAAATGCTTTTTAAACCTTATTTTGAGGCAAAGTCATCAAACTTTTTCAGCAATTTTTATCAGATTTTGTTTCTGTCGTTCTAGTCATCTACTTTTTATGTCCTGATGACCAATAAAAGTGCAGTTCTGGCTCTCTCCCCATTCATTCCGATAGAAGCCTGGTCTTAGTCTGAAATAGCTGCCCAGAGCCAAGATGGCTGCCAAGTGGTATGACTTGCCAATAAGGACTTTTGTTGGACCCATCCATCCATCAAGCCCTTCCACCTCCTTATGCAGACTTTCTTGCAATTTATAGTACATCACCCAACTTTCTCATTTGCTTCTGTTGTACTAGATGTTGCAGCCACAATAACTGTTAATATAATGATTGAATAGTAAGGTCTCCAAACTTGATGCAGTGAAGGCTGTGATTTTTAGATTTCTAGTCTAGTCTCCAAAAATGCTTGATCCTACATTTCCCATAATGCAACTAAGTAGTGTATTTGTAGGGGTGGTGATAGCGCAATGAATAAGACAAATGCCTTTGGTGTGAGAGACCGGGGTTCCCCCACTGTGACCCATCCACCATTGTGTCTCTGAGGAAGACACTTAGCCTGTTTGCCTCTGACATAAATAGGAATTGTAAGTTGCTTTGGATAAAAGCGTCAGCTAAATGAATAAATATAAATTTCATTAGATCTTTCCTTCCTGGTAAATACTTACATCTTTCAAACTATGCGCCTTGTCTGTAACACAGGCTTTATGTAAAAATCTAAAATACAATCCAAAAGACTTTAGAAAGCTCTTCCAGAGCCACAGACCTTAGGTACCCTATATTCAGCTGGTTTAAAGAAAGTCACTCAAAAATGCCAGACTATTTGGGTAATTCCTTTTACTGCACATGGAAGCACTGTTTCATTTTTAAGTGTGCATGGAAGTCATTGGATCATCCGTCAATCCGGAGACATCTCCATACGCTGTGATGCATCACTTGATTTCTAACAATCACTCATACAGTAAACCTCTAATCCAGCTCGCACTCTCGAGTTGCCTTTGACAGCAGCTTAGCCACCCTGCCATCCAGCGTAGCGCAGCGGGTGTGGAGAAGCCCTCAGGGGTGAGATATCCTCCGCCCCCCTCCACCTCCTCCACGATTGCCCCTGGTGACAGTGACAGAAGTCTGTAATTGCCACCTCGTCAGACGGCTTCATTAAGACGAGCATTGTCTGCGCAGCTGAACAGTGGTGGATGGGGAAGAGAGGAGCGTGAGCTGAGGAGAGGAGAGAGCCCACAATGCAATTACTGCATCTCTGTGACAGGTGGGGCCTCCAATCCTCTGCGTCGATGGGGCCCTGATGCATGTTGGGGAGCCGTGGTGGGCTCGCATCATTTTTCACCCCCCCTGTCATTAGTTGGTAATGATTGGATTATTTTGCAGATGAATCGCAGTATATGTCTTGCTCACAAACATTTCCTGACCGTATTAATCAAAACCATCAAGGCAGAGCAGTCAGAGAGAATTAAAAAAACAACATGTCTAGATTAAAAATTACTGCAATCCTTCATCAGTGTGCCTTTAACCCTTTGATTGGGGGTGCGTGTTGGTGTGTCATGTTTTATATATGTACGTGATATTATGACAGTTTTTAAGAATTGCCAGATTATTGATAATGCGTGAAGGTTCATAACACAAAGAAAGAACATCTTTGTGCTGCATTTCTCGGATTTCTGTATTTCTGTATGCAATTCTAATGCACACAATATACATCCAGTCATAACGCTCAGTGCCAATGCAGGAAGTAGCGTGGTTGTCATTTAGCAGGTAGACTCTCAATAGACCACAACCTGCAAGACAAGGCCCATGTTATGAACAGCACTAGCTCAGCTGCTAGTGGACTAGTCTGCTAGCATGTTCATGGTTCATGGCTGTGTGAGCTGTTCCAATTTGGATTTGATGAGGTTATGTTGTTAAAAATATTACAACAAAGGAATTGATTGTTGAAAATGACATGTGTTGCCTTTTTAACAACAGCATTGAGCTGTGTCTTGAGCTGTGTGAACATAGTAGCTGGAATCATTTTGCTAAGTGACAGATGTGAATGGACTTTTAAACCGGGTACTTTTCTTTACCCCAAATTCACTCTTATTTTGATGACAGAAACCTTCTTGTTTCTGCTATGTGACGGGGTAATGTGAGAAAACAGGAGCCTGACTTGCTCTCGTTCAAGCCACCCGCAGCGAAATACATTCCTTTCATCCATCGAAATTCCACATGATTGAAATTGCCCTCGGTGGAAACATATCATAGCCATCCACTGCTCTTGGACGGCTCCCATTGGGCGGTTCGGCCCATGCCAAGAGTCTGGGTTGGCCGAGAGCCTCCAGGGAGGCCAGGGCTTATGTCTCCATGGGCCAGTAAGCCTAGAGGCCCTGTAGCCCTGGGAAATGTAGCAAATCAGGGAAGCACCTTGGCAGTGGTACCCCCCTTCCCTTTAGCCTTAGGACTGCCATAGCTAAAAGAAGGCTAATGATGGCCAACTGTGTAGCGAGTGGGTCTGGGGTGTTGGGAAAGCGTGTCTGTAGGTTCATCTGGATTGGCGTCGATAAGGATGTGCACTCTTCGTCCTCTGCCTATCACTGCCATGCACAGGGTGGGAGCCGAGTGTGACGTGTTTATGTTTCTGTGTGTGTGTGTGTGTGTGTGTGTGCAGCAGTGGCACAATGATGAGGGACTGGCAGACCATCTCCAGAATGCCAGCAGTGACTGATGCTACACCAGACATTCCTTTCAGAGGAAACGGCGATGTGGTCAGCACCATGCCAGCTTCCACCGGCCCTCAGGACACCAACCCCACTCCTTCCCTCTCTCCTTTAAGACTACAGCAGTGATGGCACGAGCTTCCAACGGATGTGTGGAACCGTGCAAACGGAGAAACAAACAAAGTGGGAAGATGTGTTTGGTCTCAACTTTTCAGATTTTGTCCGTATAAATTTTAGTTGTGCTGCAGTTTTTGTTTTGCATAGCACATTAGATTACATGCAGACCACAGACTTCAAGGAATACTTGAATGAAGGCTTGAATGAAATCTCCATTATTAGACATTCATTGCTCCATAAATGGTATAATCAGTCTGTTATGTTCAGTGCATTCCAGCTTTCCAAACCTTTGTGGTAAAATCTTAAATACTTTTTTTGATACACTTTCCCTTAACTGCCTCATCTGCTTCTATTTTATTCAAGGGGTGGACACACACTGACACTGCAGTTGACTGACATTTACAGGTATGATTTGGAGGACAGAGCTTCCTCACTAAAATTAATGCTGCGTCTTTACAAATATTTAATTATCTCAGTCCATTTATATGTATTAAGAAACAACTTTAAAATAACACATGTTCATTCTTTGGCTTATTTATTTTCATAGATATTCATATGTTTTCATTTATTGGACAACTTATAGTGTAGCAATAGACAGGAAGGACTGTGTTTTAGCTATATGCATGTTGTTGGTAGTGTGACTTTGGATCCATTCCCAAACGGACCTGTGGAAAACCTACTCAAACCCCGTGAGCATAAATACATTTTTACGATTAAAAGTAGACCCAAGAAAAATTTGACAAGTGAAGTGAAAATTTGAAGTGCAGTTGACCCGAACAAACCCTAAGAGAAACAGAACATCAACATTGCAACAGCATGATTCGCAACATAATAATAATCCCTTACAAACAATTGTTATGTCACAGGAACTAATTCCAAAATCTATTTGTTTATATACGAATAATATGAAAGACCTGTTTTCACTTCTTACAACAACCATCCTGCAAAGTTGTATCAACTTGAGAAACAGAAGATACTGTAATAATTTTCTAACCAATTCAACTCATCTGTAACTCAAATTCCAAAATATGATTGTTATTTAGTACAATGTCATTTTTTACATCTAAAATATTTTCTACCACAGTGATTATGATGTGCCATTATATTACTTGCTTTAAGGACGTGCCACGTGATCAGCTTTGATACTGAGAACTATTCAGATACATTTAGACACACAGATCTGAGATCCATACCTGACTTGATTAGACTACTTTTAATTTGTTTCGGTTCGTCAGAGCCAACCGGATCTGAACAGACCTCTGGTGGGACTGCAAATCTGTATTGCACTTTGTGTTTATAGTACACTATAAACAAAGATGACTTGCGTGGATTTAGATGAAAGATCATTGTGGGATGTGGGAAAGATGCTGTTCAATTATGGACCAGTTACTGTTGAGTGTCAGGAGATTAAATCATGAGTTGTGCAGTATTTAGGGATTGGGAAAATATATTTTTAACATGCTGAATTTTTATGAGCTAAATTAAGACCATCCACATCACGTATGTAGGAGGTAGAAAATAAATTAGTGAGCAAACAGAAAAATAGTGTAATGTCCTGTTGATAGAGACTGGGCACAAAATGCTTTCTCATCTCTCCTCCTCACTTTACCTCTTTCTTTTCCTTTTTCCTTTTTCATGCAAACTGAAACATGGATTATCAATGTGTTCTGCTTGTTTCTAACTGTACATCTAAAAGTCACATGCAAGAAGAAGATTTGGCTTGTCTTGCGCCAGATCTCTAATCATATTGCACCTGTCGTTCAGTGCTGCCCGCTGTAATTACTTAGTCGTTCAAAATGTGCTCTTTTATGACTGTCAAATTTAAAACACTGATGTATTGGGTTGGGGGGTGCATTGTTGTATGTGGGGTGTCTGGTATTCTAGTTCTCAGCTCTGTTCCTGGCTTTGGAGATTCACTGAAATGCTTTTACCGCTCCCTGCAAAAATTCACAGGGTTGCAGTAGATCCAGGTAAATATCTGGACATAATGTTTTGTATTTAGTGCATTATCCACAGTGATATGAAAACTAGCCCAAGTATTAAAGGGTAGATTATTAATTTTAGATATTTGCTGGGAAAGTAAAATTCCCCTTAAAAAAAAAGAAAAACAAAACCCACACAGCAGAAGATATCATGAGCCACCCTGCTCTCTTCCTGTCAGACAAGCCTCTCAGTCTCGTATCTCAAATTATTTCAGAGGTTAGGGGGCTATTCAATCGCCAGAGCCCCTTGTGCTCCACCAGGGCTTAAGTGATGACACAGAATGATTATAGCACAGTTAAATACCTGTTCTAATGAGCCAATTAGCCCTATTGACATCCATGGCTGTCTCAGAGGTGGAGCGAGT
The DNA here is from genome assembly GCA_024633595.2 of Lepomis macrochirus. NCBI lineage: Eukaryota > Metazoa > Chordata > Actinopteri > Centrarchiformes > Centrarchidae > Lepomis > Lepomis macrochirus. Next base: position 8,302,837 of record JALXJV020000015.1, on the reverse strand, counting down.
ACCACGTACATGCTCCTTAATCAGAACCGATAACACCATTTAGCCTTCAAACGCTAATCCTGACTCCCGGGCTCTCTCTGGAATCCACTGTGATTTCTCTGTACTCGTGCTGAGAAACTTCATGCCTGATTCATTTTCAATTCCACTCTTCGTGCACAGTAACTTTGCTGTGGTTTTACAACCATTATGACTGGTGAGTTTTGATATGATTTTTTTTCTCTGCACAGGATGTTTCCTTGTTCAATATCTTTAAAGACAATTTCCTTTTGCTCTCTCAGTGTTCATGTTAATAGTTAAACCACAAAAATCAGCAGGTTTGTTTGTATTATTTAAGGGGTTTTGAAGATACAGATTTGGAAACGGTGGAAAACCTTTTCTTCTCGGTTGCTTTCCGTTTGATGGTCTACAAAAAATGAAACTGAAAAAGTGGTGACAAGCACTTCAGGTAAATTTGGGACATTTCATTAAAACGCATGCCACAACAAAGAGACTGCAATATAAAGTTTTAGCCACAGGTACTTGTTGAGTCACAATGGTGTGAGTGTTTTGATATTATTCAAGTTACAGTAAAAATCATGCATCCTCAGCCTTTCAGCACCGTGAGAATATCTCTACATACGCATATGAAACCATTGTCTTTCTTTTCTCAGTGTTGCAATGTTGCTTAGGTTTAAGTGTGAAAATAAAATCCGTTTGACCGGAGGAAAGAAAAAAAACCCTGCACTGCCTTACAGCTCTCTTTCAAAATTTTACCTAAAAAGATTTAAATGTCATATTCAAGGAAATGCACTGGTTTTATATCGAGCAAAGACAGGATGCACAGACTGAGTTAACTTCAGTTTGATAGGGAATAAACTGAACATCTTCTTCTGTTTCTTTGTGGTTGAAGGGAAGCGAGAAAAGAAAAACAAGCGAGGTGAAAGCCTGCTGCCTATCTGCTCAGCTTCACTTCTGAGTAACAAACATCAAGGTCAGTTACAGAAAAACCATACACACACGCAAATGTCCTATCACACATGGGCAGGCAAAGCACACACAAATGACAAATACACTTGCAGACACTTGCAGACATCTTTATTCGCCTCATGTGCAAACAAGCGTGCACTAACCTGGTACAGGTACACACACTTCCTACAAATGAAAAACACTCATACACACCTAAAAACACACACACATACGTGTGACCTCACAACTATCACTTCTTCCTAATGAAACCTCACTGTCACACGCCTACATAACATAACACACGTGACCTTTAAATCATCCCATCTACTCCTACACTTTCTCTCTGTATCTCTCTGTCTCACACACATACACACTCAGACATTTGTACTTCTTGACTTGTTAGGACCTTCACTGACATGATGCATTCCCTAGCCTCAAACTATAATCTAAACCTAACTTAACATAAATGCACGTCTTCACCCTCGGATAGCCCTTTAACCATAAAGACTGTCCTCACTTTCCAATAACGTGCCCACTTTTTGAAAATGTCTGCACTTTCTAAAAATGTTCTCACTTTTAAAAATATTATCGCGTTTCAAAAGATGTCCTCACTTTCCAATAAATCACTTTCAGAAATGTCCTATCTTTCAAAAGTATTTCAAAAATATCTTTCAAAATATATCTTCACTTTTCCAACGTGCCCTCACTTTTTAAGAATATCCTCAGTTTCCAGAACACACACACATCAGTCTGAACATGCAGAAATGTTATCTTCTACCATGTTCAGTCTCTCTGGTCTTAGTCTGTTCGTCAGTAAATCTGGTGTCCAGATGGTGAAGGAGGGAGACATCAGACTGTCGGCTTGAATCTCTTATCTGCTGTCGTCCCTGTGGACAGACAGAAGTGTCTACTGGGCCACGTCTGCCTGCTTCTCCAAGTGGCCACTGGGGAGGCCCAATTAGCAGTTCCCATGGAGAGGTGCTGTGGCCCTAATAAGAGACGGAGGGAGAAGGAGAATCAATTAAACCTGTGCTGACCCCCAGAAACAACATGTGAGGATTTGTCTCTACTAAACCTCTAAAATGCAGTATGTAGACAGCAGTATGACTCTTGAATTGACAGCAGTATGAATCTTAAGTAAGTTCTTCACCATCAAAAATGTCCTCACTTTCCAAAAATGTCATCATTCTTCAAAAAAGCTCTCACTTTTTTGAAAAATGATTTGCTCTCTTTCCAAAAAGTCCTCAATTTTCGAAAATCTCCTCATTCTCCAAAAATGCTCCTGCTTTCAGAAAGATGCCCCTTTTTTCCTCACTGTCCAATCAGGTCCTCACTTTTTGAAAATGCTTCAAAAATGCTCTCACTTTCAGAAATGTACCCCCTTGTTGAAAATATTCTCCTCACTTTTCAAAAATGTCATCACTTTCTGAAAATGTCCTCACGCTTCAAAAATATTCTCTGTTTTGAAAATGTACTTACTTTCCAAAAATACCCTCACGCTTCAAAAATACCCTCACTCTCCAAAAATACCCTCACTTTTCGGAAGTCTCCTCACTCTTAAAAAATGTTCTCAGTTTCACAAATTTACTCATTTTTTGAAATTGTCCTCACTCTTCAAGAATGTCCTCACTCATTGAAAATGTCCTCAATTTTCAAAAATGTAGTCACTTTCCAAAAATGTTGTTCATTTTTGCATGAAACAGGGAGTTCACATTTAAGAATTCGTTCTTTATTACTTACTTAATTTATTATCATAGAGACATCACTCGTGAACAAACTGTTTCTGACACACCATTTTGGTTCTCATGGTGGTCCTCATAATATCTGTGGAATTTCTACTATCACACTGTTAGCAACACTTTTGAGACAGTTATCTGCTCCAGACGGGCTGCAAATGGAAGCTTTTGTTGGTTAAAAACTAAAATGTTTGACAGAAGCAAGTTGATGTATGAGAGAAAACTTGTAGATATGAAATGCATTGTGGGTAGCTTCCTCTCATTTATGTGTAGGGAGTCGTCAACAAAGAACCAGCGGCGGCACCTCAGGAGGGAGGAGAAGATAATGAAAAGTTTGATTATCTGAGTTGCACTCTGTTTTCGACAATAATTCATACCAGAAATTAAATTCTGCATACAGTTCTCTTAATTTGACTTTAATTAAACAATACTCTATAAATGGTACTTTCCATGACCAAATGTTCCCACGTAGCCAAGCAGTGGGTCCCCAGCCATTAAGACTGATATACAGTTGGTCTCAGGGGCCTGACTGGAGTCTGATTTGCAGGAATGACAGCTGATGACTTCCAAAAGTTAATTAACTTTTCAATTAGGACTGCATCTGACACTGTAGTTGTGTCTGCTATAGAGCAACTACACTGCTGTTCAGGGAGAAAAAGACTTGTGTAATAGATTGATGCACTTCAATGTCTTTGAGCATTTATATAATTGTAATGTGAGCATGTGGCATTAAAGTGATTGTACTATTTTAATTTTGCTATTAGATAGTTGCTATCATTATGTTTGAGGCTGATTTGTTTTGTTCGGTCTAAGATCTCACTTGTTACGTTTACTTTTTATTTTATGCATACACAATGTTTGATCATTTTTAATATACAAATATTACATTAGCTATGTTGGCAAAGTCCCAAAATATTTGACTTTGCTTTACTTAAATGGGCATCGAGGGACAAATTTTGAATGAATCTCTATGGTAATCTTTCTTTTCTATGAATCAGCACCATTATCAAGAAACTGACACTTTGTTTGACAAATTGACATTCATTTTACCCAGTATATGAAAACTTAAAATGTTTTTAACACATTATAATATAGTAGATATATGCCCATTTATAAGTGTTGCTTAATGTATTTGTCAACAATTACAGCTTCTCCAATGACACATCTGTGAAGCACCCATGAATGATTGATAACATAGTGTAACATGTATAAGACAAATTTACAAAGTAATTAAAAAGCTGTACTTATGGCATAAGGCAAGAAATGAATGAATCTAAATCTAGGACGTGTTTAATAGTAACTTTCCGCCACTGATAGTGGGCTGGAACCTATCCCAGCTGACATTGTGCAGAACACCTTAGACAGGTCCCCAGTCCATCACAGGGCCACACACAGACAAACAACCACTCACACCTAAGGACAAATTTAGAGACACCAGTTAACCTAGGTTACATGTCTTTGGATGGTGGGAGGAAGCCAGAACAGCTACAGAGAACCCATGCGGACATAGGAAGAACGTGCAAACTCCACATAGAAAGGCCGGGGCAACCGGGGTTTGAACCCATGACCTTCTTGCTGTGAGGCGACGGTGCTAATCACTGCACCACCACGCTGCCCCAAACTTGGAATGCTAGTCCTTAAGAAATTGTCCAAATTTGTTTCACATGCCCCCATCCACATCATTGTTGCTGGTGTGCCCAGAAATAGTAGCAATTAGACAAATATATACAAATTAAAACTTGTACGTTCTGTACAGTATCAAAAGCCTGCAGCATATTCACAACATATTGTCCTTGTGAAGAACAAACAACCATTTGTGCATCATTCGGGATATTAGATCAAATATCCTCACCATTTGTTTACACTCTATTCTTTAATGCAATGTTTTCAATTAGTGCACAATTCCTCAATTTTAGGCTAATCTTAAGGTGTTGAATTGAAGTGGCTGTGTGCACTGACGTGGGGACAATGTGCTGGTGTGGCGATACTCATTAGCCACGACGCTGCCGTACACCTGGGGTTCATTCAGAGCACAGGTCAGAGGGCACAGGAATTTGTACGATAATTATTGACAAGCAGATGTTATAAAATCATTTATGGTAATGCAATCATAATAAATGGGCTTTGTGAAGCCAGGCAGATGAGCAGAGAGGGAGAAAGTTTATACAAGAAGAAGGACAGAAAGGAGGGAAATTTACAGCAAGCTGCTGGAGTGATTGCATTAAAGCTCATGTAGATGATGGGAAAATGTATGGAGTAAAGAGCACCTGCATGTACCACACACACATACACACACATATACATAAATTCAGACATTATGAATGGTAAAGAATGGGGGATAAAGCTGCTTTAATTTTGTTTGTCTTTGTTGTCTGTAAATTCCAGAATCAAAATTGGAAACATTAGCAACCACTTAGCGCAGACACATTTAGATTTATTCTGTTTAGGAACCTGATGTGATGCTGTGTCGTAAAATAGCATTTTCCTTATGTCTACAGACCGACAGCCTGACTTTAAGTGTGTGTTTAGCTATTTTGCTTCATGTCTAGCTGCTTTTGATCACAACGCCGTCATTTAATTATAAAAATAACCTCTATCCCCAGTGTAAGGAAGCTTCTCACAAATGAAATATTAGGAACTAAAAGAGAGGTGGGGGGAGCTAGGTGTCTTTACATATATTGTCATTTGCTAAAAGACACCCTATCTGTCTCTCGAAATGTGTCAGGAATTACCACCAATTCCAAAAACATGCATTAGCCCCCACCTTAGGTGCAATAGTTCTTTTTACAGCGGGCAAATATCGCAGCGAAACACGGCTGTGCGAGGCAGCTAACCTGGCAGCTGGAGGAGAATAACCCTGCACAGGAAGAAAGCAACCATGTTATCATGCACACACATGTGGCCTGGGTAAAGATTAAGCCGTATTCATCCCTGGCTGCTCCGCTCTCTCCTGCCTCAGTCCATCACAAGATATGGCAGCCGTTCAGCCAGGAAGCCAGGAGAGGTGCCACGGATTTCACGGCGTTCCCAAATCAGGCCGTCTGGAGACTCGGGCGAGGTGCTCTGCCGCTCCGCAACTCGCCTCAGCTTTCCCACAGATCATAAGCTCTGTACTGATGCTGGGGGTTTTGGAATTTTGTTGGATGAGAGCGTTGGTGCTAACAGAGGCTCCCCTCCACCCACACACATACACACACACACACACACACACACACACACACACACACACACACACACACACACACACACACACACACACACACACAGCTTCAATACAATCCCCTGTTGTGTGCATGGAATTGGGAATCATCTGCTGATTCATGCTTTCTGAAGACTATTGTTTGACAGTGTGTTAATATTTTCTGGGAGATTTTTTTTTTGATCATTTAGCATGGACAAGTGAGGGATCATTGCATGTCCCTGCTGACATGTACATTATCACTGAATGGGGCTGGGGGCTCTGAGTGCTGTTGGCCTTGACTTGGGAGAGAGGCTTACACCCCGAGAGCTACTTAGGGGCCTCTCGGTGCTAAGCCGCTAATAATTCCCGCAGTTGCCTTAAAAAAGGAGAAACACAAAGGGGAAACAAAGTGATGAATGCAGGGTGTATGGTAATACATCGTGCCATGTTCGCCATGAACTGGAGGCTTTCATAGTGTAGGTGTGAGTGCTGGGGCAGCAAGACAGGTCAACACAAGGATTTTGTTGTTGAATTTGTAAAAGGTGCAAGTGCTGCAAAACAGGAAGGAAAAACTATTGATCAACAAGCAAAAGTTAGACTCCATCAACATAATTTACATCAACAGTTAGTCTGCTAATTATTGTCTTGATTAATTGACTCATTGTTGTATCTATAAGATATAAGATCGTACTTAAAAATGCCTGTTATCATTATCTAGAGCCTTAGATGATGTCTTCAAATCGCTTGTTTTGTGTGAGCAAAACTTAAAACCAGAATAATCAGTTAACTACCATATATGACAAAGAAAAGCATCAAATTCTTACATTTGTGAAACTGGAACCCAAGATGATTTCACATTTTTGTTTTAAAAAGGACAGATATAATTATTTGATCAGTAAAATAATTGCTGATCTGGTTGTTTCAACCATGGTCAACATGAGAGTCTGTATTAAATACTGTTAATGACATGTTATTTTAGTTAAATGTATTTTTGTTGTTATTTTTGTTAGTATACATTCTCAAAAGTGCCACAGTGATGAGCATACCAGAGCTACAAATATGTCAATAAAAACATGAGATGAAGATGTTTACATTTTGAATATTATGTTATTTTTTGTTTTTATGTCTTATGAAGGAAAGGAATTAAAGAGGCATAGTACCACACTATAGTAACACACTTTCTTGACAGCGCTGGTGTAAAAGTTGAAATTGAAATTCTGCTCATTTGCACCAGCTGCTAGGTGGTAAAATCAACTTTCTCTTTTGTCATTTGAGACACACTCCTCATTGAGGGTGTCTGTCACAAAAAGTGGAGACTGGTTTGCACGTTGCACAGTAATCACAGGTTGTTAAAGCAAAAGAAATAACATTTATTGGTATAATTTACTGCATGAACTTCAGTGATAAAGTCTCATTGTGGTCTAAACTTTTTAATGGAACCAAATGAAAACAAAAGGCACTCTGCATTGCCTTGAGAGAGCTCAGAAGTGATGCCAAAGGAGCCAGGTAATCACAATGGTGTATCCAGGCATAAACGATTAGCTTACCCATCTGAATATTCAAGGTGATGCCTGAGCCATTTGTGTTGTGCTTCCTACATCCTCGCTTCAGCACACAGATGAGGGGGGCTGCGACGCTGCAGCGGTGAATCCAAAGTGGTTTCCCTGTGTCAGTAATTTTTTATTTTCTAAAAAGCCACTGGTGCAGTGTATTAGTCATAATTTATGTTTATCATCGCTTGTACCCTGACTGACTTCAACAAACCATTTAACGCTCCAAGCATATGTGCATATGGCTGCTTTAATAGCTATTCTGCATGGAGGAGCACTTTAAAGACTCTAAATCATTTCTTTGGACAAACACTAATGAATTATGTCACCACAAGTGCAATTCAAAAGTGCAGGGGAACCTGTGGTAATTATTGGGAGGCTTGGAGATTTTAATTATGAGGAGTGGGCTCCTTTAAAGTGTAACTAACAGGATTCAAAGGGGAGGGCGACGATGGGACATGTCAGTCATACAATCATCTGATGGAGAGACAGAGGATGGACAAGATCACTGTGAGTGTGTGGAGAGTTTCACTCCAAACTGAGACATAAAATAAAACGTTTACACAATGAAAACAGAATATTTAACTTTGAAAGGAGAGATCTCTTAACTCATTATTTACAACAATCCTTGTTACTTTTAACATACAGTCTGAAATGATGAATTAGAAAAAAATCATGTAAAAGTGGTTCCCAAAAGACAAAAAATACAGAAGCTGCATTTTTCCCTATCAAGAATTAATGTTTTGTTTATTTCTTGTACGCGTGAAGGCCTCATGTCTCAAGATGAAAAATAGTTTAAGCATCTCTTACATGTACTCTAGTAATAAATTGTTACCTTTCCTTCAGTCTAAAGCTTACTTGTACCCTCTGTTACACAAATAAACAATAAACTTTTTAGATTTACCTTTAAAATGTGGGAAGAAAACAAAACTCCACAGCAGACATTTTGATATGTTAATGAGAAGAGTTATAGTATTGCATGTGGACACATTTATGCAGATTTTAAGCGCCTTCTCTTGGCTGTCTGGAAATAGTAACTTGTTTGTCAGGAGCAGCGCCTGATTTTTGCTTAATGCATAAAATTCTGCTATAATTCCATCTCCTAATTTTTTATCATATTCACAGACATTTTATGAAGTTTGTTTATGAAGCCAGTGACAGCTCTGAATGCTCTTCTCGTCACACAATGTCTATTTATGTCTGAATACGTAAGCAGGGCCATTATGAATGTCCTGAAATCAGATTTATTCCAGTAAATATATCCTCATTCCAAATCATTAAAAAATGGCAACAAGCTGTGTTTTTTCACACAAAAAAATAGCTGAAATATGGCATGTGAGAAATGTGCAAGGTGGCCGTCTTACAGAAGGTGTAGAGGTGGGATAAATTTAATTACAGCTTCAAATATTCATTTGGCAAATATATCAAGGTTGGAAACACAGGCCCAGAAATGGCAAGCCAGCCTGGCAGCCGCTCACAATAGCGGATGGCAAATGACAGTAATCCATGAAAAGAGACCAGACATTTATAGAATTTATAGAGAAGGACTCGCCATCCCAGATCTCTGATGTTTGTGGGATTTGCTCATTGGCATCTTAAATGTAGGGAAATATATATAATAATCCCAACCTGTTTTTCTTTCCACTACTTTAGGTGCTAATTTTCCAAATTGATTTAGTTTAATTATTGAGCCACATGTGAGAAATCTTGCAACAACTTAGCTGACCTTTTTCTTTCTTAATCAAAATTAACTTATCCACACATTTATGATGTTTGAATGTTACTTTGTTCTTTTGAGGTGCTTTTTGAGTAAAGAATATTTAAAGTTAAATGTATAAAACGCAGTCTTCAGTGCAATAAACAGAATAAGTTTAATTCTTTCAATGAGTGGTTTGTAATGTCAGTTAAGGCAGAAATGAGTCATCCTCTCTCTGTCTCTTTTGTTCTGAGGCCTCAGATGGTCACTTGACACAGTCGCAATAGCAGGAAACGCAACATGTGAGCTTTGCTGCTCTCTGATCTTAACACGCTTGCTGTCTCGTCTCCAGCTGTGCAGCGGGTTGTAGCGGCAGCACCAGCGAGGCACCAAGCACAGGTGAAGGTACACCAAGGCACTTCCTCTTCCTGTGACAGCGAGTGAAGGCGGCCTACTTTGTATCTGTTATCGCGCTTTGCCCTGCATAGGGTTGATTTAATCAGCAGGTTGGGAGGAGGGGGCCTCACCTTCCCAAGCCTGGAACTAGAGGAGAGCACGGGGGCGGTAAGTGGTTCTCAGAAGACCACACAGTCACAGAGAGTCCCGGTACAGATGCCAAACAACTCCCCAACACCATCCCCACCTCCCACCGACAACCAGATTAGAACAGATCAAACCTCACCCACCTCACTACCACCTCCAGGGGGCTCCCTCCCTCTCCGGCACTGCTGCGTCTCGGAGTAGGATTAACTCTCAGGAGAACGCTGGTGCTCAGGTGCAGGTTTGGATGAGCTCTAATAACAAACTGCCGCAAAACAGTTAAGTCAAAGGTGGAAACTGACTCTGACCTACATAGCCAAACCACAAGCTATCAGTTAACATCTTTCGTGCTTCATTGTAATTTCGCACTATGGACACACAGTGACTGTAGAGTTAAGTGTTGTGAAGCCTGATTAAACTGGTGGATATTTACGGTACGTTACAAACTAACATCTTCATACAGATAACTCTTGTTAATTAGGTAGATAGGTAGGTAGGTAGGTTTATTGTCACAATATAACAAGTTATAGAGTGAAATTGACGTTTGTAACACCCTTCTGCTACATAATACCTAATATACATTAATACAGAATCAATTATAAAAAATGATAAACAGAAATAAGAGCCTGATAGCTTGGGTGTTGCTCTGCAGTCCGGTGGTGTGGCAGCAGAAACTGCTATATGTCTTCCCAGGAAGCAGCAGGGTGAACAGGCTGTGGCTGGCTGGGTACAGTCCTTCTCTGTGATGCTGATTCCCAGGAACTTGAAACTATTTACATGCACCACCTCAGCACTGATGTAGACAGGAGTGTGTGTCTTTATCTCTTTCTTACTAAAATGAATTATCAATTAATGTTAAATGTTGCAGACTTTTGTTGACCAATGTGGGACAACAGCGAGAAAACCTTCAGGCAACCTCATGACAGAGTTTTACGTTACTTAGTGTAAAAACTCAACAAATGTTTCCTACAGGGAAATCTCTCACATAGGAAATCATGCGTTTTTGTTTGGGATAAAAAAAAAAGATGAAAATGTGTATTATCATGAGACTGTCTGAACAGCTACTTCAGTCGTGTCTGCAAGTGCCTCAAAACAACATATGTTTACGTTCAAGTGACGAAGCCCTCTAGTAATTATGACGTGAGCAAAGGAGGAAGTCAGGTGACGTTGTTGTGGTGCGACACAGCCAGTGTGGAGAGGAGGTCAGGGCGGGACACCGCATGGGAGGCCGCTGTTCCTTTTCTGTTTCCAATCGACAGTTGTTTTTTAAAGCGCGAACACAATCACGATATCTATAACCGTGTGTTTACCATGACGACAGAGCCTTAATGAAGTAGTTATTTGAACCCAAACCAAGACATTCCCATAACGAAACTACTTTATTTTTTAGCCTAAACTTAACCAAACCTTAACCATTGTCACATAAGAAAACAGATTTGTTTTTTAATTTTTTCACTTTTTTTGTTGTCCTGTTGAAAGATGTCAGATCAGAAAACATTTCCATATGTCAATCAAGAGGAAACGAACAACATATTTTTAATTATGTGGGTTTATTCAGGAAGGCTTGTTGGTTATCTTTATGACTAAGCACCACGTACGAACAATTGGACATTATCAACAAAAAACTAAAGAAGAGAGTAAAAGAAGATGTGAAAGTGTTGGACACAGTGGTTTTATTGACAAGTGGATGTTTCACCAGTGAGGGCTTTTAACCCCAAAGGAAAAGCAAAAGCAAAGTTAGTGTTTTGCACTATTAAGACTCACATACTGACGTGAAATTGCTGGAAACACACACAAGTAGTCCAACAGCTGTACTTAAACTTTCTGACAAACACTGTCCTGTACGTTGCCTCGGCATACATTAACAACAGCAAATGTAGCAGATCTCCACAGCTCTGGTATCAAAGATATGTAACTGAAAAGATATGTTCCCAAACAGGAGCCAAATCATCAGACACCCTTCCACACTCCTGCTGCATGACAACGGTCCATGTGGAGGTATGGGAGACGCTGGCGGCAGGAGCAGGACGGGTGGAGTAGAGGTGGCGGTGGTGGGATACTAATCGGGGAGGGAAGAAGGGATGGATGGATGTAGGAGGAGGAGGAGGAGGAGGAAGGGAGGGCTGATAAAGCCTGATCTGTGCCACGGGGCATTTATGGCTGTTGGAGAGGCAGGGGGACGGGGATAGGGGGAAACGGGTGGGAGGATGCATTGTCTGCTGTGTCCGCGCGTTTATAGGATTGAGCTCAAGTTTCCTTTGTGTTTCCATTTTGTTGAGGGATTATGTTCTTTGAGAGTTGTGCAAGCAGGCAGGCACACAGAGTGGAGGCGGATAGAGAGAGAGAGAGAAAGAGAGAGAGAGAGAGAGAAAGATGGGTGAGGAGGGGGGCATGAGGAGGGAGGGAGGTGTCTTTGTTCAGAGCGTTGATCATGAACAAGACACATAGCAGAGGGTGTGTGTCCGCATGCGTGTATGTGTACAAGTGAATGTATCTCTGTGTATGTTACTAATGCCAGAGTGTGTGTGTTGGAGAGCGAGAGCGAGCAAAGCAAGATGTCAGGACATGAAACCAGCCATGTAACAATTTAAAATCAATTTGCCTCACAAGAAGGAATTGCTCGGCGAGACATTTTCCCCTCCAAGCGTTCTCAGGACTTTCATTCCATCTAAATAGATATCAATTACATAATCGCTTTTCTCCTTGCCGCCCGGCCGACGAGTGCAAAGTTTGTCACACCAGTGTAATTGTCCCCCGCGCATAATGTTTTGTTATTGCTTGTGACATTTGCAGTGTCATTGATCAAACAGGGCACAGTTGTAACGAACACACAAAAAGCTCTGACTGAATCGAGGAGGGGGTGGAGGTGAAGGTGTGTAGGTGGGGGTGCTGGGGTGTGAGACTTCTTGTGAACTGTGCAAACTGAAGCAACAGTTTCATGTTGGAAACCACCTCCTTTCCCACGTCACATCCAAAACAGTTTTCTCTCATTAATCGATTGGTGATGGATGAAAGTCTGTGCCGCTCTCCAATTCACTAAATATTCAAAAAGGGGGGAAAAAGTAACTGGAAGTCTTCACTGGTGATAATCTGTGCGCTGAAAGTTTTCCAACTCCTCTCATTTAAAAAAATACACCCTGGTGTCTTTACCGTGTTCCAACCCCACTGGGTAACCACGCATCCATTGTGTTTTCCTCAACTTGTTAAAACACCACATGGTACATTTGCATAGGATAACCAACATATAGCGAATCATTTGCATGCCTGAAAGTGCACTTGAGTAACCGTAATTACACGTGACACCAATTACTCTGTTACTTTGTATTAAATTATAATGGAAAATTCCACTAGAGAATTGGAGCCTAATTGCATCTTAATTTGCATAATTTTGCATATTAATCACATCTCAGATGAATAATAAATTTCAGTAGATTTTTTAATTTATGCATAGATACAAAAACAAGTTGAAAAATAATTTGTGAGTGAAAAATCAGGAACTATTACTTAGAGCATTTGTGCTAATTTCTCTCATTACCCCACGTTCAAGTCAAAGATATCTGTGCTCTTGATCAACAAGCTGCGCATTTTGAAATTGAGAGTTACTAAAACCTCAAGCAGAGAAAAAAAAAAAGAGAAATTGATCAATTTTGAAAAATGTCCATGCATCAATTTCACATAAAACTTTGTGGCTTTATTTAAAGCTATTCATTGCAGAGATGCCAAATGTATTCTACAATGATAATTCAAATCACTTTCTGCTTTTCCTTTTTCTCTCTTCTTCTTTTTTTTTGGTCAACACCTGTGCCTGCTATTGTGTGTGGCTCCCTGCCAACAAACACAAAATCCAATACCTGTAGCCCAGATTAAATTCAAATTTGCAAAAACAACCATTTTTTTCCTCAAATTTAACATGCCATCCTTTCCAGTGGAAAGTTGACCAAGTTATTTTATAAACCTGATAATGAAGAAAAGCAAAAACAAAAACAAAAATCTACTGTTTAGAGTGCATTTTCTATTCATTGTGGAATATTTAAGGATGGAAAGGTGAAATTCGATCAAACACATTGTGGAAAATGGAATAAAATAAATTAATGAGTTTAATATTATGTATTTTACCACAACACTTCACAGTCTTGTGTGGCTTCTGACCTTTAAACAAAGAAATGACTGCTTTTAGCCCCTTGATGCAGACATCTTTGGGTTGTTTTATTTAATCTGAATACATTTTGAAGAGAACCTAGACAATAACTGACATGAAAAAACGAGGATTAGAGCTAAATATAAAAAATAAATGTCTTGTTTACTACTTCCTATATAATATAGACAATAATCCACTGACATCTTCTATAAATGCATTGTGGGATTGTTAACTAAACACTTAAATAAAATGACAAGCAGAAGATATAAATTAGATTTTCCACAGCACCATATCTTACTGATGTTGTTGCATCATTACTGAAAAACCAGGCTCCATATTTAACCCATGCTCCATGAGTGACCTTCCTCGAACACTCTGGAGGTTTGTTCAACACAACATCTTCATCCCTGTCAGTCGATGTTCCCCGGGAGCTCAGCTGTGGACAACAGTGCCTTTCAGTGGCACAACTGAGGAAAGAGCTCAATAAACACACAGGTCACACACCATCTCCATGACACTGAATCACATTAAGCTTATAAGACACTCTCAGCTGGAGTATGTGGGTGCAGCAGGTAAACCTTCACCGCCTGCAGGCAGGATTTTTTAAATACTAAATAATCTGTAAATGTAAGTTTTTTTGTGTACAGCTATATTTTCTGTTCATTTTATCTCTCCGATAATGGTCTAACTGCCACTTCAGAGGATTTTCCACATATCAGTTTGGGGTAGATTTAATTTCATTGTTTTGTCACATTTAAAGATATTAACAAAAAGAAATGTCAGAACCCGTCATAAAAGTCTACCAAGTGGAATTGCAGAATGTGATCTCCTCCTCAGGTTGCTGAAATGTCGAAATTCACAGAAACAGTACAGATGACATGACCTCAGTGCCCTTTAGCTGCAGCGTGGCTGACAGCATTTAAAGTCAGTTTAATTGGTGTTTGTGATATGAAGCCTGTAAGTTTGACTCAATTTGATTCATTAGCATGCTGGGTACAAAGGGTGAAAAATTGCAGCTATATATTTCCTGACAGTTTGTACAAGACCATTGACGTTCATGAGACAGTTCACATGTTAATTATTCATGTCCTATTCTTCTTTTTGTTTTCTTCTTTCTTAACTCCATCTTTGTGTCTGACTTTCTTTATTTTCATTTGTGTTATTTTTCCTCCTACCTTTCCTTCTTCTCCTTTAATTATTTCCCTTCTTCCTCTCCCTCACTCTGTCCTGGTTAAATGTCTTGATTATCGTGTAATAAACAGCAGCCTGGACTCTAACTCTTCTACACTTGTGTGTGAAGTCGTTAATATTCTGCTCCATTCAACTCGCAGATGTAAAAAGCATTCTCAACTGACACACATAATTACTATGATACATCCCCGGAAAGGTTTCCGTGTCTGAGCGCAATTTCAAATAACCAAATGCTGCGCTGCTAATTATTGATAAATAAAATTAGTTGGGAGAACTTCAGGTGGGCGGGGCCGCGCGCAGGTGTCTGCCGCGTGCGTGCGCGCGCGCAGAGGAGGGAGAGAGCGACGGGAAAACGGCGCTGACCTGTAATCACCGAGAACAGCGGGGACTTAATGATGTTTTGGTCTACTGATCAAATTTCACATTTTCGCACAATCATTTTGGGCACCTGCGCAGAAAACAAAGTCTGGGCGGAAACTGCTGGCCCGTAGGAACAACTGGTTCTGTGTGCGTGTGTGTGTGTGTGCACGCGCGCGCGTAACTAGCGTTTTAGCTTTTATTTTTATTGTGTTAATAATACATGCACGCACAGACACACTTGAAGTTTGTTTTCTAGTTATCTCGTACTTTATAACACACACACACACACACACACACACACACACACACACACACACACACACACACACGACATGCAGCTGATAAATGGACATGTATCTCCCTCTACTGGATTCTGTCAGTAAAGCAACTTTGCTGCCTTTACGTGCTCCGTGAAAGTTTCGGCTTACTCAATCAAAGAGAGAAAACAATTCATCAGTACAAATATTGTCCTTTGAAAGCTTTGTTTAATATAATTTTAGACCAAGTGTATGCGACCACAGATTGAGTGGGAGTCGACATACTAAGCATGTAGGCCTAACTAATTTAAATGCAAAAGTGTTCTAGAAAATATTTTACATGACTTTCTTAAACACGCATTTCTGATTAGCAAATAAAAGCAACCAAAAAACAGCTTATTACTTGGAAATTTAAAAAACATTGCCTACTTTGACAGTAATATAAAGGTTGTAAATAACATTTTGTGTCAGATAATAAGGCTGCTGGTAAATCATACAATGAAGCACATGGGTCATCCTGACAACCCCTACGTACTCTATATAATCTGCTTGTACTTACATATAATGTCAAATGCAAAACATTTTGATATTTGACTTTCGCACATCTCCCCGGCTTACAACTTTAACTAAAAAAAGTTGAAGCAATGAGCAGCAGCAATTTGATAATCAAATAAATTAAGACACTTTCAAATTTAATCTTAAAACATATACAAAGAGTAGCCTAATATAAAATATAGGCTACCACTTAATAATAAAAGGAAGCAGGAGAATAGGCAAATAATTGAGATTGTCCTGCATTTTCAACAGCACCTGAAGGCAACAGTCATTTGTGTACGTCGTGAACACGATAAGGATTATGGGTACAACATAAGGTTACCAAAGACAACTGTGACAATGGTGGCTGTTTCAGCTCACGTTTGTGGTTTCATCGCCGGCGGAGACGCTGTGTCCTCCTCGCTCTGATGCAGCGGATCACCGGCCTCGCTGCGTGCCGGGACCTCGGCGGACTTGCAGCGTGCTCACCCGGGCTCTGCGCCTGGAAAAGGAGCTCGACCTGCAGCAGGCAACCGGCCGTGCACCGGCAGTGGGCGGGGGTGTTTGTGCGTCCTGCGCGTCCTTTCACTGTGGAACCCGGAGCATGCGGCCGGAGACTGTGCAGGAGGAGGGTCGTGTTCGTGGGTCAGACACACAGACTGTGCAGCTCACAGTCCGGAGCCGACGAACCGTCGGGGAGCTCCGGCGGTCAGTCCGGTATCTCCGTGATCGGCATCCCGGACCCGATCACATGGATCCGGTGTAAAGTCATCATGTATCTCATCGATCTCTACTTTGAGTTAGACGTCAACTCTGTAGAGTTTGACAGAGGAGTAAAGCAGGTAACTACAGAAAGAAGTACCAGCAGTCCTTCAAACTGCTGCTGCATCACTTATACTGGTAACATTTCCCCATGTTGTTGATAGAAGGCCTCATATCCCCCAATCTGCACAATTTTCTTAGTCTACGTGGGAAATGATTTGAAATTTGAAATGAAGCATATTATGGAAGAAAGCTGAAAAGCCCGAGGGAAGGAATCTCAAGGCCATAGATCATTTATATAAAAGGAAAAAAGTGTAAGATAATGTAGGCTATCTCAGCAGCAACTGTAACATACAGAATGTAATTTTACTAATATTTAACCCAATATAGAACTGAGTAATTCCTTTTGAGAAAGAAGTCTCACTTATTTTGATCATATGGCCAGATCTTCATCAGCAGATGGAACTTTCTTAGCTGTGGAAGCTTTGTAGATATTAAAAATGTCCATTTTCCTCCCAGAGCTTGTATGGCTTAAAGCTGTGGTTCAAGATAAATCTGCTGATGAAGATCTTGTGATATGAATGAAAGCTCCAGAACAATCTACTAAACACTTTCAGGCTAGATGACTGTCTAAATGTCAGGCACTCTAACAACATGTATTTGATTTTTGCCAATTATTACCCGGCTTAATACAAAGATAAAGGTTCCTGGATTAGTTTGAACGTGATGCATCACAGTTAACAGTCACAGGTAAAGAATAAGGGGGATGACACTAGGCATGAACATCATCCGCTGTGATACAGGAGAATAAATCACCTTGTTGTTCCTCTTTCATCCCAGGCTTTGGTCCATGTCTCCAACATGATGTCCAGTGGCAGATACCACAGGCTGGTGGGGATAGTATCCAATGAGGTAACATTGCACATACAAAACATTTAAATTTAAAGTTTTACTACCAACTGTGGGATGCAAGCACTTAACAGAGCTTTCACAGCCTGCTAGTACTCTTAAAACCTCCAAGTATTTAAGAATGAGACTCTTTCATTTTCTGGCATTTTAAAAGTGTCTTCAAAGCCACATTCAAAACAGTCTGGCAGCCCAACAGTGTAAAACATCCTCCAAAAATGTAGGTCCAAATTCATTGCAAGAGTCTTAACGATCAAAAGTAGTCCATTTTTAGGAATGAGGATAAATTATCCCCATCACTGTTTTGTTAATGATCTCTTTTGTCATTTCAGATGATAGATTATGTTGAGAAGAGGTGCAAGTCGCTCACCGATGCTCAGAGACAGCAGCTAGCTGTTAAAATGGATGATATTATATTTATGCTGCCGGAAGACGTGTCTGTCGTGTTTGATCAACACGGTGAGTTTTGGGTGATTAATTTTAATACTGAATGACAGAAAGTTATCAACACACTTGAGTTGCAGTATGCATTCCATCAGGGTCCCTTTCTGGTCAGCTCTAGTCTTTTACAACATGAGAAAACCAGTTGAACTACTTTCCTGCAGAGAGTGTACTCCTTGAAATAGATGCTATTAGTAACAGGTCACAACACTAGATGATGGCATCGACTAATATTGTCAGTTTCAGAGCTGGAACCTCATTCTCAAGTTCTTTTTATTTATGATTAGTTTTCATTTTCAATAATGTTTGTTTAACATTTTGTTTCACACTGTGCTGATGTTACCCTCCCTGCACCCACTCAGATCTTGGGGTCACACTCAAATGTTTGTGTTCTGCATTTGAGCAGAAGAAAAAAAAACAATGCTCTTTCATCACACGCTAAAAAACAGTTTTCCTTAACAGAGATCACTTGTAGGAGACTGTAATTATACCTGTCAGCTGTGTGACTGTGCCTCTATCTCTACTCTTAACTTGTCTGTTGGATGGTCTCTGGTCTCTGGCATTTACTTTGCAGGTAGAAAGTTCTGCTTCATCGTCATGAGGTTTTGGTTCCTGTCAACACACAAAGGCCCCGATGACCCCGAAGGCACAAAGATCTTCAAAGTGGCCCCCCGTGAAGATGGCGGCCCGCAGAAGAAAATAGTGACAGCAGTCTATGAGTAAGCACTCAGCTTGTCATCTGCACACATCGCAAACATGCCACTTGTTGAAAAGTATGGATGACAATCAAATCTTCCATCATTCAGCTTTGACATTTACAAATCTATTTCATGCAGTGTGTGCTGGCTCTTTTGTCTTAAAGCTCAGATCATTCATTTGCTCAGATGTTATGTTGCAAAAATCTCTGGTTTATTTCTCTATATAGAGCATGCCGAATCACAATTAAAAAGGTACAAATATTTACTTAGGAACATAATTACATGTTGGCAAATGTTCAAAGTTACCTGCAGGCTCTCAAACATATGGCATGTCTGTTTTTGTTGGTTGGGAAACAGAGCCAAAGCTGATGGTGGCGACTTAAATGTTTTTCAGATATATGTGGAAAGAATGATTTTTGGGGAAATGTTCCAAACTAACGAGTGTGGGTGGATGAGAGTTCATCTAATATTTAAAGCCTGACTTGGGGAAACGGTGAAAGTGACATATTTATTTCATTAAAGGACTGCCACTAATGCGCTTTAAAGTAAGAAACATTAATAAAAGCACTGATTGGAAGAACAGTAAATACAAGCCAACCATAAGACAGTCCTATGGCTGTATTTATGGTAATACACGGTACACAAGTTCACAGTGAGGCGAACAGACAAACAGCCGGTCAGAGCATGGTAAAGCTCAAATAGTGACTTATTAGCCCCTTTTCAGACATGCACCTCCTTATGTAATTATGACAGCAATTTGACATGTTGGCCTTCTGTTTAAATAAAGAGCCCTTTAATCACTTTAACAGCTAGATGATGCCACTGTTATGTATTATATGTCTGTAAAAGGACCTTTGCCTGTTTGTAAAAAGTGAAGAATCTAGTTTTGATAATGTAAAATTCTATTTCTGCATCACTTCAGTTGTTCTGATTTGGGTCTAAAGAACCACTGATATGATTTGCTGCTGTAACAAAAACGGGAAATTATTTCACTCCCAGTGCATGTAAGTCAGTCAAAGCCCTTTTCCATTTCCAGTCAGTAATCCGGTTAGTTGCTGGACCACATGGTGTGGCTATTCTACCAATCTAGTTAGCCAGATTCTTTTCCCTATTGTTTCAGGTCTTAGAATCCCATCTGAGAAAGCCTGTTACACTTCAAATGTTATTCCAAAGGCTAGCAAACAGACAGTTTGGCAGGATAAGGAAGCCATTTTCAGAATCCTCACCTCATTGTTTTCAAGATGAGACAAGAAGCCGAACTTAGTTTTAGTGGAGTGTTACTCAATTCGCTTTTCCTCCAGGACTTTGAATACACTTGTACTACTAAGAAGAATTTAGGATGCTCTTCTGCAGCTCCTCTGAATTTTCAGTACTGGAGACACGGGGTTATGCGTGATTTACATCAGTCTGGGGAGCTGTTCATGTTTATATCTTGGCTCCTGTCAAACACGTCTGCCACTTTCCTTCCAGATTCCACCGAGAGCTGACGAGAGGAGCCTCTCCTGACTGGACGGTCAAGACTGTTTGGCACTGGCAGTGGAAACTGGCTGAGTGATTTGACTTGACACTGCAAGACCGTTTGTCAGTCATCAAGACAAAACGGGAGTAGTGATTGACTGAATTTGCTTATGCGTAAAAGACAACATTGAACTGGGCTATGGGCAAAGCGAGTAGCAGACTGATTGTTGAATAGACTGACTGTCTATTAGGATCACATGAAATGGGACCCAGAGCCATATCACTGAAGCTGTGCAGACAAACGAGGACCACAGAACTTATAAATGAGCCCACCCTCCTACTTGAAGTCATCCTTATAAGGTCAAGTGCCTTTACACCCGCCCCTGTGATTTTACACAGTTACAAACAGTACCCCCCATACTGTACAAGATTTTTAAACTCCCTTTTGCTAAAAAAACATCTGTTGGGCATGTTGCCAAAGAACATAAATTTCACTCCAGATAGGTCCATGTACTAGCTTTTTCAACCACATCTCTGCAAATTGAGTTTGCTCACTTATTATGGTGATGGGTCAGTTGTTATCATGTGACCCACAGTTAGTATGTGAGTGTGTGTCACGTGTCAACAGCTGCTTGTATATGGTCACATTCCATGACTGAAGTCGCATACATACTGTAGGTCGGGTGATGACCACTAACCATCTCCATGACAAATGAAAACACTATCCACTGAGGAAGACCATGAGATGCAACTGAAAGATCCAGAAAATGCTGGTAAGTGGACCTTGAGTTTTTTTTTATTTTTTTCTCAAACCGCTATTTTGAAGGTCAAGAATTGAGTTTGCCACTCTGAGTATGTTCAGTCTAATATACTGAATCAGTAAATTGTGCCATGATAGCACCAAGCTGTGACCTATGACCCTTTAAATTACACAGGAAATCGACGTAATAAAGGTTAACTGCACCTTAAAAGACTGTACATTGGTTGTCTTCTTCTTTGGTGTAGTAGTCAGGGGAGAAGTTACAGTGCACAGGACAAACCGATTCAGACTGGAGTCTGGATTTTAAATATTGCAAAATATTTTATATTTGATACATTACAGGGCTGTGCAGACAGATGTGTGATAGAGTGCAAAGGTGCACAACGTTTTAGTCCATGTACTTTCCTCAGTAATTTTTTGCACCTACACTACAACAGTATGTCCTTTCTTACATTGCACTAATAAAGCACGGGACTGTACAAATTGATCGGGGTGCTGGTTGGGGGGTTGAACCACATGTCTCACAAAAAGGAAGGCCCTCCTCAGCATTGGGATGTATTCCTCATAACCCTATTTTGACCAAGAAGAAGAAACAACAACACCGTCTCCAAACATGTAAAAATAACATGATCGTACAATGTTTTTAATCATGTTCAGATATAACGTTAGCTGTTGGCCCCTGCATATGGCAAAATACACCTTGAGGAATTGTGGCCTACACTGCTGTGCCTGTAGGCTATTCCATAACTGATTTCTACGCATTTGATTCATGGAACATATAAGGTATCAGATAAATTAGTGTTGTGGTACTTGTGATAACAAGTAAAGGGGTACAAGATAATCCATTTTCCATAGTGAGCAGGCGGGTGTGTGTATACTGGTTGTCAAGCAAGTATTTTACGGATCGATGAGAGATCACAACACAAGTCTTATACCAAGTGAAAATAAGTTGTATTGCTTCACTGCAAGCAAGAGTTACACATTGTACTAGAACATTCTCCACCCATTTAACTAAGTCAAAGACAGCCTGTGTCTGAGCCCACAGTCACTGCCAGAAACATGTCACTTGTCAAAAACATCACGTCGGACAGGCACGTGAATGCTGCGTGTCATCCCATTCTGTAAAAGCTTGCTGCAATACTATTAATGTTGACAACATATCTGACAAACAGAGAGGATTCTGTCATTAGCGGCTACTAATTCATGCATAATGAAACATGCTGAGGATTATTCTAATTTTCCTGCATAATAATATGTGGTCTGTGGAAGTTTGCGTGGGGGTTTTTTGGTTCCAGTGGAGCATCTCACAGAGTCATAATGAGATTAAATGAGTGCGGTTAGCTTAGCACGTCAATATGCTCATGGATATGGTAAGAGCACATTAAACAATTTACCACGCGTGTGCATCACTCGGTTTAATGGAAATTAACAAGAAAACACAAACAAGTGGTGAATATACAAAAAGCTAATGGTTTTTTTATTAGTTATGTTACTGTTTTGTAATGTTCTGACACGTGGATCAGTCGAGGCTGTGTGCCAACCTGTTTCATTAAGCTTGTTAGCGAAACAGATTGCAAACAATTCCTTGTACCTCTTTGAAAGTCTGTCTGTTTGTATGTCTACATGTGTCACAGCTCCAAGAAGCAATACATTAATTATGCTATCTCTGTTGGACTCCTATTTTAAGGTTCATTAAAAAATTACAAGATAAATATGCTTGGAAATCAAATTTAATACTCTGACAGAACAAATGATGAGGTGCAGAGAACATACCTCTCAGTATTTACTCAGGTTTTCCACCAGCATAAAAGGAGTCACACCGCTGCTATTAAGTCCAAAGCAATGGAACAAAATATTTAACACTGTTTCAAAGCAGCTTAGATGAACAAACAAAAGATTACCTTTTGCTACCAACAAAAGAAAGGTGACGTAAATGAGCTGTTTCTGTGCATGAAATTCTATTTTTCATTTTAAAAGAGACATTGATTCTCTGTAAATAGACATAGGCCAAATAGAGAAAAGAAACATCTTTTGTTTACTGACATATGGTGGTATTAATATTGTGTCATGTCTTGACTACTGCATACGTGACAGTTAAGACAAAGCTGTTAAAATATGTTATGCAGGGAGATAAAATAAAATAAAACCTTTTTATGCCATTTGGTGTCTTGTGTACTGAGATTGGACATGTTTACATTATGGTTGCCATGTAACAGCACAACTACCATGCTCTTCAGATATATGTTTTAAAAAAAAATCAGTTTAGGCTGCAGAAATTCTTTCTTCATTGCATCAAAAATGCATTCCTATCAAACCAAAACATTTTGGAGCTACAAAGTTTTCACCGGACAGCGGAGACATTGTTTCGAAAAAAATACTGACTGTGATGAGGAAACACTGTGCCGGTAAAAACACCGAGTATTACATTGCTTTCATTTCCTTGAGTACATTACGGAAAACCTCAACACAAACTTCCCCGGCCGGATGCTTCATGGACGCCATCTTCCAGGCCTCCTCGAACATCTCGTCAGAAATATTCACACCCACATTCCTGAAGATCTCTGCAATCTGTAAAGAGGAGGAGCATCAGTATCAAAAACCCGTTTCACTAAAACAAGTTTTACTTTAACTTCACTTAATCCACACTGCAGCAGCAGACTTATAATAACCAATCTGGAAAACTGAAGGAATGTGAACACAGTTTAACCAACTTTTCTTAGATAAATGTTTTTAAAAATGAAATTTCAATGAAGTCAAATAAGTTCAGACACCTCTGGAATATGTAATAGAGCACAAAACTGGAAAGACTATCTACGATCTACTAAGTTTTTCTAAAGTACCCAGCAGTGAATTTAGATAACATGGTGCAAAGATGTTTCATATCTTGTACCTCTCATATAGAATTTAAATGTTTTTAATGTAGAGGACATTTTGAAAACATATGGGAAGATGCACATTCTGTATTATAAGTTGCTTTGGGTTGTTAATGTGGTGTAATGAATAGAATGAAAATGTGTGATTTGTATTAATATGAAGACTGAAGCTAAAACATTAAAATCCAAATTCTTGTCATTTTAATGTTCTGTATGAAAAGGAAAAAGCAGAAATAAAAGAATATCTGCTGATCATCGGTCAACATAATCAACTGTAACAATTAAAACATTGCTGTGTGCAGTAAAAGTACAACTTGAAAATGTATAAAGGCCATTCACCACACCACAGAAGCAATTATCTTATATGAAAATATATTATCTACTCTTACTAAATTGTTGCAGGGAATCTCTTAAAAG
Source organism: Lepomis macrochirus (assembly GCA_024633595.2). Lineage (NCBI taxonomy): Eukaryota > Metazoa > Chordata > Actinopteri > Centrarchiformes > Centrarchidae > Lepomis > Lepomis macrochirus. The sequence goes on along the minus strand of JALXJV020000015.1, from coordinate 8,278,394 downwards.
TTTCCAGGAAGCAAGGGAATTTAATAATGCAATAACTGAAATAATGAATGAACACAATAACAGCACAAAATCACTCAGCTGAGAAAGTGACGTTATATTTTAAACTTTGTGAAGCCCTGAGGTTGACTGATCCACGGTTAAACCTCTCCCATGTTCCATACCAAATTTTTGCATGGTCTTTTCAAAGCTATGACATACGTTGTATGTAGCCAGCCTTTCTATGAACTATAGGACGTAATGGTCGTTCCAGGCAAGACATGTACCACTGTAGCCTGCTCCACCTGAGATCATCATTCCCGAGTTAACATATGTGTACTCTAACATTGCATGGATTAAAAAAAATACACTGGTCATGTTTAAAACTGATATCCTTCCAACTGTATTAAAATATTTAGTACTTTTTTCCGTGACTTTTCCAAAGTCTTAGTGATTTTCCTTCAAAATTTTTTCCAAAAAAGTCATGTAGGTACACAATACCACTGAACTTATGAATAGGCGCGTACCTCTTTCTTGGTGCGAGGACAGAAGAAGTGTTCCTCGTGAACACCCTGAAGGGTATGAACTGATGGATGCAGAAGATCTGCAGCTGTGGATGTATCACCATAGTTGTTAGTGTCACTGACTCTCTTTATGCGTGGAGCTGGTAGGTCGGCACGCACAGATGGGATCCCATAAGCGCGGCTATCTATGTAAAGAGAAACCGCATGATGAGTAAGGATGTGTAGGAGATGGGAGTGAATGAAATATAAATATGTTAAATTACTGCTTATAAAACAAGACTTACTTGATGTGAATGGACCATCACTGACAGCCCCGATGAGGGAGTAGGAGGTCCTGAAGTGGTCTGGTACTTCCCTAGGTTTCCTCAGGGTCCTGAGAGTTTTCAGTGAGCTGCCTGGTTCAACAGGCTCCAGATCCTCAGGCTTAATCAAGGCCTGAAAGACAGGAAGCTGTGCTGATTCAGTCCAAGGCTTCTTTTCTGTGTTGGTTGGAGCCACGCTAGTCTGACGCTCTATAGGAGACAAAATAAATAGAGTGGCTTTAACCGTCATGACTTAAACTTATTTAATACCATAAAACTAAATTGCCTAACTGCATTTGTAATTCAGTACCTGAGAGCTTAGCAGGGGAAATTAATGCAAAAAAAAAATGTTTAGCATAGCACCATAGTAAAAAAAAAATCATAAATTACAATATATTTAACTGACCATTTATCAGAATGTGTTGATCTCGACAGTTGATGGGCATCTTGTCCTTCCAGTTAAGGAAGTTAGCAAACTCCAGGAAGTTGATTAGTCCATCCTTGTCTGTGTCACAGTAGTCCATCAGGTCATCCAGAACTGGCCCGCTCACACCCAGCTGGAACTGCTGGCACACCGCCTGCAGGTCCTCTTTGTCAATCATTCCCTTGCCTTTCTGGTGATTTAGATAAACATACACATTGAAAGGCTTAACAACTACACTATGTTCTTACAAATGTGAGACTGCGACAGGAGAATTAAAGCAGCATTGTTACTTTATCACATGTCTTAACATCAGGGTCACATGCCAGCAACTGAACTTTCTCACAGGAAATATTTTCTACCATGACAAGTAAAAATGGTCAGCAAAATGTGTCACCCAGTCTGAAGTGAACCCAGTTGTACCTTGTCATAATGTCTGAATGCCTGCAGCAGGGAGGGGAAGTTGTAGAAGTTGACCTTTTTAAGGTGGTGTCGCACTGCGTTGACCAGACTGCGCTGTCGGTCTCGGCCTCTCACGTACTGGCCCGGCTCAGTGCAGTGGATGATATCTCCAACACCTGTGCAGGAAGTAGGCAAAATGCCATTCCAGTATGTGTATTGTTTTTAAGGAGACACTATATCTGCTGACACACATGAACTCTACCAAATTCATCCAACGGCAAGAGCTTTCCAAAGGTGTGATCTGGTGGAACAGTCAAGGTATTTTCTCTCCTGAAAAAATGGGTTAAATGAAAGAAGTAAACACAAGTTAGTTAAGTGTAGTCAGAGGTCACAGAATTGATCTAAAGAAATGACAGAAACTTAACAAATTGTTTGTTTTGCCGAATTGTAGCGCCAGCTTTTCCCTGTTCCCAGATCTCTTCCAAACTGTCTTTGGATTGTAAAACCTATAGCAAAACAATGTGTAAAGTTAGAGATGTACTGAATGAATACATATTTATGGAATTTAATAAGAAAACACTTTCAGAACTTACTTCTGTGTCTCCCCCAGCCACCGGAGACTTTTGCAGAGATTACGGCCGTCATTAAAATGAGGTGTGAGGATCCCAAACCTGCTATCTTTGCCGTATTGACTCCAGTCATACTTCCTATCAATCTGCTCACCTGGGATGGATGGATGGATGGATGGATGGATGGATGGATGGATGGATGGATGGATGGATGGATGGATGGATGGATGGATGGATGGATGGATGGATCGGATGGATGGACGGATGGATAGGGGTAGTAACAGTAAAGTCAGTTGGTAGTAACAGTAAATGCCTTGCATAAAATATTTTTTCTCACTCTTCTTACCAACAAAGTAGGCTTTGTGGCTACGAATGTACGCCTCGTGTCCCTCATGAGCTTCCCTTTCCACCTCTTCTGCAGTTTTTGAAGGGTTAATAATTTCCTGTACATTCAACCCTATACAAAAAGTGACATGAGACATTCAAAAGATATGAGGCTCATCAGTTCAGTAAAATTATACCTATTATTTATTTATTTATTTAGTTAAACTTTTACTTTTAACATTATGGGGGACAAGTATCATAAGTATGTAAGTAATATGACTTTTGAGTAGATAAATATTTGCCTTTATGTGTTAAAGCATTTGTGTCTTACCAGACTTAAACATGTTCTTTTTTAGTGCATCAGCAATGACCTTTTCTGACAATACTGACATTACCTTTGACTGTTTTCACACCATACGTAGTTTTGTCGTTATACCAGGTCGGAAGTCCAGCATGCTGATTATGTGACCTTCCCACAGGTGCTTTTTGACTGGAGGCGTACACTGATTCACTGAGCTCTTGTAACTTCTGTTGGAACAAGGTCTTTTGGGGAGGATTTAGCAGGCCTCTGCCCTGTTGGAATCATGTAAAAAGAAAAAAACGTATGTCCATATTCTGGGTGTGTGTCATCAAAACCTTGTATGTTTAAAACTATGTGTGCATAGTTAGCGTATGCCATCAACTAACCACACAGTGGTTTATATTAGCATGTGCTACACAATGTAACAAGTACTGAGCACATGACAGTAAAACCACCACTGATCTTCATTTCTTACATTGATCCATTATCTATACAAAAATGTGAATGAGGTATTAGATAATTAATCAGGAGCATCATAAAATACCAATAGGCAAATCATTTTTGGTCCTCAATTTAGGTAAGATTTAAGGACCAATACATCTCATCACTAAGCTGAATATTAAATGATTCATTGGCAATAATTTAAAAATATATCAACCCAAATCTGTAGTAGTAAAACCCCTCCTTATTGCCCCTTCAACCCACAAGGTGGTGTGTGTGCTTATGTGTGGTACTCACAGTGAGGGAAGATTTGGTGCTGATGCCATGAACTAGAGTGCTGGCAACATCTGGATCATTTGCTTTCCCTGGGTGCACTCTGATAGCTCCTGGCTCTGGTTGGTTGCTGTTGCGGAATTTCCTTACCACCAGTGGAGTGGGGGGCTGAAAAGTAAAAGTGTTTATCAGTCATCAGAGAGAGTGAGGGTTGTCTGCTGCTTCAATTATATTAATAGTTCCAGCTGTGACAGAGCACCCAGAGATAAAACAGATGATGTAGCAATATGGTACTCCAGATATAGATGCAGCACTCAGGACCCAGATCCCACTTTCAAAATGCTCACACACACACATGAAAAACGGATTTACCCTTGCCACTTCTTGAAAGCAGACCTTTGTCCGGTTTCCTACAGGTATTAGTTTCCCGGCCTGGGAAAATAATAATGAAAAATAATATGCAGCAATTATTTTGAGACTCGATAGTAAGAGTAACATTAAGATAACTTAACGTTAGCTAACATAGTTGATGTACCTTCGGTATGTTTGGACATCTATCAGTATATTTCACTCGGTTAGAGGTATCTCCGTGAGTCATGTTCATCTTGATCCACGTACAAAGCTATGCTTTAACTATCTTTTATCCGTAACGTTCGTCTTCTCAACCTGTGAAAGCTTTTAAACAACTTTCTAGCTAAGGTACACCAACTTCTTCACTTGCCAACCGTTTGAGTTCTGTTGCCTAGCAACATCATACCGTCCAATTGAAAATACTGTTCGGCTACTTCATTTTAAAATACTTTTCATGTCTATATAATATTATGTAATGGGGGTGTTAAAGTGACATTTGTATGACTAATTTCTGAAAATTGATAGTCATATATGTTTATAGACGGTTGTCTTTTGACCTAACGTTGGATGTATGTTATGGCAAATTTATTCTTTTCTGGCCTAGTTTCCCCGTTGAAAAAGTCTTGATTGTTGTTTTATTGCTGTGTCTGGTATTTTTTATTTGGAAAGGCACATACCGGTAAATTGGGAATAAAAACTAACATACGATTGGTTCGTCGCACCACTACGTAGGCGGATTGTCAATTCCAGTCATACGATCTGTCATCATCGTTCGTACAATGCGAAAAGGGAAGTTGAAAGAAGTGGGAGAGGGACATCGCGGAGCCTTATGAAATCTAACGTTACGGTAGCTCACTGGGTTCTCGATACACTGTGAAGTGCAACAAATATTGTGCTGGAGACACCATTTACATTAATTAGTTTCCTCTTCTTGGTAGGTGAGTAGCTAATATGTGTGTTAGCTAGCTGGCTAATGGCTATCCGGGTGGGCTCCTCCCGATGCGGCCACAGCTAAACAACGTTCGCTTACTGTGTTAGCATGTCTAGTGTCTATTATCTGGCTTGCTAACGTTAGCTGGATGGGCCAAGCTAGTTAACGTTAGCATACTAAGTTAACGTTAAACGGCGGGTGATTCCGGATCAGTCGGCATGTTAAGACCATTAACACATTAACGTTGACCCATGTTTGATATAACAAACATCTGCGATTCTGTTTAGTCTACTGATTGTATTGGGCAGTTCACTGAACTAACGTCATGCAGCTAAGGTTAGCTAGCTGTCACTAGCTGTACACACCCTAAACGGCATCATCTGTGTTTTGGCATTCTCAAACGTCAACGCTATAACGTTATAAGAGTGGGTACAACACTACCGTTACCCAGATTGAAACTTAACTTAGACAAGCTAAATCACGCTTTCTTTAAGGCAGAAATTGGTTCTGGGCTGGTCATTTTGAACTTAACGTTACTAGGTAGCTATGTTGCTAATGCTATAACGTTAGTCATTGCTTTGCTAATTCGAGCCAGTCGACAACAACATAACATGTTATTTGTGGTTAAGTGTGTGTCGTAATGCGATTTGGACAAGTTGTCTAATTATTTTTGGACTGGTGCTTCGTGTTTACTTGGTTGGTGTAATGAGAAATATCTAAGTTACAGAGAGAATCTGTCGTTATTAGGTTGGTATGGTTGATTGGTTGGTAGGTTGTTATTCACCTTAAATCTACGGACCAGCAGATGGAAACCTGTCTGTAACTTAATCTTAAAACATTTCCCCTCGTATATGTCCGGACCTCATACTGATCTCCTTTGTGACAGTCTCTCACATACCTAAAGTCTATAAACAGGAGTTGCCAGAGGTTTGTTGTTACAGATTTTCACAGCTACACCAGTTGTTCAACTTTCTGTCATTTGTAGACTTTGCAGTTAAATTTCTACAGGTGAGAAACTTTTGAAGCAGAAGTTCAGATGCTCTTTGTGTGACGCCAGTTGCTAAAATGTTGGGGTTACTGCTGAGGTGGACGTTTGACACTCACTACAGTATCTTCCACACCCTAATATGGTTTTACCACACCTTTAATAGCTCAGCTAGTTATGGCAAGTAACCAACTATTGTTTGAAGAGGCAAGTAAGGACTGTTTGTAATGGTAATGTGAAACTCTTGGTGACCGATGTGATAAACTACAGTAAATGTTCCTCAGTGGTCACTGTGTCATCTGTGAGTCTATGGCATTTTGGCCTCAGTGTTTGGACTGTTTCTTTTAAAAGAAATATTGTTAAAACAGCATTAAACTAAAAAATTAAAATTCCTCAATATCTACCCCGTTTTTCAAACAAACTGCATCAATCTGTGCATTACATTTTAGTTTCTAACAACTTAACTTAACTTTTATGTCCATGATTTCTGAAATCATGTATAGTATACTCCAATAGTATAGTCATTTTTGTCAGAAAGTGTTACATAAAGTGTGGTATAATATATTTTTAATTTTGAATTATAACAAATATGTTCCTGAGTTAACACTACACAGTAGGTCTTTAATAACCTGCACACCATTTATTTTACTTAAATAAAATACAGTTAAGCAGCCGCATTTCTCTATTGCACATTTTTTGACATAAAATCCAATTGTTAAATACGGTTTGCTTTTATGTTCTCCATGGCTACACAATTTTGTAGGCTCGTTTACCTACAGAGAAAATATTAAGTTACTTATGTGCCAGTTTATGCTACCAAAAAACAAAGCTAAATAATCATAAGTGCTTTGCTTGTCATAATCAGGATTTGTTGCAGACAATAAAATTTAAAAACAAATACTTGATTTTCTAATGAACACAGCAAACCTGTATATTTCACTTTTAGCCAAAATTCTGATGTTGAATTTTGAATCATTAAGATTTTTTTGTGAGAATGATACTAGGCTTTCTTTACTCTCTCCTCTCAGGTCTTTTCTATAGTTTTTCACAGTACATCAGCGTCCAAAGGAAGAGACCGGACTTTGTGACATGGCAAGTAGAGCCGGAGCTACACGACCCAATGGGCCAAACGCAGGCAACAAGATCTGCCAGTTCAAACTTGTGCTTTTAGGAGAGTCTGCTGTGGGGAAGTCAAGTCTCGTACTTCGTTTCGTCAAGGGACAGTTTCATGAATTCCAAGAGAGCACAATCGGAGGTATGTATCCTCATTATGGCTTATTTTCTCTGAACAGGCAGGCAAAATTGTATTGATATTGATTGATAATACTGACATACTTTTATTTACCTTCTTGTCACTAACAGCTTTGCAGTGAATCACTTAGTGGGATAAACAGTGAATATCTCAATTATCATCATAAGGATACAAACAAATAGTCTTAGTTCCTTCTCAGTAAATTGATCACAAAATGTGACAATAGCATCAGCTCACACTGTAAGATTAGGCATGAGGAAGGCAAAGGTACATTTAAATAAATTGACAATTAGAGAGATGCAGTCAATGATGGCCTAAAGGTTTGTGACCCTAAGGTTACTGGTGTGATCCCCAGAATGGCAAAAGTGAAGTTTCCAGGTGTGAATGTGTGTTTATTGACGAAATGTAAACAATAAAAAAGAGAGCATTGCTGTCAGTGAAGCATCTCAAAGTAAATAAAGGTTAACAAATATGTTTAAGTGATTCCCACTGTACTTAAGGCTTCAGCACACATCTGGATTTTGGATGTTCAGTATAAAACACGCTTGATGTAACTAGAAATGTGAACTGAGTCAACCAGATAATAACTCTGTGTGTTTTGATCTTAAATTATTTGCTTCTCTTTTACACATTTTGTGTAGCTCAGTAGCTACAGGCCCATTTGTCAGTGGTTTCTTTGCTTTGCACCCCTGCAGCTGCCTTCCTGACTCAGACGGTATGTTTGGACGACACAACAGTCAAGTTTGAAATTTGGGACACAGCTGGTCAGGAGCGCTACCATAGTCTGGCTCCCATGTACTACAGAGGGGCCCAGGCAGCCATTGTTGTGTATGATATAACAAATGAGGTGAGTCAGGTGCCAGGTTTTCTGCCATGTAGTTCCTCTTACCAGTGCTGCTTTCACCGACCATAGCTGGAACAACATTGTTGTCAATAATGAGGAGATAAAGGGGATTTACATTTTACATTTTCTTAGGAGCAGTGAGGCAAAAAAACACGCTTTATTTTCTGTCTGTTATTTTAAGTATTTTGATAAGTCAAGAGATGAGTCATCGCCCAACAACACAGTGTGTATGTAGACCTAATACATGAGTCGTACTCAAATAGATATTTAAACAGTATTTATACATAGGTATTTTTGATTACAAAAAGAACATTGTGAAATTAGAATCATTAACCTCCACATAGTCTATATCTTAAACGGCAACTATCGACTTTAATGTCAAAACTGCAGCTGATCATGTTTTAATTCCAAAAACTAAAGTAAAAAGCTAATTTAATAAAAGCAGTAAGCTCTGACCTCCCGTGGGTAAATTTGTCAGAGCAGAATCCAGACCCACTACGTTTGTTTATTTGTCCGAAAGCTGCAGCGCTGCTCCCCGTCCACTTCCCCGTTCTTTAATAGCTCCCCATCGGCCAGTGGATTGTCATCACACCGCTTACCTGGTCCTCTCCGAACAGCGCTCCTAGGCCACTGGTAACATTTGGACAATCTCACTGCTGATAGGCTTTCGCACCATCGTGTCAAGCTAATTTCTCGCACAAGTTTTTATAGAAGTTCTATGGATGGATAAAACTTCTTAAACCCCGCGGAGTCGCCTGCTTTAGCTGCTTCTAAGCTGCTTAGATTCTTAATAAAAATCTTAACATTGATAAAAACTGTTTCATAGTAGTTTCAGTTTTGTGCAAAATGAATTGAAGGCCTGTCCCAAATATAGGCAGGGTCAATTCAATGATTTTAGCAAATAAAAGCCTGTTTTACAGTAGCCCAAATTTAAAAAAAACAAACAAACAAATTCTTGTGTGCACTGTATATCTCTGCATTACAGTATGGCATACTCTACGAAATATTGCTTTTTACTGAACATGAGCCGAGGACATTTTCATTAGTTTCATATTGCATCAAAGGCATCATTTTAATGAGTCTCTATTCTGGGTCTTGGTCAAAAGATTGGTAAATGTCTAGCCAGACATCATAGCAAGGCACCTTTTGTCCTGATCTTTCATCACATGGATCTTACTGTTATTTTTGCCAACCCTCCCTATTTTGTTTGCCAGGAGTCATTTGTACGGGCGAAGAACTGGGTTAAAGAGCTTCAGAGACAAGCCAGTCCAAATATTGTAATAGCTCTGGCTGGGAACAAGGCTGATCTCGCAAACAAGAGAGCACTGGATTTCCAGGTTTGTGTTCTTCAAATCCTTAATTAACTGGAGGAACCAGAACAAATCATTACAAAGAAATTGGAGTTTGTTTCAAAGTCTGTTGAAGCTAACATAAAACATTCACTGGCCGATTATTATTTATGATGCTGATTGGCCCTGATCCTGTCTACTACTTGGGAAAATACCTACTTAACTTCCTCCATATTTAGTTTTTTGTTCATGCAAACTGTGTACTTACAGTAATTTTAAGTGATAATTCCTGATGTTGGTTTCACTTCCATAGGATGCACAGTCATACGCAGATGATAACAGCTTGCTTTTTATGGAAACATCAGCAAAGACCTCTATGAACGTGAATGAGATTTTCATGGCCATTGGTAAGTGTCTCTTATATCTTAAACTTCCTGATCCTATCTATATAAACATTTGAAGAATTATAATATGAAATAAATGTAAGCAGAACTATTCATCACCCTACCTACTGTTGGAGCCCTGACATGCCAATGACCAGCGGTGGACTCAGCAAATGTTGTTAAAGTGACTTTGAGCAATAGTAAAAGACTGTGGTTGTGTTAGTAGCTTCCAACTGGAGTTCATGTTTACCATAAAATGGAAGCTCTTTGGATTAGGTTTGGGCAGTATTAAGGTATCACGGTGTAACAGGGTATTTAGAAATTCCGATGGTATGACTTTCAATACTATCAAAAATACAGACGATTCTCTTTCCACAAAACTGATAATGAGACGCTGTATTGTAGTGTATGCCCTCAACGCAGGCAGGCAACGAAATTGCCTTTCAAGCAATTGCAAAGCAACACACGAGAACTTTAGCGACAGCCTTTATTCACTGACAAATGGTACACTCGCTACTCACCTTTTCCTATTCTCTCCGGCATTCACCAGCTGCTTGCTCACTTCCACTCAGACACACACTCACTGAGCACACAAAAAGGAGTGAGTCATCGGCTACTGCGAGTGGTGGAGATAACGTTACAGGACTAGCCAACAGAAAAATGCTTCTGCCCCTGTTTGAGAGTATTTTCGTCATTAGATCCTCCAGCAAAACTTTATGGAAGAAGGGTGCTTTTTTCAAATCTATTCTATGGGCCATAAGTATTTACACCCAGCAAGACTTGTCTAAGTAGGCTAATTGCATATTAGACACAGCATTGTAGGCTAGACAATGTCATACATGCTGCAAAGACAACCAGCAGCTCAGCTTTTACACCCTATTGTTTTTGCTCTCTCTTTAAAACTGCTAAAACTTCATGCTGCAAAAACTGTTAAGACCAAAACGCACCGGAATTGGCAGGTAGGTTGCAAATTCCACCCACTACGCAGGCGTATAACATGACACTCATTGACCTCAGTGTGGCAATATAACAATTAAGTTTCTGTTTCTGCAATTATCTCAAATGGCTTTGCTTAGAGTCAAAATTCTTTCATTATTTTAATCTGTAAGTCATCTGAATTTGGTCTTCTGCTCTGAAAATATCAAATTTGCGTGCAATATGTTTGGACCCCAATCATTGCCACTTGCGGCTATATTTGTTTTGTTTACTGTTATTTATCATATACTCCAATGAAATGTTGTGATGGATGGTATGAAGATGTGAAAAAATAGATACCATCCAAGCCTAATTTGAATACTTAATATTTACTATCAGGCTGGTACATTGTTACCAGTTAGTCCATGATGTGTCGAAATTAAATGTCGCTACTCACAATGTTCACCGAAGTTTACCGCTGGTACTTACCACTCTTTTTGGAGATTGTAGCTAGGCTTTTTAGGTTGCCTAAATGTGTAGAAACAGTGTTGCTAATGTCCACTAGACAGAACAAATTTAATTTTCAACTATAAAATGTCTTGTTTGTTCCCTACACACTCGCACCCACCCAAGTGTTTTCACTTTCCTGATTATATTTTTTCTCAAGCATAGACTGTGCTTGATTGACAGCTTGATCACTGTCCTCTCAGGGCAGGGCAAATCAGACTATTATTATTGTTTGTACATAGACTTTGGTGGCATCACCTTAATCCAGAGTAATTGGAGAATAGGTTGGGCTCATTAGTTATCATTGACAAAAGCTAACTGAAAAGCAACGTAACACCCTCTTTTAACTTAAAAATGCCTACTTCATAACTTTAAAACATACATTCACACTGTATCCATTTGAACTGCTAGCTTAGCAGAGACTGATGTCTCTTTAAGCTAAGCTAGCAGGTGCACAAAGGCAATGGAGAGTGATAGTCTGGATATGTCTTTGCAAATTACAACTCCATACTGTCACTCATAACAGTTGATTTGGGAGTGCAGTGTCTCTAAGAAGGACAGGAATATAAGATGTTCTCTGAAAACATTTGTATTTGTGCAGACTGGGACCAGGATTAATTGAATGTGTAACTGTGACTGTACATGTAATTTACTAATTCAGACAAAGAGGATTAAGTTTTATCCCACTCTTAACAATTTGGTTGCAACTAATGATTATTTTCATAGTCAACTAATCTGTTAATTATTTATTTGATTAGGCAACTAGTCCTGATTATTTTTGTCACCCCCTAACCCTAATTAAACCATTTAACTAATTATATATCTTTCAAGTGAATTACTGATGTCTAACACACAGCCTAATTTGCAAAGGTTACCATTAGGTGAACATTTACTATTCAGAATGAACTCTAGTGTCAACGCCAGGGGGAAACCATGGAAGAAGACAAGGATTTATCACCCAAAACAATAAGCTCACAATCTGATTTATTGCCAAGTAGGTTTTAACTCTAAAACTTAACTTTTTAACGAAGATGTTTGCTATGGAATTATATAAATTAAAAGCAAATCAAAGCAAGTAACTTACTATAACCACAACTGTACACTAAGACTGTAATGTCTATTTAAAATAACAAAGCAACAGACCCCTTTCATACTAACGCCTTTAGTTTATCTCAAAGTGCTTATGTTATGCTGTGTCTAACACTTAAAGCCTCAGCCAGTTTAACGCAGTTTTGATGACGTCTTCTCAAACACGAATGGTGTGGTTAGTACACTATTACCATGACAATAACTGGCTGAGGTTCACTGATATGCTGTTACTGCTACAGTGTCAAGTTTGTACTTTACTGTCGGCAGGAGCATACTTACCCAATGATATGAACTATTGTGCGCGTATCAGCTGTTATCATTCACACAGTCGATGGTCCTGTCACGCACTGCACACGATAACGCCCACTACGTTTTATAGTGCGCTTACTTTACCGCGGGGTTGGGGGGGGTGCCTCCACCGATGCATTGGTAAAACGGCCGTCAGTAAAATGCATGTTGCAGACTGTATATTAGACGGTGGCAGGCGAAAGTGTGACGCGTTTTCTGTCATCTGTCCTCCAACACCACACGCACAGATGGCATAGTGAACATACATACTGTAAGTTTTAAGAATATTACATGATAAATTGGTCAGCTAGCTTACAACGGTGTTTATTGGTTTGATGCTCTGACTTAACGAGGCGTGACAGCTCGTTAGCTCTTGTAGTAAAAGTTTTTTAACTGAGGCATGACAGTGCGCCTGCTCAAGCTTGGAGAATGACGTATGACTTATGGAGTTGCTATAGTCATATGTCACTACCCCGTTTTAACAACAAGTAATTTTTGCAACTTTGAGCACAAAATTGAGCTATTTCTCAGAAAATATTTGGAGAATTATGTGGGTAATCAACATTGTAAGGAAATGACTCAGAAAAATATGAAATATCATAGAAATGTCAAAATACACTGGAGGGGGGCTTTAAGTATTATATTGTATTACTTTTAAATGTTAAACCATTACTCAGATTGTAACGACAAAATAACAGCAATACGAACACTGAAACTATGTTACAGTTGTGGCCTTTCCTCATTTGTTGTTGCTCTGTTGTTGCTGCTGCAGTGGTCTGAGTAACTGGGACCAGAGGGCTCTGTGTGCGTGACTGGCCGGCCGGGCAGCACTGCTACCATCGCGGGCGCTTGTGGAGCTTCTCAAATCCGAAAAATGTTTGAACACATTTTCTATTCGCCATCAACTTTCGTAAAACTGCCAATATTCAAATTCTACACAGTTGATTTCTCGCCTCAAAACCTCTCAAATGTGTATTTAGTGATGAAATAGTGTATAAAACTTGTAAAAACTTGTCTTACAGTCAAGAAGTCATGGCAGATAACGTAAGCAATTCATAGTTTTCAGTCACGTGACATGCTCGGTGACTTGAAGGGCATAACAGACCAAAGCAGCGCTCACTGCGATTCCCCTGAAGAGACGCCGCAAAAACAGTTAAATTTTATTTGGATCACCTCTACTTAAGAAAAAGAAAGATATTAACACAAACTGCAATTTTTGGGCACTTCCGATCCATGTTACAGCATCCGGTGTCGCATTTCTACAGTTAAAAGCCACCAGGTCCCTGCTACCACTCACCTACTTCGACAATGAAATTTCACGTCAACAAATTTTTATAATTGATGTCGTCGATTATGTCAAATAATCGTTGTAGCCCTAGTGTCATCATAGATACGGTGATGTCATCACTGATGGTGTTGCTTTGTCATTGCAGCAAAGAAGCTACCCAAGAATGAGCCTCAAGCGGCCGGAGCCAGCAGCGGGCGGAACCGGGGAGTGGATCTGACAGAGTCGGCTCAGCCCACCAGCCGTCCCTGCTGCAGTAACTAACCCAGCTCTTCCTGCTCACCCCCTCTTGCCCCCTCCCCGAACAACATCTGGACATCTGGCTCCTTGGCTTCCTGACGTCAGACCTGACCGTCAACCTCACTCCCCTGGAATAGCTAAAAGACTCTGTATAGCTGCATTTCTAATACCTTTTTTTTGTTGATGTTCTTTTTTGTTTCTTTTTTTTTCTTTTTTACTTTTTTTAAGAAATGTATATCAGTATAATGGATGCATGTATCACTACAACTCCTAAAAAAACAAAACAAAAAAACAACACATTTTTATTTCTTATCCAGTTGGAAGACTACCCCCATTTGAGCGAGCGAGAAGCCTGTGATTGTGTTGTGTGTGAATTTCCGAGTGTGATTTGCTGATGAGAAGGTGTAGCCTCATTTGTAACTTCACAGGGTCAACTGGATGCGAATGATGTTTGTAATACTCTTTGTGTGCGGGTTAAGTTATGCTCACAATCAGAAGAAAACCAAATTGTTCCCATCTTGAGACGTCTGGCTTCAACAGTGTTGTGAGGCATCAGTGTATTGAGACAGTGCCAGGAAAGGACTTTTGTGCAAACCAAGAATCCCTCCCTTTCTCACATCTGTTACACAAGAAGATATCTTCATCCAAGGCTCCTAATGGAAAGTGCGGAAAACAAATTTGGTACTCTCCAGGTTTTGAGAAAATACACAAAAAAACATCTTGAAGTAGGCTATAGAAGAAAAACTGCCTCCATACACATCTGGCTTCCTATTTTGTGCAACCATCTGTAGAGCAATATTGGGCTAGTGACGTTGCCGTATATCATATCGAAAGTCTTCGTGGTGGAAAACAAAGTGCGGGAACATCAGGAACCAACACCTTTAGGTCAACATGACCTGTATGACAGGATTTTTAAATTTGGCTTTGCTATTTAACAAATATTTTCATGTTGCGGCATCAAGTGCTTCACTGAAGCCCAATTAAATTTTGACACGGATGTGGCTTCACAAGGAAAAGATAATTAACAGGAAACTTTTAAGACTGTTGAACATCCTGGTTTTGTGAGTTTGTCTTGCAAAGACTTGAGCATAGGACTAGTTCTGTGTTAAACTTGTCTTTGTCAATATGCTCTGTTTCTGTTCAGGCCAGTAGTCAACCTGCATCAATTTGGGTGATCTTAATCAAAGGGGAATTATTTTTAGAATAGAGTGCAAGCAGCACACAAACAGAAAATTTGACTACTATCCATTGTCACAAGTCTGTGGAGAAAAAAAAATATACTCTAATGTTGTTATAGGGTGCAATGTTGCAATGTTGTCTTCTTCCTCCTTTAGTACAGCTTGCAGAGCTCATGAGCTCAACAGGAAATTATCTAGAGATTCTGAACAATTGTACAGTTCTTTATTGGTCTGCTTTTTTTTCATCCTAGACCTTGTCACAAACTGGTCAAATGTTAAGCTGTGGTGGTCTTTTTAGGTATATGTAGTGTTATTAACAAAATCCCTCTCTGGTGTCTTGTTACTTTTCTCAGAAATGGTCCATGGTTATGTTTGAAAGGAACTTTTATTGCATTGCACAGTGTTGATCATGTTTTAATTAATGCCCTTCAATTTTATATGACAGACTGTATTGGACTTGCTAACCTACAGCTATAAGCAGGTAGCATAATTAACGTTTCTGGTGGTCTCTCTTACAGCTCAATGAATTTTAATGATGTAAAACAGCATTACTAGTGATGGGCAGTTTTGAGTGTCTGAATACAACTTAATAAATTCAATAAAGAGATCTCTTGTATGCCTTTTTGCTCTGAATATGTCAGTGGCATCACATGTAAGTGAAGTTTCAAAATAGTATGATACAAGCTTTTTTCTACTTTTATTGAAACCAAATGTGACTCATTGGATGACAAAGGTCCAAACCGCTGAATAGAATTGAATGACCACAGCGGATGTTTTTCTTTGATTCCAAAACAACTGTAACAACAACAAAATCTGCAAATCTGAGCTGTAAAGAGGTCATATTAGGCTTTTCCCCTTAATTGTGTTATATGTTTTTTATGCATGTAATAGGTTTGCAAAGTGTAAAAGTCCACCGCAAAGGGGATTACCATCGGCCACAGAAAACACTGCTGCCAAACTGTCTGAAAACGGCTCCATTTTAGTCCAATCTTTACTTCTGTAAGCTCTCTACATCACTATGAAACGTCACGGCTTAACAATATGTCGTAATGCTCTGCTAGTTAGGCATGCCCTCAACAACGCTGGTGGAGAAACAGACTGAGCTGCAGCTCACACTGTGACAAGACACCGGCCCGCTTGCCCCCTTCACCCCCACCCTTCCTGCCAAATGTTAGGCAAGACCATGGATATAAAGTTTTTACTGTGATGATTAGACAGTGCACAGTTAAAACGTATGAAAGATAAATTTGTTACAAATTAATAACTCACCACTCCAGTCTGCAAAGCTGTTTTTGGGTTGTTCTGCCTGGATCAGACTCAGGCTCGAACATGTATGACTCAAGCAAAGCCACGGTTGCTGGCTGAAGCAGCTTTGATGTGGATCAGACCAGAGCCCTTTAAAGAGAGAGTTGCGTCAGCGGGGGTCCAAAATGCTACATCGTCACGTGGTTCATGGAGACCGCAGATAGTTCCCGGAAGTCCTAGGCGGGCAATTCAAAATGAGCGAGAGAAACGACAAAACAGAGATTTTAAGCGATTTCTGGTAATTTATACAACAACGTGTTGATTTAAAATATGTGTACAGCACACTGACACGTAACTGTAGTTACATTACTATTTTTTTAAAAGAAGGACATATAGTTTTGACAATAACAGCTACAATCACCTACTTCGTGGACATTTTTGACAAACCTTACATTGGAAAGTGTTGCAAACATGTTTAATTTCAGATGAGATTTACCTTTCTAACATACCTTTTAACAATTCCATGGTACCAGGGTTAATTGAGCTTACTGACTAATGTAATCTAATGAACAGACAGGTGACTATCAATGATTGCCATGTATTAATTTAATAAATCTCCAATAAACTTAGAAAACAGCATGTTAAGTGGTTTGTGTCTGTCAAATGTCTGTCAGAAAAATGAGTATGAATGTTTGGTTTCCCAGCTGACATGGAGAGGAGGAAAAAATGGTTGAATCAGGTCAACAGGAGCGATCTTACAATCACTAAAGAGGCTAACAATAAAATATGTGAGGTACTTTTTCCACAAAGAAATAACATCACTGGCTTTATATTTTGTTTTATTAAAACATCACAGCAGATCATCTTCAGGCTCCTCTGAACCCCTGTGATTCTTGCGCTGAGAGAGGGAGAACAAGAAAAAGGGTTAGACAAAGCTACACATCCGTAAAGATTCATCCAGGTCATGCTTATCCAAGAAAAGTTGAATTGGGAGCATCTGGACATTTCAGAAGAAGTCCAGTTGCTCTCAATTCAACCTTTCTTGTAAACGGCTGCAGGTTTGATTGAGAAAGTTCTGGATTGTTAAATTTTGGAACTTTTTGGAGCTTTTGCGGCTGATGTTGGCATCAGTTACTGTATAAGCTGTTAGTTTTGTTTTTTCAAACAGTTCTCACATACAGGAACTTTGATAATGATGTGATATGAATTTGTACAAAGTAATTATGTAATTAGAGTAACATATCCAGTAAGAATTGAGTGTTCACCAATATGGTGCATTCAGCCACTATGATGTATTAATGTGGGTAAATAAACCTGAATTGTTGCGTGGAAAATAAGCTCATAAGTAAAGACAGGAGACTGAGAGAAGGGAAAGAAAGTATAAGAAGTACATATATTTCTTATAAATGGTATTATCATGTGTTGTTTTCTATCTCACCATGGTCCACGCAGTACTCTTAAGCATCACTGCTCCTCCACCTCACAGAGTCTACTGCTCTAATATATTTAATGTTTACTATGAAGATTGTTTTATAATATGCTAACATACTACTTTTAGTGTTAGGGGTAAATCTCCACCCCAAATGATTAAATAACGTTTTGAAATCCTTTATTCATACATGCACCACTAATATATTTAAATTAAATTAAATACCATCCCCTAAAATACGTATTTTAAAATAAATTAATAGGCTGCCCCTGTTTATATTGTCTGCTGCTAACTTTATCCATTGCCAGTATGTTAATTTGTTAACCATAAATGTCCCTAAATCTTTATTTAGTGGGGGGAAATCCACTAATATGTTTCACTGCTCATATTAACTTAATTCAGTTTGCTAAAAATATATATCATTTTTTACACGTCTTACCTTTCAAACGTGCATCCCAGATAGCATTTTCTATTGCAGCTCTGCTGCGCTGCTAGCATTTCATGCTAACCTCCGGGAACTATTCAGATGCTCCGTGATCCGCCATTGCTGTGAAAAACTGGTCCATTGGAGTGAACGGAGATGACGCGACTCTCTCTTTAAAGGGCTCTGGATCAGACTACCTTACTTGTCAGGACCCTCCCTACTCTGCTTCTGATTGGCTAGTAGTCCTTACCTAGGTACTGTGCATGTGCAACTCCCAACAAAGATCGAATAGAAGTGGATTCTTCACTCCATAACTAAAACGGATCTTTTAACAGAGTGTGAAAAGTGGTGCTGCGGCAATGTGCAGTATGACAAAAATATGGTGTTTTTTAAAAATTAAACCATGTAAACCTGATCTGGTACAACCCCTAAATAAGATTATACACCTGAAAGTGAGCATAATATGACATCTTTAAGGTTCTCATATTTTTCATGAGGATTGTAAGGATTTGTAACTAAAGCTGCAACAATTCGAAGATGGAAATTATTAAGTCATTTATCAAGCAACAATACTGCAGCCCTGCTAACAGCTCTGTGTGGCTGTATTTAGGCACAACTGGTGCTTTCAGCTAAATGTGAGCATGCTGATGTGCATATGTTTAGCAAGTTATTCTACCATGTTCACCATCATAGTTGTTTGTTAACATGTTACATTAGCACTCAAACACAAAGTTTAGCTAAGGCTGATGGGAATGTCATTCGTTTTGTGGGTATTTTCTCAAACAAATGACTATTTTGACCTGGTGAAGGTGCTAGATGAAAGGTTAAGGGGACATTAATGTGTGTATCAAATTTCATTGAAATTTATCCAATAGTCAAGATACTTCACCCAAAACACAAATGTCGACCTCATGGTGGCATGGTCCGGATTTTCACTTGCAACAGTTTTGTGCATTTCTCTGTTTTATTTCATTAAATGAGTATATTTGTGTTTTGGATCAGACAAAACAAGCTATTTAAAGACAATTTGATTTGATTTTTTTAATTACATTTTAAACACTGTAAGCTATTAAATGTTTAAAAAGAACACTCTGACAATTTAGTATTGCACCTCTGTAAATAGGAGTGGCAAAGTCAGCAACTTGCAACTGCAACTTGAGTCTTTTCGTTAGACCCTGAGAAACATCCACATCTTTTGAACTCTATACCCCTGGTTAAAGGGGTATTATGTAGTTTCCAGCAGCCACTAGCGGTACGGTTTTAAGATTGCAACCAGGTGTGTGCTCCTACACGTGCTCGCTTGAACTCATGAGCGAGCAGAATCCAAAACACAACCGCTTTCATACTGAAATCCTGCAATAAACGCAGGAACACCAGCATGCAGGCTGTGGCTTTTCACTCAGATATGTTCAGGCTCTGTTACTTCAACGTTCCCGTCTCACAGGCGGATCAACACCGACACCGTAACGTTACTTCATTCAGCGCAGCGAGACATTACATTACATTACATTTATTCATTTAACTGACGCTTTTATCCAAAGCGACTTACAATTGCTATACATGCCAGAGGTCGCACACCTCTGGAGCAACTAGGGGTTAAGTGTCTTGCTTAAGGACACAATGGAGGATTGAACCTTGGTCTCTCACACCAAAGGCATGTATCTTATCCATTGCGCCATCGCCACCCGGCATACCGGCACAGTACTCCCGAAAATAAGCAAAGAGAGAGCGGCTATAGACAAGTGGGGAGCCAGCTTCACACAACATGGTGGGAACTCAGGTAAACTCCCAATGCAACTTTACAGTAATGTTTTTATCAGCTTGATGTTGAACTAATCCATGCTGGTTACATGATAAAGTAGCCGACATGCTTCATCGTTAGCTCGCCTGCTGCTTTCAGTAACCATCTTTACTATCTGTGAATCTGTTATTGGAGGCTCAGCAATGTCGGCACAGCTACATGTACTGGATGATAATGAAACGGTTAGTGAGCTGGACTGAATATTATAAGATTGTGTCAAACTTTATAACAGTAAGACCAGTAAGTAACTTTACAGTAAAGTTTACTGTAACTAGTGTTAGTGGATGGCTCTTCCTCTGTGTTGTATATTATGTGGGTCATGTTAGTTACAGCGACTGAGAGGTGGAGAAGCTGTGTACCTATCAGTAAAAGGCAATAAATCTAAATTGAACGTTAAGAAGCAAACAATGGCGGGTCCGAGCTACTGTAGCGTTAGCTGGCTGCATCACTATGGGATAGTAAATAAATAAATCCACATTAGCTTTTTACCGTTACATCATTTCTTGCAGGCTTTGACACTGTAGTGACACACTTTGACATTGTAGTACAGAGGAAAGTAACATGGATTGCATTGCTTGGTGAAGTTAATTTGAAACACCAGACAACATTAGCAACTGCTCAGCGTTAGCCAGTGAGCTAATGCTATCTAACTTGAGCCAACTGAAGCACAAAATCAAAATATATTTTACATGCTTTGTAGTAATGTTAGCTTACCTATCCAATAGGATGAAAGCCAACTCCGGGTCTTTTTTTATACCCACAAAAAAGTCAAGCCGATGTTGTTACGTGTTTTCATCCAAAGCCGATCCGATTCACATTTGGCCCGACGAGCTTCAGCAGATAAAACTATTTTTTGTTTTTTATCCTTATGTGGAGTTTATGTTGGAGTCTGTGTTGTGGTGGGAGCAGGTCTTTCTTGGTGTTAGCAGGCTACATGTCGTAAGTTGCAATGTCGTCGCTGCTGGGTGCAAAGTCAGTAGACACAGCGAGAGGCTCGGAAGCGCATGCAGGTGTCAGTCACTGGATTTCGCAGAAAATCCGACCCGGAGGCTTCGAATAGGAATAGGAATACCTGCCTTCAGAGTTAATAGCCAAACCCGGCAAGTGGATCATTTTAATGTCAGATTACAACCCCTTCACACACAAGCAATAAAAAAAGGATTCATTTTAGTAGAAAAACTGCATATAGTCCCTTTAACACAGGCTTTCTATTAAAAATCTGAGCTTATTTTATGTCAGCCTTAACATACAACTGTTGAGTTATAGCTCTCACCATAATGATTAAACCAATCTTGAAGTGCAAAGTCAATGTGTTTGATAATCAGCCAGGTAGTTGCAGCCCTACTTCTAACCACACTTTCCACTTTCTTCGTGGAGCTCTGTTGTCAGTTAAGGTCCCATGTTTCTCATGTATTTTCCTCCGTCTGCCTCCTCTCTGCTCTTGGCTATGTTCCATCCCACCACTTCACCCACTCCCCATCCTCAAAGTCCTCACCAAATAAGTTGTCTGAACTCTTGACTAGCTTGATCACATGTTTGGCTCTGTGCAGAAATGACCTGCTCCTGTCAATTACAGTCCTTACAACCTCATTAACTGCCTGCTCATCCAGAACTGCCCACACACCACTTGAGGCAAGAAATAGAAAGAGGAGTCGAGAGGCTAGGGGATCAATAACTGATTAAAGTTATGGTCTCTAAATAGGCCAAGACCTCTGACAGCCTTGATGAGGTCTCACGATCAGACAGTGCCGTGTATTAAAGGTACAGTGTTAAGAATTGAGACTACTCTCCACCAGTCAAATTCATATTC
This sequence comes from Lepomis macrochirus, assembly GCA_024633595.2. Lineage (NCBI taxonomy): Eukaryota > Metazoa > Chordata > Actinopteri > Centrarchiformes > Centrarchidae > Lepomis > Lepomis macrochirus. The sequence continues at coordinate 8,256,615 of JALXJV020000015.1, read as the reverse complement.
CAAAAAATTGGGGGCAGCATATCACATATCAGATCATAACTGCCATCAGCTAGTTAGCTCAGTTAGCCTGCAGCTAACTTAACAGTCCTATTAGCTGACTAAGTCTGGAATGGGCCTCAGAACCGGGAGCAGGCGAGCAGGACCCGGCATAGGATTCAGCAGCCTCCCTGCGATTATGGCACGATGAGACCGAACACAGCCTCCGAGACCGACAGAGGCCAATTTGACGACAGGGAATGCAGTACTGAGGTGATTTACAGTGGCAACATATTGACCCAGCAAAACATACACTGAACATCTGACCTAAAGAACATAAAAACTTTGAAAGGTTTCCTTAATATGTCTTCTTAAGAGGATATTGAGCTGGCCAATATAGGACCCTGGGAGCATAGAACCCTGGGAACACAGATACCCTCCCTTCAGGAGAGGCATCAAGCAAGAGAGGAGCGAGAAGAAGTGATCTAAGGGTTTATTGTTGGAACAGTGGAAAGACTTACCACAGCAGTTTTGCTGAGTTTAACTTTGTTCCAATGGAGTTTCAATAAAGCGTGTTTTACAATGACAACAAGGCAATTATTTTGGTCAAAGAGAGAAACATGAATTCAGAAGCTGCACAGTTGTATTATTCTGTTTGAGAAATTGGTGCAACAATATTGCTCAGAGAATTGACAAATGATTCTAAGGAATTCAACAGGAACATCTCTTTCTACAAACATGCAATTGTTACTATCCGCACAACACGCTGTTAAAGATTCTTAGAAGGGCTATTTCTTCAGTAGAAGTTGGCCCCTGAAAATTGTTCACATTGTGGTCTTGTGGATTATCGCTAGTAATAGGGACACTGTTTCTGAAAAAGATGTTAGTGTTATATTTTTTAAATGTAATTACATTTTAATCCTGTGAGTGCCATAAAGAGAATGTCATTCACCTCTACTGAATTGGTGTTACAGCCTAAATCCTGACCTGGAAAAAATGCAAAGCTTCTGGAGCTTTTAATCATATCAGATCTTCATCAGCAGACAAAAAGTGCTCAGGAAAAAAAAAATGGAATAAAATTTCATGGCAACTGAGCAAATTCATCTGCTGATGAAGTTGCTGATCATGTAATATGATCAAAATCCACATGACAGCTATGGACCATGGGGTGAGATTGTTTTCTCAACAGTTGTTTCCAAGGGCACAAAGTAACTTTGAACCTCAATACCAAAACTGTTTCACTTCTCTCACTAGAGAAGTGAGAAAATAATCATTAATCATTCAAGTAAGCGACTTCACTGTACCAACACATATATTTTAATTGTTTATTTTGTGATTCTAATTTAAGAAAATTCAGACTGATGGATGGCTTTTGGAAAATTATGCTGACATTTTTTTAAACTTTGCCAGTTACTATTAGGTCTTTTGCATTATAAAGGAGTTTTAGAGGAAAATGAGAGAGAGAAAGATGTCTTTGACACCAAATGATTTTTGTTTAAATTCTCCAGACTACTTCACAAATCTATAGGATGATAATAGTGAAGCATTATGTGGTAACCTGCTTTCCCACAATGTGCCCTTTTTTCACATTGAGAACCACCAGTAACCACAGTGATGCACAAGGCAAATTGTCAGATGGCATTTTGTTTTCTCCACAGTGGAGCTATGTGTTGCCAGAAAAGCTTAAAACAACTGTTGGACTCTATGAGTCACTATGCCACATGCTGCTTTACTGGGAGAGCTGCCCATCTATTTTGTCCAGAGAGTTCAATCACGACCCTTTGATGTAAAGTTCAAACATAAATGAACACCGACCACAGTTTGCGATTGCAATCTTTCCACTGGAAGATTTTAACCCCTGATCTTTCCCACTGTCAAGAATGGAGACCACATTACTGTGTAACCACTCAAACATATCTGGGAAATGTAATTTCTGTCCAGTTAAAGAATGTGTTTCATTCTATGGAAGGCAGTAGCAGAGTCTTCTCCCACTATAGCAGAATTACCATGTAGAAGTTGTTAGGTATCTGTCCATTTCCCTTTGAAAGAGCCCCTTTAAAGTGGCAAAGTATCTCTGGTGGTTTTCCAAGTACATGGAAGATCTACATAGCTGGTCCAGAACTAATAGCTAAATGATATCAGGGCTGAGCTTTGCCCATGTAACCTGTCAAAGACCCAAAATAAGCTTGGTATCCATACATATTGATGGAGTTGATCAATTATTTTATAATACAAATGGATATAACTATGTATATGTGAAAAAAGTCTGTCATTATACAAACAGAGGATTATCAGCCAACCCCTTAGCTCTATGGAGCTTTAACATCTTTCAAATCAATGAGATGGTTTTACAGCCCACAACTTCACTGTTTTGGTGCTCTCACCGCTCTCATCAAATTGTTTCCAGCTGCTAAGGGTTTTCACAGAGAAAGCTTTGGTAACCCAACTGTACAAATTTAGCATCTGGCTGGTGAACATAGTGGAGAATTTAGAAACTAACCGTGTCAGATATTTCCCTCAGGGGTTCGTGGAGAGAAAACATACCTAAAAGAGAATGAATACTGGACTGTTGTTTGCCAGGTGGCAAGAAGCACAACTCCAAATGATGATGATGTTGATCTGTATCTGGCAACTATTTGCTAGTAAGTTTGCTATGAGGACATCAAAGAAATGGACCAGTGAAGCTGTAGAGGACCTTCAGGTGTGTTTGGACTGCACTGACTGGGATGTTTTCAGGACTGCTACCAACAATCTGGATGAGTTTACAGAGGCTGTGTCATCCTACATCAGCTTCTGTGAAAAAAGCTGTGTACCAATACGCATCCGGGTGAGTTATAACAGTGACAAACCCTGGTTTACAGCCAAACTCAGACAGCTAAGGTTGGAAAAGGAGAAGCTACGGCAGGGTGTAGGCCGTTAAAGTTCAGGTTTAACAAGGGGGTGTGAGAAGCTAAACAACTGTTCTCAGAGAGGCTAAAGTACCAGTTCTCTGCAAATGACGCCACTTCTGTCTGGAGGGGGTTCAGACAGATCACTAACTACAAACCCAAAGCCCCCCACTCCATCAACAACTCTCGCCTGGCAAATGAGCTGGAGCAGTTCTACTGCCGCTTTGAGAGTCAATCGGACACCACCCCCCATGAAGGATTGCAGCTAACCAGAACCCCCCCTCCGCAAATAATACAAATGTGTCTGCACATGTAAATATTGTTTCATTTCATATCGTGCAAAAACATGGCATATTGCACATATTTCTTCTTATTAGTTAATCATTGTTGTTTTATATTTTTATATTGTCAATTTATATATTTATGTAATATTCTTTTCCGTTGCAATACGTCTGCACAACACAAACCCGGAATAATGCATATGTAAATATCTGCGATAATGTTCTCTCACTGCAAATAGTTGTATTATTTCTCTCTTTTCTTTGTATTATTCTTATGTAACTTGCAATGTTTATTCCACATTTATATATTTCTAGATTTATTTATGTCAACTGTATGTTTGTCTATGCGTAGCACCTTATTACCAAAGCAAATTCCTCATTTGTAAAACACTGCTTGGCAATAAAGCTCTTTTCATTCTGATTCTGATATGTAAACTTAAAAATTGATTATTCTATGTGTTTGTGTTGTCTTTACAACTTGTTTCCACCAAAAAAATCAATTAATGCAGGGTTTAATTTAAAAAATTGCCAAGATGTTGAAAAGGACATTTATGTACATATTCCTTGTCTATTTTTTGCCATGCAGCAAAGTTATGTAGTCTCTATTCTTGCTCCAAGACTGAACTATAGATGTGTCGGCATGCTCAAAAACAAACTTGTTCATATGACATGTTGTCATCTGCATTTGAAGGCAAAACTGTTTAAAGCAACGATCATACTTAAAAGTCAGGTGAAAAGCTGTCATAAACACCTTAGAACACCTCACCTTTTAAAAATCTCATTTTAGTTGAATGTTGATGCTGATGGGATGATGGGTTTTTGGATGGACAGTATATCAGACTCTGCACCACCTCAATTCCAGATGTAAAGCAATAATGGTAGAGTCCATTTCTGCTTGTCTGAAGATATCAAAGTCTTGAATGACTTAACAAAAAATGAATTCAGCTGTTTGCTGAACCTTTCCACAGTTTCCACTTTTTGAACTGTGCAGGATGTAACTGTCTGCAATCTGCCAAAGACGAGAATAAAGTGGGAACAGAAAAATGTGTGGGGTTTTAAACAAACTGCACTGAATATTAGTATTCAGTGCAGTTTGTCAAAGTTGGTGATTGTTTAACTTCCAAATTTGGCCCTTTATACTCTTTGGCAGGGCTCCTGAGGTGGAAATGCAAAGTACTCTTTCCATTCAAAAATGTGAATTTGTTTGACACTGAAAATAATACTCACTTTGTGTATAAACTTTTCCTTCAATGGTATATTAAGGGGTGTCAACGCTGTTTTTAAAATGTCAAATGCTGAATATCTGGCACTTTGACTTGAGTGGAGTTGAAGCATTTTGGCATTTAGCCTTTCAAATGGAAATCCAGAGTATAAGCAGTAAGGCATTTCCTTAAGAGAGAATTAAATTTTTGCACACACTTTTACCGATGAATCATCGTCTATAAAACCTTGTTTAAATAAATACCTCAGACCAAATCTTTATTCTGTCAATCAGTTCCAGTTTACTCTTGAACTCTTGTTGATGTTTACAAATGTTGAAGAAATAGCATGTTGAGGGATATGAACTAGAAAGAAGCCAGATTCTGGATCATCAGTCATGTGGCAAAAGGAAATGTCTCAAAATCAAATTGGTATTTGCTTACAAGGTAGGCATTTCTGTTATCATGTCCACCCACTGTAAATTTGTTGTCAACTGTAATAACAATTCCCAAATTAAGTGGCATTCTCCTTTTCCAGAGTATTTTTGTATATCTCAAATGTCCATAAATATATTCAGCACGTAATGCATCCATGTAAATTGTTTATTTCACATAGTTCTTCTTCACAGGCTCTAATAATCTTTAACTTTACATGTCACAGTAGGAAAAGCACAGGTGTACATAATAATAATTACTGAATTTTATGTAGATGATTCAGGGTCCTGGTATGGTGTATGATAATTTACTATCACACTGTCATGGTTCACTGGGACACCTGAGTAGAACAGAGCCACTATTAATGTTATTAGTAACAGCTGTGCTTTTCCTACTAGGACAAATCAAAATGTCTGCTGTGGAAATGACCTCTCACATTAGCCTACTCATTTCTATTACACACTTGAAGTAAACAAACATAGATCAATCAGTTAATTCAGATACGACATTTGTTTTTGTCCTACCTAAAATACTTCCACACAGGTAGGTTAGCATTTCTATTGAGAAGCAACTTGCCATTCACAACAGGATTGATTTAGCCTGGTACTGAAATATCACTTTCTGTGACAGACTTCACCCACAAGACATTAAATCAGACCAGACAAATACTCTCCAAATATAATGAAAATATATTTTCAATTTCTTTTACATTTTTTTTTTTACTGCATTTCACTCTTGTTGCCATGTGGGGGCAGCAGTGCACTTTAACAAAATAATATTCACATTTGTCCAACCAGCTCCAGAAAAAAAAGAATATAAAAACCCTGATCCAGCCTCTTACAAAACTGATGCATTTGCACTTAAAATGTTGACCTGTTGTTATCCACTTTTCACAGCTCATCAGTTTCATCACCAACTATATAAAATGTCACATCTCCAGTTGAGTGAATTACAAGTGGTCATTGTGATGGTGTGTTTACACTGCACTTATCAGATATAATTAATTCCAAACACATTATTATTATTATTATTATTATTATTATTATTATTATTATTATTATTATTATTATTATTATTATTATTATTATTTATTAAAAGCATCAAAAGTTACAAAGTGCTTTACAATAAAAACATATTATAAAAGCAAATAAGATCCAGAACTTATGATATAAACTTGATAAAACAATTTAAATAGTTAATAGTAAAAAAGCCATATGATAAAAGTTAGTTTTAAAATGAAATTTAAAGGAAGCTACTGAGTTTGCTGTGTAAGATCTCCAGGCAGGAAGATCCAGGGCCCTGCAAGATGATCTCAAGCAGCAATCAGGCTCATAGAGAGTTAGCAAATCACAGAAATAGGCAGCATTCAAGGCTTTACAAACAAGCAGTAAAATCTTGAAATCAATTCTAAATCTCACCAGTAACCAGTGAAAGGCGGCAAGCATTGATGTTATCCTAGCAATGTTTTGTATCAATCTCAGTCTTTGAACGTTCCGCCTGCTGCCACCATAATAAAGTGCATTGCAATAGTCAAGTCTGGAAGAGATAAAAGTATTAATGACATGTCTGAAGAGGAATTGATTGACCTGAACCTGGTTAGCTGTCTCACTTGAGCAAAGCAGGACTGCACCATTTGAGCATCAAAGGACAATTCTGAATCAAAAATAACACGTAGGTAGCAGGCTTCTTTTCGAACATTATTAGATAAGGCACCCAGACTAGAGGAGAGATTATTAATGCTGCTAGTGCTGGGGCCACAGAGCGTAGTTATAATTGCATCTGATTTGGATGCTGTTGGTGCTGCCAAACATAAAATGCATGACTTCCTGTGCACCAGAGGACTTTTTGTTTTACATTTCTAAACCAAGTGTTTACAACCCACATCTCTGAGCGAATATTTCCATTATACAAAATATAATAGACTATAGCAAAACAGATATGTGAAAATGTTACGAAGATGTGTAGCAATTTAAGGTAGACAACCACCTCTTCCACCTTTAACAGAAATTCCAGCAGACAGGTAACATCAACGTGCTGTTTGCCTGCCTGCACTGGATATGTCAAGGCAAAACACAAGGTTAGACCTCCTGAAAGTCACGGCAGTTGCCCGCTGTGATCTCCGTTGCCAGCGGCATGTGTCACCTGTCCTGGCTGTCACCAGTAACCCTGGGACGTCGCCACACTGACAGCCTCATTACAGTGATAACTCTGGCGGGTGAAAATATTTCTGTTATGTTCTTTGTGATATTTATAATGTGCGGTGCTCCAGCGATGACCAGAGGGAAACTTTTGCAAACTATTAACTCCTAAGCTACATGATGTAAGATATTTCATCTAAGTAGGCTATGACCTTCAGGCCACAGACGGGGCAGATGCAATGGTTACCACAGCGACAAACCACAGCAGCCTCAGCTCATAAACTCCTGTGGTTTATCACTATGTGGCTGATGCTTATTTAATCCACCAAGCTCTCCAGTGTCTCACACTTTAACAACAAACAGGTCATATGGGGGTGATACATCCACACAAAACATAAACTTTTAAAGTTTGATACTGCACTTTAAAAAGAGAGCTTACCAAAGTACACTCAGATATACCTATAGGGAATGTGAAGGTGACGTCATGCCGAGTTGAATTATGGGTAACATTTTGTTGTCGCTGCCACGTTGTGAGCATCCCGCTACAGTCCCGCTGCCTTTTTAGGACGAACCTGGAAAATTGTGCCTCCATAATGTGACTATACATCACGCAGACTGTAAGAACTGCGATTGGTTGGCTGGGTGGCAACCTCTGAGTCGACAGGAAGTGCACAATTCTTTGAATTAAATTTTACAAGCAGCCACGCCAGTGGCTGTGGCACAGTGGATCAATATTTTTGAGCGTCACAACCCCTGCAAAATGACTCGTTTCACTATCAGGATGTGATTAATTCAGTCGATAACATTTGATAAGACTACAAGCTAGCATAAGGCTAAACCAAACGTTAGCCAACTCGGCCCGCAAAAGTCAACACAGTGGACACTGTAACTCTAATGTGTTGTAATTGTAGAACGACGAAGACACCAACTCACAAAAACAAATGCATAGCAATACGCGTAGCTTAAGCTGTAGGGTGCGGCGTAGACTCAATGCAGCGGTATAAACTAACGGGATGCATGCTGGACTTAACGTAAGGCATGCTGGTTAGAAATTCTGTCCTTTTGCTGGCAATGCAAAATGTCACCATGTCACATGACATTAAAACCTCGCAGGAAGAAGGTGGCTGCAGTGTTCTGAGTCTGGCTACCGCAGTTGATTTTCTCCTGCTGCACCAAGTGGAAACCAGCTTTTGCCTGATCTTCCGGCATCTGCCTTACAGCCATTGTTTTAATTTTACACAATCTACAGTGTCCAACGTGACAGCAGTGGTTTTATGCCACCTATGCAGTTGACGGCAATATTATGTAGCTGCAGTACCAGTTGCTGCAGTTTCAGGACCGCAGCAATCCTGGGACCGCAGTTCTACCGTGAGGCCGATGTGCGCAGCTGTAGGGTTAACTGGTCGACATGCATATAATCAATAAAATAAGTTTAGGCACACACTCGGTGATAGTTGTGGTACAGATAGCTGGCTTCGGGGGGCTGTCAAGTGTAACATAGCTAGCTAACTAGCCAGCCAGCTACAGCAAGGGTCCTAGAAATGCAGTTCTGGTCCTAGGATTGTGGTCCTGAAACTGCAGCCTCTGGTACTGCAGCTACATACTACTTGTTGCCGGTGCCTTACATTTGACAAGTCAGCAAAAGTCTGCCTCCCCCTAGTGGAAAATCCTGCACCATGTTAATTGTGAATGAGTGAGTTTCTTTGTATGATGATATGATGCTAGATAGTCACTTGTCTGATGATTTAGTAAATGATATAAAGTGATATTCTACTGCAGTATTTCATCAATTTAATAGGATTTTTTAGCTTTCTAATTATATTTCAGCAGCGTCTCCACACTGGTATTGATGTGAGCCTTCTGGATATAATATGGCCTGGATGTTTTCTCTGACAATATGATGAGTGAAAATACAGTACACTCCCCTACAGTCCCCATGTTTATGGTAATGAAGGAATATGTCACACACAGTGTGAAGTAACTGCACTGCTCATTGATGTATTACAGTAGTTTCTGAACAACAATGAAGCTCTATGGAAAAGAATTCAATTCAATTTAATTTTACTTATAAAGCATCAATTCATAACAGAAGTTATCTCTTTGCACATTTCATAGAGCAGGTCTAGACCATGCTCTTCCTAATAATAGAATAGTAGATATATTATAGTAAGATATATCAGGCTTTGGATGCACAGAAAATAGTTGGTAGGTAATCAATCCATTGCTGGTTTTAGTATTTTCGTGGGCTTTGTTGACAATAAATAGAGAACATCACCAGACCTCACCCTGCCCTTTGACTTTATTTCACCTGGGATTATCAGTAACAGTAAATATAACATCCATACATTTAGCATATCTATCTTATGTAACACATATCAATTAGTGGACACTTTTATCCAAAGCACCACAAACAAGTATGATAAATGGACATACATTGTTAGCATCCGTGGCCCTTGAGGGAATAATAGCCTGAACTCTGAGAGCTTTAGTGCAGCTCTCTACCAGCTGAACTGACTAAAATAAGCTCAATAAGCTTGAGCGGAAGATAAAATCACTCTCTAAGCTGAGCTTCTTCTTCACTCCGCGGAGCTCCAGGAAGGTTATATTAAGAGATTGTGATCTTCCAGCAGCCACCACCTTGCATAGAATCTTTTTTATCCAGTATCTCCAGCTCTTTTACAGATACTTTCCCTCCATATTGCCCAATTTAAATGTGTTAATGTCTTCTACTGGGATGCTTATTTGGTTCCATCAGGGGAAGTGGGGCAGTGTAAGTATTTATACCTTCATACAGGCCATGAGCCAGTCATTGTCACGGAAGCTCTCCTTTTACTAGTTCCCTGTCCTTGAAATTTATAACACCTCTTAAATGTGTTCATACGCCAGTGCTCATGGTCGAACAGTAAGACACACTCATTGTGTGTTTATAGCTCTGTGTTATTCATCAGGGTCAAAGTGTCCGTCTCACTTGACTGACATCTGTTTGAGCCAATAATTAATGGCTCAATAATTGATGTGCCCGTCATATGGGCAAGGAGATTACGGAGAGGTTAAATCAGTTTGTAACGCATACTAATGAGAGGTCACCAAATAACCTCTGCAGTTATTGGGTCCTGTACATTGATGAATATTTCACGAGTTGAGATGAGTTTATGTTACCTTTAATACAGTACACTCTTTTTTTAGCTGTTTTCATGACTAAAAACTATGAACAAGGTTTGACTTTAATTCATTTTTATTCATTCATTTTGAGCATTCATACAGCAAATTAAGTGGTTTAAATAGTGTTTTAAATTAGAATAATTTTCTTAAATCAATAATTGTTGTCCAGAAATTACAAAACTTCCTTAAATTTGTTAAATTTAGTTCTCAATGAATTGTGTCAAATAGTCATTCCATTTACTCCTCGCTATAATCCACTCTCATTTAATAATTTTAATTTGACCTTAAACTTAATGCATTTCAGTTTTTTTTACAGACTTTTACATCCCATGAAAAGATTTATTATTGCCCACTTCATAACAGAGGACAAATTAAAGGTAAACTATGCTTTATGGCTCTGCAACTAATGATTATTTATCATTAGTTGATTAAGTTATAAAATGGCTGGCAGTGTTGGTCTGTCAGTCAGTCACTTTGGTTCAGACTGAAATGTCTCAACAACTATTGGATGGATCGCAATGACATTTGATACAGATGTCCATGGTTTGTTAAACTTTTCTACATTTTCTACAGTTATCAGTTATTCAACATTTTAATTTGGCCTGTGGCTTATCACCAAATACCTGCAAAACTAATGCTGTTCCAGTCCACCTATGCTGTACCTAATGTTTAGTGCTAATTGGAAAATGTGAGCATGCTAACACACTAATCTAAATGCTACTGTCCCCAGCAGGAGTTGTACAGCTGCTCTGGGATTTGCACCAGTAATTCATCAAAGAGCAGCTTAAAGACAAGCTTACAGGTGTTGTTTTGGAGAATATGTTTTTGGTACTTGGTGTTAAATATGTAGCCTATGCAAACAACGAACATACAAAATAAACCCAAACATCTAAAATAAGTCATCACAACCGCAAAATAGGTCTTGCTAACACTGCTGAAATGAAATACTCAAATGCTTAATACTTCTTTTTTTCTAAAATAAACAACAATGCTCTACAAAATCAGAGAAAAAATCCTTCAATATTTGACTTCTAGTTCACTCTACATGGACAGCAAATTAACCGGTATAACCATATTACAAATTACATGTTTGTAAAATATATACATGCAGTGTGTGATTTTGCACAAATCAAAGTTCTTTGTGAAAAAAGATTCTGATTACTCCCACACTACATGAATGCACCACTCACTCCTCCCTTTCCAAGCAGGTGGGCGACACACTCTTTTGGCTCTTCTGCTAAATAATACATGCGGGCCTACATTTGTCCAAATTTCTCTTCTTTTCTTACTTCTAATAAACCAGTTGATTACTACTACTAAGTACTACTAATACTACTAATATTATGTGTTGTTGTTTTTCTATTTGTTGTATGCTTTCAATGTAGTGATGAAACATGCTCTGTAGAGCCGTTTGGGCTACAGTAGATACAGTATATGGCAGTGCAACATGGCGGCGTCCATGTAAGAGGACCCTTTGGTGTATGTAGATAGAAATGGCTCATTCTAAGGTTATAAAAACATAACGGTTCATTAAGTACCACTGAAAACATAGTTATTTATATTATTTGCATTTCAATAGATCCTCCAACATATTAAATATCTAACAGTCATACGACATTGTGGTATCATGTAAATGTGTCCCTTTAAATGTCTTGTTGTGGGACTTGACTCGGGACTTCATAGCCAAGTCTTGAGGACTACTGGTGACTTTCAAAACAATGGCTTTGTCCCATCTCTGGTTCATGTCCACTGTACATTAGAAGAACATTAGTAGAACATTAGAATCCAGCAGTTGTAGCAGCAGAAACCAGTCAGACTTTGGTTATTTATTTGTCCAAAAGCTCCAGCACTGCCCCGGGGTCTCTCCTCCACACCTCCCCATCACTCAGCAGCCAGCGGTTATTCAGTATCTATTCTCCGCTTTGCCTGGTCTTCTCCAAACGACACTCTGAAGCCATTGGTGATAAGCTATCGCGACACAGTCACATGGAACTTTCTCGCTTGAGTTGAAAATATTCACCTTCCGTAAATGCCTTTGTGTCGCCAGCAGCACGTGCTCCGCATTGCCCAATAGGAATACACAGTAAAGGAGATGAACAGTTAAATTGCGAGATGGTTTTCTGTGTCAGCTGCTTAGTGTGAGTCACAATAACTGGAGAAGGCAATGCTGTCTATATTCATGAGCACTTTGATAACACAGCTGTCAGACAAGTCCTTGAAATGTTTTGGATTGCACTCATACTGTTCATGTACATGTGTTGTTAGAGTCCCAGAGTTTTCAAGAGCCAAATGCAAGCCAGCATCTGACAGAGAGACACGACACTAGCTGTTATTATACTCAATCACACTGAGGCAGAAATGAGTCTCTGCACATCATGTCTGATTTTTGGTCTTGTTACTTTTCAAAAAACAAAAAATGTTTAAACAGGAAGACATCAAGCATCAATTCAGTTTGGATTACAATACAACTAGGCGGCACGGTGTTCCAGTGGATAGCACTGTGGCCTCACAGCAAGAAGGTCGCGGATTCAAACCCCGGTTGTCCTGGCCTTTCTGTGTGGAGTTTGCATGTTGTCTGCGTGGGTTTCCTCCGGGTGCTCCCCCACCATCAAAAACATGTTAGCTACTCCAGTCAGTGCCATTGACTAGACACTGATATATACATCCGGAGTTGATCCCCCGGGTGCTGCACAGTGGCTGCCCACTGTGACAATAAAGGTATGTTCTTCTTCTTCTATAAACTTACTTTGACCTTATGCATATGCATGCATATTTTAATGTTTTTATTTTCTCCTGAACTTTGGTATGTAACACCGCCAGCCCAGGGACCACACATAAGAATATTTGAAGCTCTGTCAAAACCCACCCCTCAAATTAAACTACAAAATATGTTGTTTGTAACTGACCTCCAGTGCCTTCTGAAACCTTTGCAAATCACTGTTGAAAAAAAATCAGTTTTATAATCTGACAACACTATGGTTAAGGTTTGGTTTAGGCACAAGGAGAGGAGCATGGTTTGGGTTAAAATACATAATTAGTAAGGTCTGAAAAACATTTTGGTTTGGATTAACATTACTTCTTCATTGGGGTTAGGGGACATTAGTGGTGACAGTAATAACCATCTGGTTAAGGTTATGGGAGGATCGTGGCCATGATTAAAAGAAACCAATGTTGATTCTTGGTTGGAAACAGCAAACAAACAGTGGTCTCCCATGTTCCACATTTTGTCGACCTAACCATCCATTTCAACCTTCTCCCTTTGTGGATTTTATGTTTACATCACCTGACTTCCTACTTTGCTCCTGATTATGCAAAAGCAATAATTACCTCGGCCACTATAGGACTGTTTGTTGAAATGACTTATTCTGTCTCCCAAAAATAAAGGGTGCTTTGCTTTTGCTGCGTTCAAAAAGTTTTTTATATGGAAAGTCAGGTTCCCAGTGTGCTTAGTGCTTGACTGGCTGAAGTCGCGGAAAGACCTTTGCTAACTGAGCAATAAAAATAGGCAATGTGTTTTGCCTTTTCATAGAAATAGTAACTTTGAATGGCTTTGCCTTTTAAAAATTATATCAGCATACTCATACTCATGAACTCGTATCTTTTGCAAAATTTCTTTGAACTTTTGTAAACATGGCAAGTGCAAACACAGTTGAAGTTTCTATATCATTTACTCTATTTAATTTAATTTTGCTTTTGTGGTTTTGACGCTTCATCACTTATGAAGTTTGGAAAATGCCTCATGAGAATGGTACCGGGTCAAGGGCAATCTAGAGAATGTTGAGGATGTTTATAGATACAGTATATGTAGTCACTTTATTACACTTTCTATTACTCCAGTATTTCTGTCCACCTACCAAAAAACTCTGGCCACGAAACTATGAGGCAATGCTTCACTCCACATCTGAACCAATGTCTCTGAACCACTGAACCTTGGGTTGTGCCAGTAGGACCTGGTCAGGAGGTAGGCTGTTTATGTGTTCGAATGCACACAATAACCATCTTTCTCTTCACCCCAAAAAGCAGTAACTATCAATATGCAGCTGATCATAAGCATCTTTGAAAACAATAGCCAAGTATTGGTGACCTTCTCTTCTATTCCTTTTTAAAATACTTTATTAATAATATTATTTAGCTTTATAGGCATGGCGAATAGAAGTTTACATTGCCAAAGCAAGTGTGAAACAAAAACACGTTTGTAAGCAGAAGAATTTTGCTATTGGTATTCCTCACACACAACTGTTACTGTTTCAGTTAATTATTGTGTTGCAACCTACATATTGTATCAGTGATTATAGAACCATTCCTGAAAATAAAATAAATCACCAACGTGTGGGTAACATGAATATATGTATATATATATATATATATATATATATATATATATATATAATTTTTAAAGAAAAAATATATATACATATATATATTTTTTTTTTCCAATTGAAAATGAATTTATACATATCCACCACAAAGCTACCACTGCATTGCACAGAAGCTGCTTAAAATATCTATTGAAAATGTTGGTGGGTGGATAAGTACATTAGTGAGCAGATGTGTATTTATTATGCATACCTGTGTGTGTGTGTGTGTGTGTGTGTGTGTGTGTGTGTGTGCGTGCATTTGTGAATATACAGTATATGTGTCCTTTAAATAAGTCTTCAACCTTTTGATCTAAACCTATTTTGGGCTTCAGTGAGTCACTTGAGAACATTTCTGAGAAGTTAAGAGAAACCGGTGAGCAAACCTTTCAGCGACTCCTCTGCAAACCTTCCCTCTCGTTAAATCTTTATCTTTCATTACAGGAGCCTAAAAGCACTCTGTAACACTAAAACCAGGCTGCTTTTAAGGCAGGTGTTCTGTCAAATTCACAACCAGGACAGTGTTTCAAAAAGATTGTTGCCCACGAGCGAGGCTTTTTGTAAACCGTGAATGTCCGGATGAAGTAAAAATGTCAAAGCCTTAATGGACTGGAATGTTAATTGAGGCATTTATCACAATGTTGAATCAAAGCTTTTACACGGACATGGAAACGGGCTGCCTGGACCTGCTGGGCCCTGCCAGGAGTCCCGAGGGCATTGTCAGTGTAGCTCATGTCGAGTATCTGTTACAACATCCTGCCTGAGTGCTACAGTCTTCAGGGGTTTCTTTTCCTGACTGGCTATAAATGAAAAATGAAAAACTTGATATAACTAATGAAAAGCAAGGAACTTCTTTCTTGTTACAGTGACAGAGAAGCACAAAATGATGAATCTGACAGGGGAATTTAGCCAACACACACAGTTAGACTCTGCCAAGCAGGTAAACTGCATATAAATCACCTCCCTAAAGTGAAATGAACAAAAAGGAGGTTGCAGAAATGAAGACCATGTGGAGGTGAATCTATAGCAACCGCAGATGAAATCATCTCTTAATTGATTCCAATAACACTGAATGTTGTGTTTTATTTTAAAGCTCCCTTATCTTAATACTATTGCTGTATTTCTCTCTAACAATCCACTTACCCTCTACTGAGTTTTATGTGTAAATGTTGGAAATTGAAAAAGTTCTGTTGGCCAGAATTTCAAAAACAGATGTCTACATGATCTTTAAAGTTACTGTGGGCTTATAAGTTCACTAAAGGGCTTGTAACTTTGGTAACAGTCATAAATAACTTTGTCAGTCTGTGTTTTGTTATTATTTTATAGATTGAATAGTGTAATTCAGTTATAACCAAGTAGATAATACGTTGACAGTGTGATGCTTTTATTCCATTGTTCCACTTTTCTCTTTTTACGTCACTATGTTTAAGGACATGTAAAACATATGACAAGATCCATGAAAAAAGGTACACTGAAAAAGAATCATTTTTACATTTTAGGATCATAACGAGCTGTGTGTTTTGCTTACAGCTTCATCAGGCCTGATGATAATGACATACAGGTTTCACCCATTAAAAACTAATAAAATAAAAAAGACTCTCTTTTTTGCACTGGTTCAGTTTGCCCAGGTTCTTAAGATGTAAGTATGTTGAGGCTTTTCTCTTCTCCTCCTTCTATAGTTTTCTTACAGTTTGTGGCACTCTTGACCAGCACCCTCATTCTGTTAATACCAGCATCCCAGCACATGGGGGTGTTTACATTCTTACATACTGTATGTTGGTTATTTTATTAACTGATTTTATTGATTTATTTTCAGACATATTTAAATTTGACAACTTTTAGGCATTTCTCCCCCACCATTGTATTCCTGGTAATTTATTTTAGACCTTCATGTTAGGCAAAAAATATGATTTTCATGATGCATTACAGTAACAGTAATTATAAGTACTTTTATTTTTAATGTTATGGTAAGGGTCCTTAAAGGGGCTACATGTACTAGCTTTTTTTTAAATGAATCACTTTTTTATTGCCTGTGTGTGAAGGGATTGTAACTATAGACCATATAATAGAAGTGGATGTAGTTACCATGACGTCACTTGTTTGTTGATGTGGACTGTCGTTTTGAAGCCTTGAGTTTGCCATTTCCATCTTGATGTTTTGCAACCAGCTGCTCCAGACATGACCATATTTGGACGAGACTGTGGCACTAGCTAGCTTGGTTAGAAAGGTGCATCTGTAATTCACGTTAACTGTGATTTTATTGTTAGTTTTGGCTAGCTAAAATCAGGCTTAAAATAAAACATACTGACTAGGGAAAATTAACAGCTGACTGCTAATAAGCTTTTTCAGTGGCACTGTTTCAATTTACACAGTGCCGTCGATATGAGGCCCTCTAGCATGATTCACAGGTCACCATAGTAGCAACTTGCATCCCATGTTTTATGGTCTATTTACTAAATGAACATCATTCTACATTGAAGAAGACTTAAAACTAGCGACTGAGACCATAAACTAAGTGTTTACTTAGGTAATAAATCAAGTGGAAGTTGGAACATTTTGCTGTTAATTCTAATGGAAACGGTCTTCTTTTTGCAACTGGTGGAGTCGCCCCCTGCTGGCTGTTAGAGAGAAGCTAGTTAGCACCACTGGTTCATCCAAATATCGTCTGGTTCCTGGTTTCAAAATGTCAACATGGCGATGGCCTAACGGCCAAACTTGAGGCTTCAAAACTGCAGTCCCAATGGGTGATGTCACAATGACTACGTCTACTTCTTTTACAGTCAATCGTACGAGCACACACCAGGTTGCAATCAGGAAACTGCACTTCTAGTGGCTGCTGAAAACTACATACTGTATAGCCCTTTAAAATTATATTTTAAAAAGTAATAGTATAATTGAACAAAATGATTAAATCAAATTTGAAAAATGCAACTAATTCAGAGGTGTGGGCCCAGGTTACTCTTATTTAGCATTTTAGTAAAGACTTACTAAATATTGTAAATCCACTGTGAACAAAAACATGAAATGGAGTCAAGAGAACTGACAAACTTAGTTTTTGTGGGGCCATGGTGTTTTTACATTGCAGCTAGCCTGAAACTTCATTAGTCTCCAGCTACAGAGCTCAAAGATAAAACGTATCTTTCTCTAAAATGTTTTCAGATAGACATTAGTATTTTATTCTTCTAATTTTTCATACTTTCAAGCCTTGCTACGCCTGTTAAAGAGCTGTTAATTGGACCAAGACCAAACTATTAGTCTAATCAAATAAAGTCACTTTCATTTCATTCAGCCAGTGCAAGTCACCTTTCAGCTGAAATTATTTTTCATATCAGCTGTAGGATCGTTTACACACCTTGATGGCCATGAAGAATAATATTAGTATATTAATATTAGTATTATATTTTTCAGTTTCAAACTACACATTCTATTTATTTAACACTTTGTGTCATCATTCTCTCATCATTATTGTATATATTGTCTAAAACATGCTTCAGCAAAGGTTTACTTGATCTCAGTATTAGGCTGGTCATCATCTAGAGCCAAAAACAGCGATTTTCTCTTTTATGAGTCACACACAGGCGTAATCTACATTCCAGTGCTCGCTTGGTTAGACACCCAGCTGTTCGCAGCATTTTCCCCACTGATGGACGAGTCAGCCAGTGTTTTTCAGCTGATAGCTCTCCTGAACAGCAGATAGAGAGGCTCCACATCCCACTTACAGATGTTTGTGATCATTGCTCCAGTGAGATTAAATGGAAGAGAGATGGTGTCCTGAGATTCAACTCACAGAGCTGCGGCCTAGTCCTCAGGCGGCCTGCTGTATTGGTTTTGGAGAGTAGGCAGGGACTTCGTGAAAAAGAAGCTCCCTCATCTGGCTGGATGGACAGCTTTCATGCATCAGGGAGTTTGGAGGTAGATACGCTACAAACAAGGGATGAATGACTAAGCTTTAGGGTTCATGGAAAAGTTCAGAGACTGACACAACTGAGTTTAATATATAACGTATGAGTTATGGTGTTGTGGTGAATTGGGGTCTCTCCAAAATGTCAGAGTAAAGGCGCTCAGACTTGCTTTTGTCAATGATGTTATTTCCTGGATGGAAGAAAGCCATGTGGGCTTTAAGATGTCTGACTTCATTGATGTATTTATGGTGTGTCCATATGCATGCGTGCAACATTGCCATCTAAAAGTTAATTTATGGGCTGATCTTTGTCTGCCACGTGTACATGTTTTGTTGAATCCTCTGCATGTATTTACCACAATATTTCTTTGTAAAATGTATTTAAATAGAAACAGGTTAATGGATCTAGAAGATATATATGCTTCATGGTAATGTTGAATAGTTCTAAATGTGTTGCTAACCTTGTTTGTCCCGGGAATATCAATGTGGTGGCTGACTTACAAGAAGTCTTGTCCAATGGAGCAAAGGGAGCAAATTGACTTTTGTTTGACTTTGTTGACAGAACCAAAAGCACAAACTACTGAAGAATGTCTATGTATGACGTTTCAGACACTGGTAATGTAGCCCCATTATTATTATTATCATGTAGCAGTGCCACAAACAAACTACACAGAACCGAATCATTGAAGGATATGGTTGGTGATATCTCATCCTATCTAATTGTCAACAAATGGCCCCCCAAAAAACAAACAACAAAACCCAACAACACTGAATTAATACTACAAACAAGTATTGTCTGTGTAGTGAAAGCCTGGTTTGTGTTATTCCTCTGTGCCATAGAGCTCCATTGTCCAAAAACTATTAAAAACACAAGTGAGCCACACTGTTGCATTGTTGATGATTTCCTTTGTTACCATGAACACACACACTGTAGTTTATTTTAATTCAATCCCACATACACAGTCCTGCTGCTGAAAATATAGATAGATCTGAAAATAGTCCCCAACAAATGCACTATTCACATCTGTTCCAGTGATGTTTCTCATAAAACCACAGTGCTGTATCGCTGTCTGGAGCTAGTGTGCTGGCTCTGGGACTGTGTCGTCCTCTCTGCAAGTTAGCTTTGCAGCAGCAACTGTAGCGACTGTTTGCTAACCCACAGTTTATAAAATTAGTTACATTACTTGCTGTGTTGTTGTTCGCTTTATATCATGGCATCTGTCATGGTCTCATAAAATGAAACTATATATTTGCAACTTGTTTCCAGATTTAAATCTTAAGAAGGAAGTATGTTTTAGTGAACTAAGATCTCTCCGGACTTGTGTAAAGCGGCTTTGAGAATCTTGACATATGTAAATAAAGTGTGTTAAATTATTAATAAAGTATTGAGAAACAAACAAGCACATTCCTTTTTTTGTCTTTTCAAGGGATTTGTTGACAAAAAATGATCCTTTGTAAATGTAGTACAGATGCTGTATATTATCAGCTGCTGCTGTAGTAAAAATGACTACATTCAGGTAATTACCTGCTGCCATCCAACAGGTAAATTGTCATTCAATAGCAGCCTGTTTCCTAAAATGTTTTGTTGAATTTAACCAAATGTAATAAATTTCACATCACTTGTGGACAAATCTGTTCTGTTTGCTCATTCTAGTTAAATACAATACTGTAAATAATTTAGTAGAATTATAATTTGCCAGCAGCAAGAATATTCACATCAGAATTATGGATTAGCATCTGTTTTTCATATTTTATTAGTAGAGGAAATGCAGTTTTATGAGGAATTTTAATTATTATTTTTTTGCTTTGAATGTGCATTAGTAATACACAATGTTGTGATAAATGTTGCTATAAATGCACATCTTGATACAAACACGAGACACAAGAGAGTTAACATATTTCTTTTTAGAGTAAGATATACATATTTTACGTACTTTATAAGGATTGTTGTACTTAATTTAAAGTGCTGTATGTGTTCTGAATGAGAATTATGTTAAATTAAATGTTACTAAAAATGTGCAAAGAGAGGGTGGATTTCTATAAACTCTTCTTGTGACCTATCAGCATCATTAACTTTCATATCCCACTTGGTAGTTTTCAGTTAACATAATGCAGTTCCGGTAATTGATGCTTTAAGCACCATACACCACAATGGCTACACGTGATAGCACCCACTGATCTACACAGGATCACCAGCATTAACAAATTAGGACTCTTTTTATTTGAAATTGTTCACCTTTTACACACTGACAGTTAATATACACAAGCCTTTGTGGTCCCTCTGGCCCGAGACACGGTCAGTGACAATGTGTCCTGGACATCGACTATGATGGCTTATGGTGGATGGGAAGCTCAGACACACACACACACACACACACACACACACACACACACACATTGACAAGCACACGCACACATGCAGAAGTACACACTTGCACACACACAGATATGCAAGGACGAATAGAAAAAACACACATTACACACATACTCTAACAATCTAACACAGTCTAGCCATCTAATGTAGACATCAACAGAGGAGGGGCTTAAAGTGCATACAGGAACAGAGGAGGGCCTTGCTCGTTCTTGTGATCAGTGACAGGCAGGCTTTTAAATTATGAGCAACAGTAATCCTCCACCAAAGCGATGATCTTAGTGCCACACTGTATCTTTACAAAAAGCCTATCCCTACTGTATTTTTAGCTCAAACTGTGCCTTGCATCATGGAATAATGACACTGCATAGTTCACGGGGTTAGTCTTATATATTATTGCGGTACAATGTAAGTCCAAGAACAGGGTCTGGGTACGGGCTTTGGGCTGCAGGATGGCACAGAGAACATGTATTCTGTAGCCCATGTTTTCAGTGAGATTAGGGAAATAAATCCATCATGAGAAAGCTCACTGTAGTCCTGTTTAGCTTTAAATGTAGGATAATCCATACAAGGAGAGGTGAGAAGATGTTCAGTATCCTGGATGCACAGAAGGGGTACCGATGCTGACACGACTCCTGGACTCCTTGTCTGGGTGAAGCACATGGTTTGGTCCGTGACGGGAGGTGGTGCAGAACTGCCTGGGTCAAACAGGTCAATAAGGGGCAAATAGGACTTGTGGGTGGGAGGTCCTGATAGGCCCAGGGGCCGGGCGGAGCATTGCAGCGGGGAGGGCCTGTGTCTGGAAGAGGGCAGGGGTTGGGTTGTGGTTAGTTGCATGGTTTGTGCGATGTGTGAAAGCGTTGCCGAGGGCCGCTGCCACTGCCGCCAGGTGAGCAGGTATGATTTGAGTAGTCAGAGGCTGACACTGGCGCTCCTTAGCAGCGGACAACTTTATCTGGTAGAGAAAGACAAATACAGTCATTACAGACTTATGTACACAGGGTGGACACAATGATGTAAACACGTCACGGAAAAGACACGATCCAAATCAACATTTCAAATTGTGCTGCAAAGCTCGATAATGTTTATGGTATAAATTATTTGATACTTCCAGCATACAGATGAACAATACTTTCTTCAATGTTAGATATTTAAAAGTGTTTTTACAGGGCTCTTTTTTCATTTAACAAAAGAAGCTAAAGTCCACAAAGGTTAAATTTTGTCTAAAGTTATTATAAAAGAATTTTGCCTAAATATGTCTAAATCTGGCAAACTTAATTTTAAAATGCTGTTCACTGCTGTTTCCTACAAAACAAGCTATTTCAATACGTCACATTGGGCTCTGGAATGTCCTTTTTTTTGTTTTTACTACTTTCTGACATTTTTCAGTCTGCTCTTTGTCAAATCATGTTATCGGTTTTGTTGTCATGTTTTCCAGACTGTTCTCTCTGTAGACTGCAGGCACAGAGATTGTTGGGGCCAGAGAGCTTTACAGGGGATGAACCAGACGCCAGATATCAGCTGCTAATTGCTGAAAGTTCCAGAAGATCTGCAAGACACAAGCGCTTAAATGGGAAACTGCAACAGACATGTCAGCCCCTTTAAATTATAAATAACTGTGGATTTGCGTAACAGATGTACGTGCAATTTGGACATGAGGCATTTAGAAAATTTGGTGTATTTGACTTTATGTTTGTCAAGTGCCGCTATTTTGTCTTTGCAGTTGTGATTTAGTTTTTTTTTTTTTCCCCACATGAAAATTAAAGAATTGCTTTAAGTGTGAGTACGGACTTTCGGATATTAAGAAAAAAAGAATTAACTAAATAAAGGCAAAGAAAGAAACAACAGACAGACAAACAGAAACTGCAAAAACAGCCTAATAGGGTGATGAGGTCACCAAAGTTATCTGGCTTAATCTTCTGTATCAGTAATGGAAAAGCTACGGTCCCACAGCACCAGGATGGCAGCCGTTGTCATGGGTTATCAATCACTGACTCAGGCATCGTAACCCTATGGGAAGCATTCTTTACTCTCCGCTCATCAAAGAAGCTCCTCTCCGTTAACTCAGTCAATGATGGGTTTCAGAAAAAGTCATTTCCCCCACACTGGTAACCCCCGCACTTCGTCTCGGCAAACAGTGGGTGTGATGAATGCTGTTTTCTAGGGCTTCTTTAAGATGGAAAGTCAGGCTCTCCTTTATCTTTCACACATTGAATCCACATGACTCCATCATGCATCCTATCTTGTGTCTTGTGGCACTCGGGAAAAAAAAAAAACAACTTTTAGCTTTGTTTTAGCTCTCCTGGAGTGCAAGAAGGCCGGGTTTTGCCACTTCGAAGAGCGAGTACCAGAAAGTTAAACAAAGAACTCAGGAAAGTATTTGGAAGCTACTTTCAGTACAGTTCTCTTATTCTGTGGTTTGTCAACTTGCCTGACACTAATTTGAACTGCCTTGATCCAGAAGACCACACTTCTGGTACTCCGAATAAGTTAAAACCGACATTTACAATTACTTATAAATAGTATTCGACCCCAGTCTGCATTCCTCCCTGCTGACTCAGAGCCTTGATACATGCCATTTCTGTCTACAAAATATCACATTTTAAAATTAAATCATGCCGTTCTCTGCCAGTGATTTTAAATAAAAGCCAGGTAACAGGTGATCCAGTTATTAAAGTTGACATTTTATTGAATTAGGTGCCATCAAGCAGATTGGATGTGCCTTATGAAAAGACAGACCTTAACACTTTAGAAGACGTGTGAGGGGTTTTTTGCTGATAAGCAAAGAAACATTAAACTGACAAATCTCTGCATGAAGCTTTGTCTAACGTCCTCTCCCATGCAAACAGAGCAAGAGAGAGCAGTACATATTGAGTTTAGTCACAGACCTATGCTTTTTATTTGACCTGCAAACAGGCTGAAATAGGAGAATGTTTTTTATCATTGTCATGAGAAACATGGGTTGATATGTCTGCCTCCTAGGAGGCTATTAGAAATGAGTCACTGTGATTGTTGTGTCGACACCGGGACTTTTTTTGACGATAAGATGACTGAGGGGTGACTCACCGGCTGCTTGGTCTGGCCTTTCTGGGGTTTGCTGTAGGGGCTGTATTTCGGTTTGGCTGGTTTACCTGCTGCTCGGTCTTTATGACGCCGGCTGCTGATGTGCTGAAAAGGAGACAGAAAACTAGTGTCAGAGAGAGGTCACGTTAACCTGTAGGTTTCAGCATGTCACCTACTGTGGTTTCCCATTAAAATAATTATACATAAATGTATAAACTGAATAGAAAATGTCATTATGTATTTGTGTCTACCACGGCAAGCCAGGAAATTCAAAGCAGAAAAAACTAAAGAGGGAAGTAAAGGTTCTCTCAGACATCAAGCATTTGCCATTGTTGCCTCCGCTGTTTCCAATTTAGACACGACGACAGCCATCAGTCAAGGTGGCAGCATCAAGGAGACAGAGGCTGTCGCTCTTATGAACATGCACAGCTGTTTTGAGAGCCACACATTTTACATCTGTTTACCAGCAGTGAATGAACAGATCCATCAGCAAAAAACAGTCTTGGATTAACATCATCTTTCAAGTTTGATAATCTAGTCTGGGTCTAAATAATCCCCTGGAATATTACTGGTTTAGACATCACTCTCTGGGCAAGTGCCATTGCAGAGAAAAACCTGTGAAAATATATTTTTTATATTACAGATTGGATGTGATGCGTTATAGGTGCCTGTTACCTCAGCCCTAGGCTAGATGCCATTTCAGAGTAGATAGCTTATCATGTGTTGACGTGGAAACCTGGCCAACAGAGAAGAAGGGGCCAGGACTAAAAATATACCTCCTGTCTCAAGGCAAACAGTATTATAGCTTTAAAGGTTTCATTGTGACTAGAGCTCCCCATGGTCACAATAACTGCAAGATATAGCGCAGAAAGCCTTTAACAAATGACACATTATGTTCCCTAAATACAGAATGTCATTTGAAAAGTAATATTATAGGTTTTCTGATGCAGAAGTGCACAAAACAACCAGTGGAGTTGAATAAACAAGTAAAACACAAGAATTTGAAATGAAATATAGAGGAATACTCTGCAAAAAAGCCAATAAATAATTCAGTGTGGGTACACGTTGAAAACAAAAGGCAGACTTTTGGTCGCTTCTAAACTTCACAAGTTCTTGCAGTGGGTTTAACAATCACACGTTTCCTCTGGTTTCAAGCTGTAACTGAAATTTGTCATGCAGGATTCTTTTCACAGAGAATCACCGCTGTTCAGAAGTACTCAGTAAAAGTCCCTGCATGAAAAATTCATACAAAGCCTGTCTATTTTCAGTGAGAAAGCTCAAGGTTAGCTCAGACAAAACCGAGTGGTTTTCAAGTATTGTAGATGAAATTCCCTCCATGACAGAATGATCAGCAGCTACAAGAAAAGAAGATTTGTCGAGTGCCCCAAAGCAGCAACCAAGATACACATTCAGCGTTTTCAGCCAAACCACACTGAGGAAAAGATCACAGAGATCTGATTATTGTCTGCTTTCCTTAGTAACCTGATTTTCGTAATATTTTATAAACTACAAACCCTTTTTCTGATTTGAGGATTAGGAGGAACTCGGTTAGCTTTACTTATTGAGAAACATTGGTCATGTACAGTATGCTTATCCAGGTTTCTTATTGCATGAGTGCACATGACAAACGGAAGCAAAGCTTTGTTGTGCCAACACCAAATTTGTATCCCAAAAAATTGCATCTTAAATACAACAAGTGAAATCTGATATTGAAGTAAATTAGTCTAAAGAGGTAAGTTTTCTTAGATAAGCAGCAAACTACTTGTAGAATTCAGACACAAGCAAACAAGTTCATTGTGTACTATCTTGCTACAGAGATTTAATGCACCATTAATCTAAATGCATCAAAAAGAAAGAAAAACATTCAAGCTACAGCTTCATATATCACAAATGCACTTCAAACATGCCAGCGTTATTTTAAAACTATGGTACATGTAACTGAGCAGCTGTAGTTAAATACAGGTTTTACAGTAACCAGCATTATTATTACTGTGCTTGTAAATGTGTTTTCCAGTCTTAACCTGATTTGTCCTAGTAACCTTGGCGTTCATGTAAACTAAAAAAAAAACAACAACTTTCCATGTGCTAATCTTGTTTCCAGTGATTTTCTCTCTCTTCTCTCTTTTGGTAAATCATAACTGTTTTGATGATTCATTTTGAACTTGAGGATGCACATACATTTATCAATCAAATGTGATTTTAGGCATAGTCTGTGTCTGTGTCTGTGAAGTCTGCAAAAACTTTATTAGTAACCATAAAATAATACTATTTCGAAAAGTGTGAGTAATTTATTTATTTCTTCCATGTCCTCTTCCTCCTGGTCAACAATACAGGTGGGAGAGGTGGGGCTCCAGCCAGCCACCTTGGTTTCAGGTCCTGGGACACTTGGACAGAAAGGAGCCATTGTTTTCCTACTATGAAAAGTCAAAAGGCCTGTTGTTCTGTTTTTGCTAAGCCACCCCCACCTTTGAATGATCCAATCAAATCTGTAGGATCTGATTTTGAAATAAAGTAAAAGTAAATGAATGCTGTTTGACTCTGAAATATGTCAATTTCACTGTGGCTTTAAAGGAATAGTTTGAACTTTTACGGTGAGTTAAGTGCCAGACTATTTTTTGGCCAGAAACAGTGAATTTAGAGGTGAGAGATATGAGAGTGATATCATTCTTCATCTCATCTAATTTCATGTCAATTATGTGAATGAGGTTATTTCGGCAAAATATCAGCAATTTCTTTTAAGTTAAAATTGTAAATACACAAATTTATTATGTTAGATAATGATGAACTGTAGTAGAATATTACTTTTTTGTACTATTTTGATATTTGTACTGCACATTATGAATCTGAGTAATCAGTAAACAGTGCCATGACATTGTATTTTATTATTATTATTATTATTATTATTATTATTATTATTATTATTATTATTATTCGGAATCTATGTCTTCCTTCATTGACTCTTTTTCTTTTTTCAAAATCTTCAGTTAAACATGCTTTGTGTGCAAAAAAGTTGGGAAGAGTTTTACACAAATAGAATTTTTTCCACCAAGTTCATTAATGTTTGAGGATTTCATAGTTTTGAAAAGTGGCTCTCTGTCTCTCTCACCTGTTTTAGCTGAGTCTCTGAGTTGACGTGGACATCACACGTCTCACAGTAAAATGTTTTGTTTTGCAGGCCTGTTGATGATTTGGGAGATGTAGCCAGTTTGCTTTTGACTCCAGGCCGAGGAAAAGACTTGATGGAGCCCACGCCAGTCCTGGCCTCGAGCATCGTCTTGTGCTTCGTACCTGCATGTTCAAACAAGAGGCAAGTACATGAACGTCACTCTACAGATTCTGCCTGAAGGAAAGGTGAGATCAGAGGTTCATGCCTGTTATTCCTCTTCTGATTTGGGAACTATGCGGGTCATTGTGAAAGGGTCGACTTGTAAATTATCCTAAAACGGTCCTGATCAAAGGTGAGGACATTGTTAAACTCATTCATGGAAATATTACACATTTGAACATAGTTGTGTTTGCCTGGAGTGAAGGGATGGGCAGGAAATTACAAATGGGTCTGGACTTCACTTCACTTCACTCACACTACCAAAACCAATTCCTGTTACTCTATGCAAATTCAAATAAAAAGGCTTTTTTGACAAAGTCCCCCCCCCCCCTTGTCCCCCTTTTAGAATGGGAACTGCTCTATTCTAGACATACTTTTGACACATCCAGAACTGTAGGACTGGTAGTAAGTAGAGTAATATCCAACAGGTTATTTTCTCTCTCTCTCTCTCTCTCTTTGGACTAAACCCTGAACTAAATACAGACTTTTCCTTCACTGAAAGGACATTTAGGCTATTACAACAGCTAAAAAGATACTGCCAAGACACTGGAGGAAAAGATATCCACTTATCAAGATTGGTTCAGCTGGCTGGTTATGAAAGGGTCACATACTGTCTGCTCTCAGTTGAACAAGCTTGGTCAACGTGAGTTCACATCGAACCCTTTCACTGCTATCTTTGACTTTGGGGTCTCTTGCGTAATCCAGTGTGGAAATGGGTAAACTGGAAATGGGTGTTTTATTCTTGCATGGGTGTTTGTGTCTGACATGCTCCTGTTGATAGTTTTTTTTTTTTACATGACTTGTTCTCTTGTTTAAACATTTAATAAAATGTTTATTGTAAATAAATGATGTTGTAAGGCAAAAGCAGTTGGACTCCAACTGAAGACTAAGATGACTCAGTGTACTCCCATATAACAATTCTGTGTGTGTGGATGGGGTATTATAAATTTGTTTGACACCGTGATTCAGAAAGCAAGGATGTCTCACAATACCTGATAAAAGTTACAAGGTTTCTATGGAAATCACTGACAAATACCAAAAACTGTAAAAATGTGTTTGTTAGGCCTGACAATTATTGTTGAAGACAGCCAACATTACTCAAATACGATGACAAAGAACACAGCACCACTGATGCTGTGTGATTGTGTAGAAACCCAGCTGATAACAATCTTCTTCACAAAAAGCATCAACTCAACCACAAAAGTATTTCACCTACTGATGCTGGTGTGTATTTTTCATGGGAATCACACAACATGAAAATCACATGTAGAAACACAGCAGGTAAATACCTAATATACATGCAGTGTCTTTTGTCCGCTGTACAAATACCTCTGTCCTAATTACTGCAAACACTCATGTGATGTTTACATTTGCAGCAAATGTCGACACACGTCTCCTACCACTGTTGTGAGCCTCCAGCTGCGACGCCGAGTTGACCGCCACTTTGCACAGCGAGCAGTACAGAAGACGTCGTGCTTTCTCCTCCTCTGTTTCCATATCTGCCTCTTCCTCGGGTTCGGCTTCAGGCTCCAGGTCTGGTTCTGAGGGTGAGCTGAGCATTGACGGCCTCTCGTCCCCTCCAGCAGCTGAGGTAGTCTCTGGGGCTGTGGCTGCCATAGTGCTCGGGACTATCGGTGAGGCCACAGGTGCTGGCGTTGGCGTTGTAAGCGCTGTCAAGGATGCCAAGGGTTGTGCCAGTCTGAGCACAGGGGATAGTGATAGAGGCGCTGCTCCAGGAAGGGCATCTGCCGAGGGAAAATAGATGATTTGTTTGGAATCATATGAGTCCATCCATCATTTAGGGGCAAATGTGTTTTATTCATTTAATGTTCAACCAGCAAGTGGCCTTTTTCAGATGTTAGAGAATTATTCCTATTTTGTTTGTGTGCTTTTATTCAAAAATATACTAATGAAATATTCATGAACAAAATATAAAGCAGAGCTTATAAACAACATGACAAAAGTTGGAACGTGGAAAATAATCCACGGTCAGTGTGTGAGATCACATTAACATGTTATACAAAAAGCTTTCAAAGAAATGTCTGAGATTTTTATAAATAAAGACAGCAGTGGATCAATATATTTGACTCATAATACAACACTACATGTCAGTGTATGGAATACAGACGACTGCTGCCACATTTACGAAAATGAAATTTTGCCTTAGCGGCACCACCTGATCGATGCCAATGCCTCTGAGTTGACCGCACTCCAGTGTCATGAAATGAAGATCAGCCAGCCAGGAGAACAAATCAATAGTGAATTATGTCATGCTATTTTTGTGAGCCATTATATATGGTTTTTATTTATCCCAGCGGAGGTGTTGGTGGGCACCGCAAAACTGCTCGAAGTTACACCGTCACCAGTTTCACTTCTGCCGAAAGTTAAAAAATTCGACAGAGGTTGGAACAGCAGGTATGTTTTTCTTATGGCCTGTGGTGAAAGATGTACAGAGATACCTTAAAGAGGAAGAGCATCTGGTGTGGTGAACGCTGTCTATTTATTCAAGCTGAGGTACTGAATGGCATCAAGGGATAACAGCTTATTTCACTGTTGCACCGAGACTCTGGATGAAAGCTTCAACTAAATGGTTCCAGTGTATGTAAATTTATGCAATATGGGTTCTTTTAGTATTTCAGTGTTTGTGAGCATCCAATCCATTAACCTTTGAAATGGGTTTGAGGTACATTTATACGTGTTGTAATACTCTCCTCTTACAGTTGACTGACTCCAACTATGAAATTTGCTGCACTTTCCTGAAGAGCGCTGCACACTGAATGCAGATCTTCAAGGTAATGAACAGGAGCAGGTGGTAGATAAATGTACAAAACATAGGACATCAACATTGAAAATATATCAGGGAAAGCAATAACAGGGTTTGTTCTAACAATGTGTAACAAAATCATAAAACATACGATAACAAATGTAATTTTTTGCAGGGTTGTTGAGCAACCTTTGGTATAATGTTTTAAACTAGAAAAATAGAGTTTATTATTAAAGGATACTTTTTGTATTTTTAAACTTGGTCCATATTTTCACGACATATTTTAGGGTCAAATAAGTAGACTAGTAGGTACAAAAAGTTTAGTGCAGTATATGGCTTCATTCAGCAGCTGCGAACTGTCTGCAGTGGCGGCACTGATTTTGTTTGGGGCAATTGTGCCTAAGAAAAGGATGTCCAAAAAAAGTGCTTCTTTTTGCCACTGACAAGCTGTTTTACAAGGTGTCTGACACATCATGGAGAGGATCCCTACAAGCAACACCTGATTCTCTGAAGCCTCTGGAAAGTTTGAGGTTTCAGAGTGTTGAGTGTCCTTGTCAGTGACAAAAAGAAGCACCTTTGTGGACAGGTTTAAAAATACAGAAACTACCCCTTAATGATACCTGTAACAGTAAACTTTGCTGAATCCATCTGTCAATGTATTTGTCAGACTCATTTTAGTGGTGTTGCCTGTATTTAAGCAGCAGGCCTGTCTGCTCTGAATGTGCATTTTCAATATTTATCTTTTCTCTTCTATCTTTAATTTAGATCTATCTTATCTTTTCATTTATTGTATGTTTTGTTAAGATTCTCCATCCTACCATTCTGCTGCTTGAGCAGGTCCAGCAGCAAAAAATCTCAAGATGGTAGAAAAATGCGTGGAGACAGGGATATTATGGTATGCTGATTGTTTACATTCAATTTATAACCATTTTGTGCGGCTCTTAATTCCACGCACTACTTCTTGTTCTTTTGGCCTTGTCTGAGTCCATCCACTCTTTGGTTGCTTTATCCACATCCATTTTTTTCGCATCACCCACAGTTCATCACCATATTGAGGGTTGAAACAATTCAATGGAAAGCTTCGCCTTCAACTTCCTCTTCACCATGACAGTCCAGTACAGTGTCCTCATTACTGCAGACACAGCACCAATGGACCTGTGAGGCTTCATCTTACACTCACACGGGAGCAAGACCCTAAGGTCCTTGAACTTCTTCACTTGGGGAATTGACTCTGACTGTTAAAGTATTGTCTTACAGAAAGCCACAAAGCACGCCAATTAGAAATCCAAGACTGAAGTTGCTCATTTATTCAGATGCATAAAGTAAATCAGGCCTTTATAATTTAAACTAGAAACTGGATTACATGGTATGGTCAGTGGTACCACGTTCAGCAGCTGTGATGCATCTTTTTTCACTCTGTCAGTGTTGTTGCTGCAGTTCCTTTATTCCATTTACAGACTGCCCCTGACAGGATGTGTCCATCACATCATCAGGTGACCTTAAGCAAGGGCGTCTATTGATTACTGTTGCCAGCAGAGAACTGAGCGTTAGTGATGCAGTGAGGTGCACTTACGACTGACTGACCTCTACCTGTATATCTGTGTGTGCTTCAGTAAACGCTGCAGATGCCTGTGGACTGAGGTAAAGAAGAACATCTGGCATGAAAAGGCCATTATTCCAGGCGGTTACTCTCAATACCATGACTGGAACATTTATTTAAAGTCTTTGGACTCAACTATTAAAAGGGGACCAGTGACTTCACTTATTACTTGTGTGTAATTTATGTTCTGTTCAATTTGAGTTGAGCCTGAATACACCACAGGCAAGAGCCAGGAATTCAGTTCTTCCAATCCACACAACTCTGCTGTTCTTAGATTTCACAAAACAAACCACTAAGTACCAAAAAATATTGATTTGAAATGTTTTTTCATATTACAGATGTTCAGCTAAAACATGACACTTTTTCTAGTATGTTGATAACCATCTGTTTTGATCAAACCAAATGATTTAATGACCTAAGTGTAACTTTACATTTCCATGTCCCATCAAGCCCAGGCCATTACCACAAGAACAATAATTAATCTGTGAACTATTTATGAAGTGTCTGACCTTGTCACTCCTGATGAATAATGTTTATGCCACAAGCAGAGTGGCAGTGACCTCTTTACTCCCTGCAATTAATGACCACCTACTCCCAGTGTGTCTGGTGTGCCAGGCATCAAAACAAACTGAAATCACAGCGATTAACTCACTGAGTCTCACCATGCTCGCAAGCGACCAAAAAAGCTGCCATCACACCTGCTTCTCTGGGCAGCTTTTTAATGGCACGCTCACCTGACTGAGTGTGATTCCAGGAAAAGTGCAAGTCTAGGTTTGGTGTTCATGCGAGCCAAGGAGTTTTTGCTTGTGAGTTGTCATTTAATGACTTTTGGCATATGTTCTCACCACAAATAAGCACAAATAAATACTACCAATAATGGTTCTTGGTAGGGACTATTTTTGGTGCCATGTTGTGTTTGCTGTGGCATCTTCTCTGCTGAACATCACAGATTGCTTTTGCATCTTTCCGTAGATTGCCCTCATCTTTTGTCTTCCATTTAACAGCTGGGAAGCATCATTTTCTCACCAAGAGAATTTTTCTCTGGCAAAGGCTGACTCTACATTGACCCTGTGTTTTGAATAGCAAATCACCAGCCTTTATTAACTGCTACATATTCAATCACTAGTTTGAACCAACAGTTAGGGAGAGCAAATTACTCAGGTGCTACTAGTAAGCAATGCTTCAATATTTTGGCAGTCTGCTTGTTTGCTTTAATACCTGGAGTATGAAGATCAATATCAATTTCATCTTTATAAGTTCAGCAGAGAGATGGCTCTATGATTTGTTCAGCGAACTTCCACTGGGAAATAGATACCTTCTAAATAAGGAAAATATACCTTCTAACACGAAAGTTAATTCTTCACCCCAGAAACAGTAGTTTTTTTTTCTAAGGTCCCCTTACTACTTTTTTACTGAGCTTTTTAAAACTATCTCTTTAGTCATCAGTGAATGCAGTCTCTCAGTTTGTTTAGTGTAAAACCAATCAATGTTACATCAAATAATCACATAAGTATTGGTGACAAATATGCAAAGCCGACAACAACGAAGCCAGGATAAATTATTACACATGCGTATGTGTTTATGTGCTTCAACACTGAAATAACAATAATAGAATTTATAGCGTAATTTGATATTATTTATAGCAGCAGTAGTATATGTTGTTGCTTCAAAATAAAGCATATTGTGTTCAGTGGGAAAAAGTTGATATAACACAATTGTACTTGCTGTAATCGCAACACCCTGCTATACTGTGAAACAGTGATATTTTTGCTCAGGGTTATAATACAAAATCACATACCGCCCCATGCCTACAGATAAGCTTTAATATGTGATTAGAAAAGACAAGAGACAATTGCTTGGAGAGCATGGCTGAGGGGGAGGAAGAGGTACTACACATTGTACCTTTAAAATGCCTTGTTTTCTATTTCTATGTGTTAAAGAAATATAGATAAGAATATTTTTCAAATAGGTAAATATGCCCATACACACTTAAATCCTTGGAAAACCATGATTTGTCAATTTATACATTTGAAGATCAAACAACCAAGACATAACCAGTCAGCTATAGAGATGTTGTTGGGCATGTATTTCACCTTTTGACAGAGCTGGGGACGCTGCTTCCTCCTGCTTTCAGTCTTTATGCTAAGCTAGGCTAATAGCTTCTTAGCTCTACACTTCACACAAAGACGAGAGTGATATTGATCTTTTCATTGAATACTCAGCAATAACAGTGATTTGTATTGTATTTCTTCCTTTGTAGTTCTGTCATTATCTATCTACTTATAACAAAGCGTGGTTGGTGAGACCAGCTCATGTTAAGTCATGCATGTATTTGCCCTTGTGTTGGGGTGAACCCTTCTACCACGGTGTCATTAAAGAGCCATTTGCTGTTGGAAGGGCAGGTGATTAAAGTGTACTTTGGCTGGCCTAGGATGCCGTGCACACGGGAAGCCTCTTGTAATCCATATCCCCAGTCAGTGTGACCTAACTGGCTCTGCAAGGCCCAGTTAAGAACTCAATCCCCTCTCATTAATGGAGGTAATGACTGTGATCAATCTAAAGTTGGTATGGGCGAGTGTGGCCCGACAGCAAAGTAGGAGGAGGGAGAGAAAAAGATAGATTGAGGCCAGGTAAAAGACAGGAGAGGATAAGAAACGTGAACAAAAGAGGATAGATTTGAAAGACAGGGAAAGATGGAGCTGGAAAAAGAGAAAAGTTAACTGGAAGTGAAACTTGCAAAGTAAGCAAACGAAGGCAAAACAACAGTGGAAATAAAAGGGAGGAGAGGAGGGGACGTGAGAAGGTGAGAGTACAGAGATAACATTAAAAGAGTGTAATCGAGCAGGGGACACAATTAAAGAGAGAGAAATTGAGAGGGTGGGAGTGGTGAAGGCCACAAAGGAAGAGAGAATCATGAGAATGGAAGATCAGGACAGGTGCTGTGACCCTTTCAAGACAGGACAGCGTCTCTTCTCTTTCCTCCATTTGTACCTCAGCCTCTCTCGACTCTCCCCTGAGATCTGCTTTGGTTATGGAGGAGATACGCTGCTCTGAAATCCTTCCACTCCACTTAAGCTTTCAGACAATCACAAGACTCCCCAGAGATCTGATTACTTTTCTCAATGAATCTGGATTAAGCTCTTTAATTAAAATGATTGGGCTTTATTACATGCTGTCACAACTTAAAGGACAGAAATCCCTCATGGCCCTTGAGTTCTGTCAATTTTATTTGACGTCGTTGACGTTGATTCCCCCCCCCCTCCCCCCCTTCTCTCTTGTTAGTATTCAAAGTGAGTAAATGACAAAATGACACGGTTGACTATTCCGAGAATGAAACATTGATAAGGTAAAAAATTTGCATTCACAAATAAGCGTGCATCGACGCTTGCAATCATCTTTTTTTTGTTGAAGGGAAAAAAAGCGACACTATCTAAGATATTTAACAGCAGCAGGAGTCATTGATTTGAATTCACACTGATTTATTTCTTTCCAATTTCATCCGAAAGCAAATGATCTGCACCTAATTTCTGTTGAGAAGTTCTGCAGTTACATCGCAATCCAAAATCCCCACAAATGAGAACATTTGCAGCACTGCGCAGGTATGGAGCCAATCTAATCACACACTCATCAGGTTTGCTGCTGTCTGTAAGGACTTTTTCCAAACCAGTGCGTATGTACGGAGACATGGGCACAAAGGCAGTTTTTTTTTTGGGGTGGAGGAGGGTGGGATGGAAGGGTGGGAGAGGGCGTCTGTAGCCGATGGGGACCTGAGAAAGACTGCAGGGGGAAAAAGCCTTAGGTAGCCTCCTGTCTCCCTGCAGCCTACTCCATTGTACAGCTGCTGTCAGTGCTGGCATGGCTCCCCTGACAATCTGCTCTTTAATAGCTAATATCAGGGTACATTTCCTCAGGCACTGGACTGGAACTGAGAGATGGCGGGCTGTGCTGTGGGCATTTCTCTCTCTATCTCTCTCTCTTTGCCTTTCTCGCTCTACTCTCCCTGGCATTGGAGTAAGAACACACAAACACACACACATAAACACACTTGACAGGCGGCCGCTGAGTCATCCGGCTAATCTATACTATCTCGCTGTGTCCAGCTGTCTATCCATCTCAGAACACGCACAAGACGCATGCTCAGTGTATTTATAATATCTACCCTGTGATTACACACTTCCATACACTCTTTATTCCTCAATGTTGCACTTAAAACGACCTGAGCAGATCGACTTATGAAATCTACATTTTCATTTAACAACGAATTTCTTCCATTATGTTGTAGAAGTAAGTTGGCTGCGTTTTAGTGTTTCACAGCAAACACAAAACAGTTTGTTGACAGGGCTTAGTGAGTACTACTGCATACGTGGAAAAAAAGGTTGTATGTAAAACCTTTTCCAAAAGGAGCTGTGTGACGTCTGATAAATTACCTACTACTAAAAATGAACCTAGCATCACACAACACACGCAAATCTATATAAGAAATATATCAAGCATATAGCAGACTTCTCAACATGCCCTGTTTGTGAGTTAAAATTCCCCCGACACCTTTTTTTTGTAGCTTGAAGAAAACAGATATCATAGAAACTTGCTGTGTGTTGTTTGAGTCACTCAGTTTTCAGTGTGATAATAATAATGAAATCTGTGCTAACCCCAATGGAGGGTTAGTGTCAATATCATCCATACCCTTACACACTTCTAATTTAACTAATTTAACAAGGACACAGGGACATAACCATACACCTTACATTGTTCTCATTATGGATATATTGTGCTTTGGAATAAAATTATTACAGGATAAATATGTTTTTCACCTGTAATTTTTAAAGTAAAACAAATCCATTGAAAACCTACACTGCAAAGCAAACAGAGCTCTATCTTCCTGTTGTTTCTGCCTACTCTCACTATGGCCATTACTCTTCCCTGATCTCAGCTTTTCATTAGAGTGAGTTTTGTGCCACTGATATACCATCAAATGCTTCAGCCTTGCAGATAATGCAGCATTTACCTGCCTCAACAATTAATTCTTCTGACATCTGAGCACATTAATATTCATTACCCAGTGCCACTTGTGACAAACTGCCGCCCACGCGCATTGTAGATATGATAGTGAGATGGTGTAGAAATGTGCGGGTGTTTTTTTTTTTCAGGGCACTCAAACGATTAATATGCATTTGTCTTCTTGGTTATGATGGCTAGTTGTTTAAGGTCTCTGAGGTCTCTGCTTGTTCATAATCTGTTTACAATTTTGTATGTATGTTTTGTAAGTGTGTGTTCCATGTCAACACTGTGAAGAGTCTATTATAGATATTTATCTTGGTGCAGGTAGAGCGGGAGGAGGTCAATGTCTGATTTCCATCTTTACAGTTTAGTCCTCTAGTAATACACGTGTATTCAGAAGGAACATGTATAAAGAAGGTTACAGATGTCATTGTTTAAGCAATATGCAATATGAATGCAAACACCAAAATTTAACCAATCTGCACTTTACACCTTTAACACACAGTTTTAATTTACTCTTTAAGTAGCTTTAAGATTGGAAAACATTAAGCCAAGGTCCTGACTCACTGTGGTCATTAAAGATCCCATTGCACTTTGAAAGAGTAGGGGGTTCCCCAGTGCAAAATTCCCAACCTGGCTCTCTCTATCTGACTACCTAATCAAGATAAAGCGCTATGTGAATGTAATCCATTATTATTATTACTAACTGGCTCTGACTGGTTTATCTTGATTGACTAACAGAGACTCTGTCATGACAAGTGTCATTGTTAAATAAACAGTCAATATGGAAAATTATCTCGTGGAATAAAAACAGACAGCCAGAAATTGTGGAGAATAAACAGAAAAGAATGACCTGAATTTTAAATATTTATTTGATTATATCACAGAGTTTTATTAATTCATTAATTAATGAGAATATTTATTTTATGATGTTTTATTTAATCATCTAATATTGAACACTTTGAGTCTCTATACCATGCTTTGTGTTAGCTAAATACCCTTGGAAGCAAGATAATTAATTTAGATGCTATTAGCTTCTAATGGAATTTTAATTATTCAATGTGCAATTGAGATGTAAAAGTCAACATTTAACAAAAAACGTGTCTCAAACAGATGTCAGTCAATGATTCAATGATCAAGAAACTTTTGCATATTTTGCATCTTGTAACACATAGCCATGGACTGCATTATACTGCTTTCCAAACTAAATATTAGTAATATATTAGCAAACATGATCATCTTATTATTATATTATCATTATGAAGATTCTTTCATTGAACACATGGCTGGTTGATTATTGATTATTGGACATTCAAGGTTACTATTACACATGAACACCCCACAGTTCACATCCTTTATGTATAAATAAAAACAATGATGTGCTCAGCAGCAGCAGAGAGAGTGAAAGCAGGTTAAAAGCAATGAATAAATATATTAGCTTCTGCCTAAAATAAAAAATATTTCTACTTATTGAGGTGGTGATGGCGCAATGGATAAGATGCATGCCTTTGGTGTGAGAGACCCAGGTTCAATCCCCCATTGTGACCCAACTACCAATGTGTCCCTGAGCAAGACACTTAACCCCTCGTTGCTCCAGAGGCGTGCGACCTCTGATGTATATAGCAATTGTAAGTCGCTTTGGATAAAAGAGTCAGCTAAATGACTAAATGTAAATATATTGAACTATAGATATAGCTCAATAGTGCATCTATCTATTAACAAAATGAATACCAGAAACTTTGATTTGCAACTCAGCCTTATAGTTGTACATCGCCATAAAAAAGTGTGATCCTTATGAAAGAGCAATGTGTTATTTTACTTTTAGAGATGCATCTAAGATTTCATAACCACTGCTTCTTCAGACATAGAATCTTACGCAACGGTAAATGTTAACAAACTGCAGCATGGATTAGCTCAGGGGTACCTTGAGTGCAAATTGCTCCACTTAATGGTTTGACATTTGTATAGCAGCTTTGCAACTCTGTGGGATGTGAGACAGACTGCTGCTGGGTGTAAAGCTCTTAAAATAACATAAAGACTTACATGTGACCTAAGTTACCTTAAATATATAAAATTAAGTGTTTGCTATTACTGTTTCAGTTGCTTTCAAACTCAACAGAAGAACAATATTCATATTTGTAGCATTTATGAGCACAAATTAACCGAACCTGACCTTTACCTTTAAGACATGATAAGAATACCTGGTTGGGCATCTCAACCGTTAAATGGTTCCGTTTTCACATCAAGCAACCTTTAAACTTGCAGTGTGAATAGGTCAGACTTGACACATAGGTCACGGTACATCATGAGCTCCAGAAATGTGCTCCTAATTTAAAAACTTGTGGAACATTGGAAGAAGACATGGGGAGAGGTAAAATTAATTCCAGAGCACAACGGCTCAATGTGTTTCCAATTCCTTAAAAAAAAAAAGTCTACTGTTACAGTCAAAGGGGAAGACTTTCATTGGGCCAATTAATGACATAATAACAGGCAGCTTAAAGATTATTACAGTGGAGGAGACAGAGAGGGCAGGGCTCCTCAGCAATGCTTTCATTTGCCAAAAAACTTTTTCCTCCACAGAACCAATATGAAACACATTTAAAATAATCTGCATCTGGTTGCTGTCAGATGCTGGGGGTTTCAGTTACTTTTTGTTTACTTTTGCAACATGTTTTTAAGAAGGAGTTCCACCGAGAATAAGAAACTTTTTCGGCAGACACCTGGTCGAGATAACCAGATTTAAACAGCCACCTGGCTGCAATGTGATGAATATTAAGTTACACATAGTCATCACACAGCAGTTTGCACCAGAAAAAAAGCATAATAGGCGAATGCAAAACAAAAATTAAATAAAGGAGGCATGAAGTCTGGGGCACATGTTTATATGAGTTGCAACACTGCAAACTGCCATCAAATTGAAGAATTCAGTGTGTTTAAAAAAAAATTAGTTTGAACAACACGTCTTCCAAATACATCTAAAGGCAAAGTGTACCTGTTCTGAATGGCCAAACTTAAAGGCAGGATGAAAAGCCTGCCATCATAGCATCTTAACTGCCTTCCTGTTCTCTCTCCAAGAACTCTGTTGCTTTTACATGTCTTTGTAGCGTCAACACAAATTCTACCAATGGCAACAACAGTCATGACAACAGTCATGCCAATAAAGCAAATTAAATTGAATTGAATTGAACAATGGGACACCCATTCAGACAATCTCTGCTTAAAGGCATGCTCTGGATTTTACAAACAAAAGTGACAAAAGTAGTTGTATGACGAATGAAAAGTGAGAGTTTGACACAGAGTCAACTTCTCTCTCAATTCAGAGTAGTACTTCCAAGGTGCAATGAGAGAGGAAAACTCTGAGGAAGTAAAAACTCCAGCAAGTATACTACAAGTGTCGCTGTTTTTACCTCTTCATGAGAGTTAAATCTCCTTAAATCCCACTGTCAGAAAGGGGGTTTAAGACACTTTAGTGGTATTGAGACTGAAAACAGCTCTGCATTAAAAAAAAAATATATATATTTAAGCAAGTTGCTATGTTGTTATTACTTCAGGTACCAGTCAGACAATGTCAAATGAGATCCAGGAGTAACAGCTTAATGCGTTTGAGTGCTTATCAAATGTCTTATATCTATTCTTTCTAAATAATTTATCAAAATAAACAGTGGAAATACACTGTCACCTGTTGCCAATTTCCCAGTATGTACAAGCATACGTATCCGTATGCTTGTACATGTGAATACGAAGCCTTACCAGTCTTCACATTACGTTGTGACAAATGTTCAAGCAGGATAAAGCCCTTGTGCTTTTGTCAAAGCCCTCTGCGTTGGCTCCGCCACTGCATCTACACAGTGGTCAGATTCAAGTGAATGAGGTGGGCACATTTTTTTCATACAATGCTGTTGCCTGTCTAAACACAGCCTTGACAGTCTGACAAGTGCAGTGTTTCATTCTTCTTGTGTTTCACTGTCCTATGAGTCCTGCAGAGATCTCTAAAACTCTACAAATTCAATATGAGCACTGCATTGGCAGCCAGCCACAGACAGACCAGCCAACAGAGAGTCCATCCAACTCCTAAAGTGATTGCATGTTGTGTGCAGCAAATCTAAAATGCCAAAAAAGGTGCTTTTGATAGGTCCAGTGTTCATTCTCAACAAAAGGACAACAGCTACATAAAGAGAACAACGAAGAATGTGTGTTGGGGAATGTGCAGCAGGCAGGAAAACAAACCTTTCCTGTCTGTGCCGTTGGGGACCTGCAAGCTGTTGATGCCCTTGGCGATCTCCTGGTTGGCAGTTTCCTTGGTGACCACTGAGCCTTTGAGCTTAGTCTTCGGAGCGTCCAGGGCTTTTAGCTTTTTGGCATGTTTGGTCCCCTTGTAGTGGGCCAAGGCCTGGCTCTGTGAGGAGAACAAATAACAGGCTCAATTTAGTGCTGGGAAAGCAGCTAAAGACAGAGCCAGGATGAAATGAAATATGAAAACTAGTGGAACACAGTCCGAGTCAATGAAGCAGACTAAACATAAATAGCAGCGGGCTGTTGATACACCTTGCAGTCCAGCAAAAAGTGTCAACCTTTGATTGTGTTTTTG
Organism: Lepomis macrochirus; assembly: GCA_024633595.2. Classification (NCBI taxonomy): domain Eukaryota; kingdom Metazoa; phylum Chordata; class Actinopteri; order Centrarchiformes; family Centrarchidae; genus Lepomis; species Lepomis macrochirus. The sequence goes on along the minus strand of JALXJV020000015.1, from coordinate 8,215,571 downwards.
CCTGTTAAAAAAGTTCTTCTCTCAGTGTATAATTAATATACCCAGGTAATATGTTACATACATATTACATAATTTAAGTGTTTTCTTTTTGTGGATGTGTTGAGTGATTAACTTCAAGAGCACATTCTAATTTTCCCCAAATGGCTATATATTAGCAAATGCATTTTTGTTCCACAGAAATGAGCTACTTTACTCCATTACTTTAGAAGGCCTTCATATCAAATTTTTTGGATTGCATTTGCAATTTTTTTTGCAAAATCAGCCGATTATAACAGTCACTTTTTCTTGGCTTTAGGCCCTCGCTGTTGTGATTTACAATTTGTCTGGTTATTCAAAATGCAAAGGGTAGTTATGAGATGACCATTGAGGGTGAATACTCAATTTTATAATAATTACAATTATATCTGGTGATTGAGAAATCCATTTGACCCGTGATGTGTAATTCTTTTGAGTGGCTATTTGGATTAAAGTCCAAACACGTAACTACACCAAGATTCACCTTCACAACAGATCTGCCAAGGCACACAGAAGTGGGACATATGCAAAGACTTTGAGCTGTCCTTGTTTACCTCTGCAAACTTCCCTGCATACTTTGCCTGTGGCAGGAAGGAAGGTATCAGGAGAGATGCAATTGCCTCTTGGAATAAATAAGTGTGCCAACCACACATCCCCAGAAGACATTTGTTAGCATCTTTATTTATGGGCCGCGGTGGGGATATTTGCTAAGGACTGCTGGGACAAAGAGACCATTCCAGATAGTATTCTCTGCATTACAATGTAAGCAAAACTTTGCTTCCTTTTCTTCCTATTCAGTAAACCGTGTCCATAGCTTTACCAGTGGTCATATTGTTTTAATTGTAAGAAAATAAGCTCATGATCTCATGATAAGGGTCTCATAGCATTTTGTTTTGGATCACTTAAATTGGCCATAATTACTCACAATATTCTCTGTGGACTTGAAAGTGTGTGGAATAGAAAGGGACAAGTAAATAGGTTTCATTATATGAGGGGAATAAAGTTGCCAGAAATACAAAGTTCAACAATTTTGTTGGCAAACTTTTTTTTCAGCTTAGGTGCCTTAAACATGTGCTCTGGAATTTCTTTCTTTGGATGAGGTATCACTTTTTATCACTCAACAGAATGCACATCTTGTTCTGTGATGAAACTATTCATTTTGACCCACATTCATTACTCTCCAGGTACCAAAGACACAACTTATTTTTTTGTCATGAAACTCGGGTGATATCGATGGGTGTTAAATGGGAATATGCCAAAAATTCATCTTGCATTTGAGCAATGAAGTGGAAGAATTGCCTGAAGTCCAAATGTGACATGTGCATGATTAAAACTGGGAGGGAAATCATTTGTTTTCTGCTCCGTTGGGGGGGCGGGGGGTGCATCAAACAAACTAGAGTCTGAGTTGTTCTAGGATTTAGAGAGCTGTCTGTAAACCAAAAGGTCACAGTTTAAATCCCAGTGTATTCATCAACAGACAGGCTGAAACTCCTCAATTCATCCTCAGCACTCCACAATGTAAAATTGATTTATTTCTATGACTTACTATTTATCTACTTAATCTATTGTGTATAATTTTTGTACATAACATTTGTTTTGTGAGTTATTGTGTTGTGTGGTTTATCAAACACCCTCCCCTAACTCATGTTCAACATAACCAGTATGTGGATAAGGTCTATTGAACTACACATTCAATTAAAGCTACTTCAATACTTTTTAATGAGGTTATTTTCTATGGTTTGAGTAACTGCAATCATCCAAGGATCTGGGTAGGCAGGCAGAAAACAATAGAAACTGGAAATGTTCCTTTCAAATTAATAAAAGCTTTGCCCAGAAATGTGGAAATTCTGAGAAAAAAATCCCTGAAAAATCACATGTTTGAAAATTGATTTACATAAACTAGCAATTGTTATGTTGAAAAGGGGGCATTTATAGGTAACAAGACAGGAAGGGTTTCAGGGGGAACAAGTTGTTCTGGCTTCATAATTCAATTAACTAAATGTGATTTAAATAAGACCATGAGCAATTTCTTCCATAAACAGACCGTTTCTGGTGGTCAGAGTTATTGAGAACAGACCAAAAGCTCGGAGCAAAGTTTACTGCTGTTTATATTTTCAGTTTCTCAGATTTATTGAATCCTGCTCTCATAAGGCATCCAACAAATGCTTATTAATTTAATATTCAAATAAAATGTTCTCCAAAGTCCAACATTGATGTAATGCAGGGTAAACCATCTTAAATATTTTTTATTCGTGGAATAGTTTTTTTAATCTGTGGATTTTACTTGTTTCTTTATTTATGGAGTCGTCTCCCACATTTATTTGCGCTGCTGAGTTTATGCACCATTTTTAGCTATAGTTGTAAATCTTTATGACCTAGATTCACACAGTATACATATCAAGTTGTGTAGTATCATAAGGATGCAAGTGGTGGAAGGACAGTGTCTTCAAAAGCTACAGAGAATGTAAATTAAAGCCTATAGTGATGGAGATTTTTTGGGGGGGTCCAGGTTAATCTAATATTGATTAAGGGTCTTTGTAGTTGTAACCACAGCATTGCTGCTACACACATGCAAAGTCTCTCCCACCCATCCACCCACATTCCTGCGAATAACTTAAGACCCCAGTAAACAACTCAACTCCAAACTAAGAACCATTAGTCATTGTGTTAACCCATAACAGCCATGCCTGTGGGGGGATCAAGGTCAGGTATCATGGGAGACACAACTCAGATGGATTCATTGTGTGGGTAAAACATGGATGTGTAAACCAAACTATTATAAAATAGTGTGCAGCTAGAAAATTAATATGCCTTTCCGATATAAATAAATACAGCTGTTGATAAAAAGTAATCTAAAGATCAAAAAACAGCACTCATCCAAGATCTGCTGGATCTATTATTTTATATTATTGTATATTTCAATACAATAATATAAAACCAATCAATCATTATCGAGTCTACTGCAGTGAATGTGAGCAAAACAGTAGCTGGCTTGGCATTAAAGCTTTGTGACCTTAACTTCCTGTCCCCTTTCTCACCTGGCTCTCTCTTTCTCTCTCTCTCTCTTATGTGCGGACTCTTCTTCTCTCCCTCTCAATCCTCCTGTCTCCCTCTTTGTGCTGTCAACCAAAAGGCAAATGTAACAACCAGAGCATTCATAATTTAATATGAGTTAGGAATATGGGGGGTTTCTCTATTTTCTAACACTATTTTTAAATTTAATATTGGGTCTTTTTGGGCAATCCATTCAGGTTTTGATTTTGACCTTACTCTCTCACCTGAACCGTTGCTGAGAAAAAAAATGTATATCCATCAATGGCAAACCGCCATTTCTTCATATGAAATTGAAAAGGGGATTTAGCATAGCCAACGTCTTTACTGCCTTTGCAAATTCACGCTACATCTTTAACGGAACAAATTCGCTTTTGGAGCCAGCCTTAAATGGGCATTTGAGGAACTGAAGTTTTTCAGCCCAGGGGGATGCTGCTCAGTGCTGACCACAACGACAGTTGTGACAAGTGTGGAAGAAGATAATCACACACTGGTTGCCATGATGCAGATTTTTTTTAAATAACTTACCAATGTTTTAATATATTTTCATCAGGGTATAAAAATAGTTCAGAAAATATTAATTCTGATCAATACTCAAAAAACACAAAAAGCTCCTTTAGATCATCAGCTTGTAAAAACAGCGGGTATGCAAAGTATACAAGTTTAATCAACAAAATTCTCAACGTAAAGAGATAAAGGATGTGTTGTAAATGCACTAAATGTAAATGGTAATAAAGCCATCATCTTTTAAAGGAGTGGATGAGACAATCTGGTAATTTTGTCGCTGTCAACGAATGCCAAAAGTGAGTCTAATTTATGAAACTCATAAACATGACCTCATCCAGTAAAACACAAACATCTTAAAAATATTTCTCAACAGAGACATTCTTTTCTCTTTATGATCCTAGATCATTAACTGGTTTACAAACAGACATTTTGCTCTCCTACAGAGCTTCTTGGTTCAGTATTTTTCATAATGCCACAGACAGGTCCTGCTTCCTGCTCTGCATCATCTCTCGGTCCAAGCTGCAGTTTCACATTATGATAAACTGTCAAAACAGTAAATTAAGATACTATTTTGCTGTAGCTGTGGTTTAAATGAAAAGACACCCTCAGGGTATTTCAGAGTTCCCAGCTCAACACAGTACCTGTTGACTGACAGGTAAACACAGGGTCTGTCTCTGTAACAGAGCATTCAAATTAACAGCTGATCGACAGTAAATATATACTGAGATAGATTTCCCTGTAAAACATAATAACCTCATCCTGAGTAATCACAGACACATTCAGTGTGAATTGATTAATCCTTTAATGAAAGAGCGATGACATTGCTATTTAGGGATGCTACTGGTTTAACAACATGCAGCAGTAGCAGTGATTTTCTTTTAAAATGTTTTGATTACTTTCAAAATGGTATGGAAATTAGGTTCCAGGGAAATCGAAACCCATCTGCTAGTCCATCGCTTAGATTTAGCAAGCTAGTATTAATGCAATGCATTTCGTTAGACTGTATTATAGAATGCACACATGAGCTAATGGACGTTGTAAAGCCTCGTTGTAAGCTCAGAGTTTGTAATACTATCTCCTTCCTGTAATCTATTTTGCTCATATGATGCATTATATTGAAACCAAAGACAAGAGTCCAATCATAATCAAACTATAGTGAGCTCGAGTTAGGATGTACGCAACAATGCCACACAAGCTCACATGCTAAACCAGTGGTGGAAGAAGTATTCAGATCCTTTTCTTGGGTAAAAATATTAATACCACACTGTATCTATAAAATCAAGTGTTCGTAGCATTGCTTACCTACAGTATGAGAACCATGTCTCCCTAAAAGGTCAACTTTTCATGAACTCAGAAAAACAGCCCTGTTTGCTAGTTTGGTATCATATTTTAGTAATTAGTACTTCAAGTTTGTTTGCTGCTTGGTACAAATCAGTTTCAATACCACGATTCATCTGAACTAATTTAAAAATGTATAAGTCAGACTAAAAGGTCATTCAAATGCTTTTTAACACTATTCAAATATAATGCAATTAAAGCTAAAACTTTGGGCAAACCTGAAGACTAGCTATAACCTACAAAGACTAGACAAACCACACGAGATTGTTTACACTAACTTGCACAAATATTTTAGTCTTTGACAGTGAAGAAATAGAATAAAGAAGAATGAGTAAATACACATAACAATGAACAACTGTTCGGTAACGACTAGAGGTCAGCAAGTGGACTCCTCTGCAAATTCTGTAAGGACGCCAATTGTCAGTCACATGTTCTTGTACCAAAACAAACATGGACAGCAATCAGCAGCTTGTACTGTTTATATGGAGTGCAACTGTGTTGAAAAGGCCAAAAATGAGGAAAAAGAGCAGAGTTGGATGAGATCCTGGATGGAGAGGCACAGGCAACGTAGACTGTACAGGTTAGGGTTAGGTACATGTTTCCTGGAACAACACATATGATGTTGCAGATGTCATCAGAAACAAACATGTTTTAAAGAGTCTTTGTCAGACTGACTGGCAGTGACTGGATAAAAGACTTAAGATTCTTTATATATCACACACATGATTTTTTCTGCTGGCTGTCAACACCAACAGACCCAAGTTGGTCCAATCCCAAAAATAAATCTCAGCAAGAAGGTTCTGGTTCAGACCTTGGTCATCCCAGGCCTTTCTGTGCCATCATGTTCACTCCGTGTCGGGTAGGTTTCCCTACCCGGGTGCTCCAGTTTCCTCTGACCATGAAAGACATGCATGTTAAAATTCATTATTCCACAAAAGTAATTGTTCTTTTTCCACCACAGGAACCACAGGGGTATCATAAAGCAAGACGCTTATCGAGATGTGCCCACACCCCAAGTATCGACGGCCAAGTTCCTGGCCACCACAACTCCACTCCCTTAATCCCTACCTTCTCAACCCCTCATCCCTCCCCCCTTCAACCCCTTCGTCTCTCCCTCATCCGTTCACCATCGACCCATTCATCCGTCCCCCTACATCCTATCCTTCCTGAACCTTATCGCTAACCAAATAAATTACCTCTTGTACCTCTCAATTGGCCAGTTCTTAGTTCGTGAACATTTTATATGAAGTTTGCTCCTGCAAATATGATTGGCTGCAGAGAAACAGGGCAGTAATTTGCAGTAATGTGTATTAATATAACCAAAAGTAGCACATATTGACAAACCAATGCTTGACTGACAAGCCCCAAAGTCAGAAGGATTCATCCTCTGCAGGCCATGAATTTCTGTATAAAATCTCATGGCAATCCATCCAATTGTTTTCTGGACGAAAGTAGTAGATGACAAGTATTCCTTATAACTTTATTTTTTGTTTTTTTACTCTTTATTTCTCAATAAAATATGTCCAGCCCTAACAGAACAATTCTTTGGAGGTTGTAATGTGGTTAGGGGTATGTCCTGTTTATTTCCTGGGTGTATCCCTGGCAGGAGTTCTTGTGACTTTTGAACTTTCATTCCTGTTCAGAAGAAAACTTGCTCACCTGTGAGTTGAACCTCAGCTGGCAAACGGTGCAGGAGACGTGCTTCCTCTTTGCAGTGGGAGGAAGGCCAAGAGTGTGATGGAGGACAGCTTTCTGCACCGGGTCCATCTGGGGGATGGACGGAGACACAGAGAGAGGCTAATTAAAACAGTGCTAAAGCTGACCAGTAAATCAGCTTCAGTACTCCATCGCTCACTTGGCTGTAAAGACAAAACAGGTTGCCTGGAGCTTTTTAAAAAGCCAGTCATTCTTCTTTTTCTTCAACTAGTGCTTTCTAGCTCAGACATTAACACAGACAAATAAAGAATTAATTCTCCATTTGCTTACTCAAGGCATGCAGCATCAGTTTTTTTTAATGTAATGTAATGACTGTAGGCAAAATTTCTCAAGTGAACACTTTAAGGACCTCACTGGCATTACTGTGTATTTTTATTACCATCAACAATTCCCCAGAAGATACTAAAACCAACAATGAATTTAAACTACTAACAAGTATTGTTTCTTTATGCCTAACTTCAGCTATGCCTTGCATGCCAACATGAGAAACACATTATGAGATTATAAGATACTTTTGCTGCTCATTAAAATAAAATATCAAATCTGTGCAAAAAAACAGAACCACAACCATGAAGCCGAAGTCTTCCTGATTCCATTAACATTTATTAAATTGCCAGGCATCTTTGTGCAAAGCGATGTACAAATGAGGTACAATTCAAGCCACAGTAGATAAAGGAGACGCCTTTGAGAATAAGTGCCTCAGCACTCCTAACACAAGTGCCAAAAAGCTTACAGGTCCATGAGGTAACATATAAGTGGCTAGCTAATGAGCTAGGGAAGGATCGAGAGAGAAAGAGCATGAGTAACGAGCTGATGTGGAACTAGTCTCTGGCAATGGAAAATGCAGTGTTGGTTCAGAATGAAATGAATTCATTGTTTGAACTGCAGTGAAGAGATAGAGTATATTACCTACTGCTGAAAGCAGAGTTGTATGTCATGAGGCCAATAGAAATATCAAGCTGTGGCCTCTGATATTACCTGTTAGTAAGATAAATTATTCAAGCCTCATGCAAGAACCACTCGTACACACATATTTGTTTTTTAAGTAACTGATTTAAGACAATGTGATGCATTCGCGATTTTCCTGTTTTTCCTCTTAGGTATGAATGAAATTAATGTGTTGTTCAGGCCTTTAGTCATACAAGTATAATGCTTTAATCTGAATAATTTTGGAGAATGCATTTGTCACAGAAATAAACTAAAAATAAAAAAGTCAAATGTTAATTAATATTGTGTTAATTATATTGTCATCATCATCGTGACCTGCCAACCTGTAATGATTTTCATTTTTTTGGTATGGTTATCATCCTTTGTTGAACCCTGACAGTGTATCACCTGTATAATATTGTCTTGTCCATCTCCATGACTGTCAGGTCTCGATGATCGGCTCCCATTTAAATCATGTGCCGCTTTACTTTTACATTTTTCAGCACTTTTATTTCTGTTACAGCACTACCATTTCACAAATATAACTGTGTTCTGATATTACACCACTGTGGTTAGGGTTTACTTTAGTGTATTCATTATAATTTCAGAAGATAGCATAAACTACTATTATAGCTTACCACTAGTAGGCTATATAAATTCCAGTTTGACAAAAAAGCTGTTTAATTTTTGTGGGTTGCTGTCACTGATTTCATTTTTGCGCAAGAAAAATGCTCTACATGGTACTTAGTCTCTGATTTGTTAATGCTATGTACTAACTTGTATAATCATAACCATTCATGCAGAACATCGAGTTCAACATTTCAAAAGTTTGCTGATTGGGTTGTAGAGGTGGGGACATAAGGGCTCAGATTGGGGGTGTGATGACACACTTGGGTCATGAAAACAATATGAGATGATTTTAACAATATTTTTGAATAAATATTTGATTCTGAAATATATCAGTGGGGGGGGGGGGACTTAGAGCATTAAACAGTTAATTTACTGCCTTCTGGAGACATTTTCTTCACCACTTTATGGTGGACATGTCTTTATTTATATGAAGGGAAAAAAATTAAGGTGAAAGCGTGACAATTCAAAATATAAAAATATAATGGAATATAATGCAGTAAATAGCAGCTTGTTTTTTTTTATCTTAAGTTACTTTTTATGGACAATGCACATTTGTTTCTTGTATGCTTCAATTGCATTGCATGTTTCTTATTGTGCATTGTTTAATTTGTTAATTAAATTTCTTGTTGCAAGCTGCAAAAGCTTTAAAAAATTGATAGAGTAATTCTGTTTCTGACATGTCCCCAGCGTTCCCGAGTGGAAATGACACCTATCTGTCAACATTGACAAGGTACTTTCTGCACATGGCTGCTTGAAAGGCACCCGAGCTCATCATCTCCCTGTACTGAGATTAGCAATCAGGTGAGAACAGGAACCGGTGAGCATCATGTAATGCCCAGAAAACCTGATATGGAGAGGGCAGAGGAGAGTACAGGCAGCTTGTGCGAAGTGCCAGTGCTCAAGGAAAAGTCCTGGTACGCCAAAGAGTAAAATGTTGAGGTGCCGGTACTGCATACCGATGCATACCGGCTCACTTCAAGCACTGGGTCCCCTAATACGACCACTTACACTGCTAAATTTGCTATGTTTTTGTCTGTTGATTTCCAACAGCAGGACAGGAAGCTCTGCAGTGTTAAATTCTTCCTTTTACTCTTGGGTAAAATTTTTTTTGAATTACGCTTACCCACAAATGAGAAAAGAGCAATTTACTAGTGTGCTGTTAAGCGAGTTTGTTGAATCCGACTTGAAACAACAACCCAATAAAATAAAACAACAACAACTACAACACCTGGAACTTATATGAGCAAGCCTCACAGAAAAAGAAGGAAATTCACCTGTAGATGATTCACAAAGAATATGCACATACAGTATAAACAAAAAAACTCTGTCTCAAAACAATACATTTTCATCTTTAAGACTAATGAGTGGGCATGCTACTGACTTGCTGCATGTTGCTTCTGTGTTTAGCATGTGCCTCCGTCCGTGTGCTGACAGGGCTTTGGGGAATGAACAAACGCATCTGCCTCACTGAGAATGTGTCTCAATAGGCACCACTTGGCTGGGGAAGGAGGAAAGGTGCCTGTACTGTGTGGGAGGATTAATCCACCTTGACAATTGTGCTGCAGAAGTTAGGCACAATAACGTTACACTGTCTCACTCTCTGTAGACACTGTTTGGCTGAACTGAGGCTGTTTTCATTACTTGGGATTTTAAAAGTATCTATGTGCAGCAGTAGAAACGTTTCCTGAGGTACTCACCACTTGAGCAAAAGTGGAAAAGGGTAGCTAGACAATAATCTTTTGTGACAGTTTCATACATACATGCCGTTTCCTATTCTCTATTAATTCATGTCATACATCAGTATTGTTGATTGAAATGAAAACACAATATTGTAATCCTGAGTGTTTGACTTTTTAAAATGTGTTTTTATTGTTCTTTATTATTTTTGTAGCTTTTATCTTAATTACTCATTCATCTTTTTAATCTTTGATGTGAATGAAATCTGCCTGACATTCACTTTATAGTTTTAGAGTTTATTACCTGTACAGTCAAATTCAATGCAGTGCAGAAGTCCATACAACAACTTTTATTTTTATTAAGATTATAATGTTTAATTTATACCATTTTTGTGGCTGTAGTTAGAGTAGGTCTATACTGAAAGGTATTTCTGATATTTTGATTGTCACCAACATTGGCCACGGGCAAGGAGTTAAATTAGGGCAAACGATTTCAAAAGGACTGACGCATGAAGGCAAGTAATCAGGTGCAGGTGACAGCAGTGGCTGGAATGCTACAGCAGCTTGGCAACATAGAGAACCTGGCAAAGACTGGCTGAAAACTGGTCTCTGTGTTTATGAGGAGCAGCTGGTTAGGCAGGTGACAGGGTCGGATAATTCCTAAATGCAGTTGGAGAAGGAGAAGAAATAGGCTGAAGAGAGTAAAGAGGGAGGCAGTGCACTCATGACAGAGACCCCATAATCCCCCATTCATAGTGACACCAAGAATTTAGGCACAGGATAACTTGGCTCAGAGGGGCTGGATGGTGGAGGATTGGTTCCAGAAGCGAATAAAGGGGCAAAGAGCAGAGGGAAAGACTTGGGCCTGATAGAGACAAAGTGAAGCTCAGAAAAGACTGAAGAAATGCAGACTCTTAAAGAGAAACAGAAGCTGGTTCTGGTAATGAAACATGACACATGTCTGAAGAGGAGACTGGTGCACACTCTGAGACAGATACAGGCTTGATTGATGAGAAGAAAGAGGCATTGAGAGAAAAGCAAAAACTGGCTCTAACGGAGAAGAGAGGTTCAGACGGAGGAGCAGGGAACAAGTGGCTCAGATTGAGAAACCTGAGCCACTCGGGATCTGTCTAGAGACAGATTTCACAGAGGTGAGAAGCCCGCCGTCATAGAGAGGGACAAGGTGTGAATTGTTTAAATATGGTGATAATAGCACACATTTTTAGGCAAGATGTTAGGAAGACATTCATAGTGTTGCACACATTTATACACAAAAAGTGACTTGTATAAAAAAACAAAAAGTCAACTTGAGAGAGAAGTTCAAACCTTGCTTACACCCTCACCCCCACACAGCTGGTCAATTGCTGTGTGAAGCTGGTGTGAATGTCAGATACAGAACTTGTTGGACAAGTTGGCAAGGAAGTACACTGGTGCCTTTAGACAAAGATGGATTGTGATTAGGACAGGGAGACACATTCAGGTGCAGGCTGAGAGAGTAAGAGCACATTGCTTATTTGAAAATTGTAATGGGCTGCTTGAGAGGTTCTGACTTTGACCTCAGATTTGATGCCACATACACAATAAAAAGATTAAACATTTTTTAAAAGGAGAGCACAATACTTTAAATCCTGCCTGTATTGTAATCACTTTTATCTTTTAGTTCCTTGTTCTTTGAATTGTAATTTTAAATGGTTCAATCTTAATAGATTGGATCCAGTCAATAATTTCTGGCAAAATGAATACACTTGGTTTTATAATCAAAATCATGTTAAAATAAAAAGTTCCTCTCACAGCAAAACAATGTTGGCAATTGAGCTGTCAGCAGTGCATATGTTCACAGACAATACTTACACATCAAACAAAGTGGTCCTTGGTGAGGGTTTTCAGACACATATTGTACTGGACTGTGGCACTCAACGTGAAAGGGTTTGAGGAATGACACTGTTTCAACACTGCAGAAAATTAAGTGGAATATTTCTGATAGGAAACATTTCCACAGTGTGTGTTGACACAGAAACAAGGTGCTGGTCTACAGGGAGTTTGTAATGTGGTTTTCAGTACCATGGTGTAGCCTAGTATCAAACACACAAACTGCCAAAACTTGGAGAGACGCTAAATGTGCTTTGAGTTGATTCATTCTAGCAGTAGTCATCATTTCATGGTAATTTGAGGTTGACTATTTAGCGGCTAAAGAGACAGATATTTCCTTCAGGAGTTGGCGGAGATCAAACTAGTGATAAAAGGAGAAAGAATATTGAACTTCATTACATCTGGATGTGTAACTGGGCTATTGTTTACCATCACATTAATCATATCAACTTTATAAGGTGAAATTTGCCATTGTTGTGTTCACAGCATGCTCCACTGTCCAAGTGAGAAAATTTCTTTAGAGTTGGTTTGGTTAGCTTATTTTTTTCTCTTCAGTCAATTCAGATATAACGGAAAATGAAATTTCTGCAACAGCATAAATGCATTCAAGGCCAACTAAAACACGGAAACTGACACAGATGTGCTTTGGGCTGAGTAAACTGTGGCAAAGTCATGTCCTCTTATGTTAAAACTTTTTGCAGTTATTCTGAGTTGTATGGCTCATAAATGCCCAGAGGCAGGAGTGGAGAAGATATCAGGCTAATACAAGCTTTTACAGCTCTAGCAGCATTCAAAGGTAGAGCGACCTAACACACCTACTCAACGGTTAGAAAAAAATGTGATACATTATCAGATTTTAATGGAGAATACATTTACCAAAAGTGTTTTAGAAAAATGATATTGTTTAAATATATAGCAGAGCATTTTCAAGTAGCTAATGTCAGGACGATGCCAGAGGTGACCGGTTGCTGTTGGAGACCAGAGTTCACTTTCATATCAGCAACATTTGTTCTTTTGTTCTATTGATTTCTATGTTATGCACATGCATTATGAAACACACTTCACTAAATGTGTAGGCAAGGTCAAAGAGGTAGGCATGTGATGATATACAGTAAAATGTGCAGCCTGGCAAAGAGATCAGCTTTTCACCCAGAAAACACTGAAAACTCTGCATTACGTTACCAGAGCAGGGACTCTCCTCTGCCTTTGCCCTGACACACTTTGTTGCTGAATTGGAGAGAAAGAAAGTGTTATGCAACAGTCTACCTTTGTACTGTAAATCTCACCCAAGTTTTTTGGAGGAGAGAAGAGGATGACACATGGAGTTGGCTATGGCTCGCTGGCATGGGGAACACTACAGCAGAGAACCAGACGCACTGCAGCCTGCTGGGAAACTAGGGCCTGAGCTCTGGAAATCTAACGCCAGTTAAAAACATCTGGGCCACGAGAGAATGATGACCTCTTACTAGAAACACGCACTGGGCTAAAAACATGTTATTTCTCCTTCACTCTGCTGTGAAATGAATCTGTGGTGATGAGGCCACAAATAATGGCACAATCCTGCAAAGTGATCAGGAGAGATTTAGTATGTATTCGTGGCAATGTCATTAATCTCTGGGTATAAAATGGTGAAAAGGGGATTGAAAGTTCTCTGTCTGAATTTATTCCACTGTGCTATTTTTGGCGGCATTGCTGATTTACCCAAAATTCAGTGCCAAAATTCCACCACCTCCTGTCCATCTTTCCATGTGTCTTTTAAAGAAATCCCCCTGTCATGTAGCATTTCATTCCCTCCCTACACTGAAACAAGATGTGTTCAGGCCTTGTCTGCAGAGAGCAGCTGCAGTGCCAGAGACGTTATATTCCCCGAGCTCCGCTCCCATCAGCCACCCACTGAGCCACACACTCCACATGGGCCACGCCTGCCAGGGACAGAAATGTTGCTGGAGCAAATGTACCGCGACACACATATAACCCACGCACAAACACACAGTACAAACACCCACACACGCCAAAGCATATCACATATGCCCATTTGCAAGCCCGCAGCAGTGGACAGTGCAGCAAAGTCAGTGTCATCTTTCAAATCACTTCCTAAAGCTCTAATATCCAATTTTCCTCAGTTGGTTGATTTCCAGCACCAACACTTGTCAATCACCCTGATGAGCTGTCTGCCTTGAAAAAGCTTCTTGCCTGAGGCTGAGGTAAACGTAATGCCACCACAGACGATCAGAGAGCAGATGGCGAACACAGCCAATCTGCAATTTTACAAAAAGGAAATGTTTGCAGTGCTTTTGAACAGGTCTTGTACTGACATAAACATCCTTAACATAATCGAAAAAGCAATTTCAGGTTAACATTGAGGGGTTAGGATCTTAACACAGAGTCAAAGACACAACCAGTAATGTGTAGTTTAGCTTATTTATTATTGTAATGTAAAGAAAGTTACATAATGCAGCTTTAAATTGCTTTCTTATTTCTTATCCTGTTGATCTTGCCCACATTTTTTAAAGCTAGGGTAGGCAATTAATTTAAGAAATTTTCTTTACATCGCGTCAGCAATGAATAAATCATATGCTCTGAAACAAAAATGAAAAAAAAATCTGGGGAAGTGACTTTAGAGGGAGACCTGAAGGGTGGCAATGGGATGAGCTTCTCGTTGCCTACCCCAGCTTTAATCAACAACTTCATTTTTCTTACCTTGTTTTAGCTTTAATCTTTTTATCTTTTTTCTTTCCCTTTTTTGATGCCTTCAAGTTTTTGTTATTTATGTAATTTCAGAGGAATCTGCCCATAAAAGTCTGAAATCTAAAAGTAGATTTTGAAGCTTGCTGAAATATTATATTTTGACCGTTACGATAATTTTTTAGCTTTTTGAGAAAATGCATCAAGGGTAAGGTTTTGGAACATTATAAGTAAATCTATTTCACCCTTCTCTTTGGATGTCTTCTTTTATTCCTCTGTCTGTGATTTGCACTGATGTGTCTCTGTCAGGACGTCGGCAGCGTGTCGACAGCAAGGGAGAATAAGCAGGTCATTTGCAGGATACTATCTGACAGCCCACAGAAGGCCTGTCCATCTCAAAGTTCAGCACAGCAACCGGCACTGATGCTCCCCCACTCAGCACTGCCGGATAATGTGACAGGACAAGACAGTGATGAGCTGAGATGGCGGTCGAGACTGGCTGACTTTTACAGCAGACGACTGATGAAAGGGACAAAAACACACACTGAGTGCTATCTGTTTTGGTTGCACAAGGCTTCATATGTCAACCTTCTCTGATATAGGTTTGCGTGTGACAGAAAGAGTTAGCATCAAACAAAAAAGCTGGCCTTAAAATACACAACAAAGCTTCAAATAATCAATTACCTGACATTTTGGTTTAATTTGGCTGTCTGGACTGTTTTAAGGAGATTACCATCGCTAGTCACATTTTTACAGGCCTACAGCATAAAAAGACCTTAACGTAACTGCATGGGGTTGACTGATCAGTACCAAAAATTTGTTATCAACACGACCAGTTATCCTATAAGATGAATGCTCAAACATGGGATGAGTGTTCATAATCCTGCATCATGTATGAGGATTGTTTTCGCAATGTGATGTTAGTTTGTAAAAATATATTTTCTCTATATAAGATTTCTGAACTACAAAAAAAGAACTGATTATTTATGCTGTTATCAGTAAAGCAGTGAAACAGTTGTGTGTATTTTATTAATTATCTAATAAGCAATGCACATAAATGGTTTGCCATCCACAGCATAATTTAAACTTTTTCAACATGCATTTGGATGTATACATAATTTATGTGGTCAAACAAATTACAAATTGGGGCTTAGAAGATACTGGAGGTTTAAATCTGCTCGTTCTGAATAAAACTGGAAGCAGATTTTTTTTGGAATAAAAAAAATCACTTGATGATGTTTTGAATCTATTGCCAAATGGTCAAAAATAAAAATCAGTTAAAACAAATTCTGGCCCAGTTTTCCCGGTCTAAGTGTAAAAGCTGTCAAATGAATCCCGGTGTAGTCGACGACCACAACAAGACCACTTGGAGAGGAGGGTCTCTGCCCGTTTCAAAGCACACTTTGGTGCAGTTTATTTGTGGTCTGAAAGCAAACAGACCAACAACTTTTTTGATAGATATGTGATTTTAGCATGATTTCAAAACTAAAACAACAATTAAATTGATCTCCCAACTGGGGGAAAGAATGCTGTCATGGATAAAAGAAACCAATAATGACTGTTGGTAGGGGACGAGATATGAATTGCATCCGCTAGTGTAAAATTCTCACACGTTGTAGCCCAACAAGCCCAACCTTGATATTCCAAATATATTGTGTTTTAAGGCATTGTTCACAAAGTAAACAATGTCTTCTTGTAGTAAAAGCTCAAGAATGCATTTCAAGCTATAGAAGAGAAGAGAAAAATATCTGGAAGCTCTATAATGATGTCTTATCAAGGTGTATGTCATCCTATTAGACACAGACACACACATACATACATACATACATACATACATACATACATACATACACATACACACACACACACACATATTAGACTGCTGGATACATATACCTGTCAGAACAGATGTCTGTGCTATAATCTATTATATACAATGTAGGCTATATTTGAAATATGTGGATGGCTGAGGCATGTAGTGTTTATACAAGGTGTTCTCTTCACTTCCACTGGAGGTACTGAGGAATCTATTCTGTAATGGCAACAAGATATTTAAAATAAACATTCATATTTATCAAAACACATTTAGAGAAAGAGAGACCAACTGGTCAATGAGGGCTCCACTAGTGAGGTCTAAATGCTTTATTCTCAGCCGCCAGCCTCACTTACTATTAACTAAAGTGGGATGAATGACCTGTCAAATATAATCCTCCCCCCTATGTGTCTCCCAATTACCACTGCCGCCTGACCCAGTCCGTTAGTTCATCATCAGCCGATGTCGCAGATTCTTGCCACTAGGGAAGGACTTCAGAAATTAGCAAGTCAAATCCGAATGGGGTTTTCATTGGTTTATAATGTGCGAGAACAGGCTTCCAGGTGTTCATACAAAAACACAGAACATTATGAGACAGGAGGAAGGTGAGTGGGGAAACTGAATGACCACCAAAATATTAAGACAGTGATTTCTCAGGTGGAAAATGCAGGAATGTCCCCCTGTGATGTTTCAAAAGTAAAAACTCAATGTCAGTGTGTCATATTTTCATGAGACTAAGGAGCCCCAAAACTGACAAAATATAGATAGTTTATCACACAAGTCAAAAATATACCTGAATACATTAATACACATTTTCTTTAAATAATGAAGAGTAAAAAAATGTAAAGCTTTACACTTTTCACCTCTAATTACGGCTCTGGATGTACATGGACACCCATCTCATTCTAGATCCATAAGGAAAATTATAAATATGGTGGAGAAAAGCAAATGTTACGTTGAGAAAACAAATAAAGGATTCAGTCTATGCCAAGACAGGGTGGCCAACTGTCCCACATTAGCCGTGAAGTCCCTATCAGGCTTAATTGATTAGTCCCATACGTGACGTCTCTTGTCCTGTTTATTGACTACTACACTGATCTAACCACCGACTGATACAACAGCAACAGCAGCAGTGCTGATCACAACACTTGACAATGGTCACCGACACCTGTCATCATCCAATCACAGCCCCCCCTCATGCACCTCAGTGTACGTTAAAACGAAGTGGCAAGTGAAGCCTTGTACGTGCATCGTACTGTCAAACAGCACCAACTGTCTTGTTAAGCTAAACGGTGCGTTGTTTCATGACTGATCACAATGACTGCTTTAGTACCAAAGACTGTGCGGGATATATTAGGTGCAAGTTACTTGACTTTGACCAAATTGCTTCAAACAACATTGTATAGGCTATTTACAAAAGCGGGAGATTTCATTGCTGAGCGCTGCACTGGCCATGAAAAGTTACACTGTACTTTGAATTAAATTTAAACAAAATCTGCTTCCTGTCTCCTGTCTTCCTGTTGCTCAAACGTTGGAGAAAAGTCTGTTTTCACTTGATTATATTTGTTTATCTGCTTTTCCTTTGAGTAGAGTTTTTTTTCTTTATGTCTAAATGAATATGTTCTCCATCCTCAACCTCAACCTTTTTCCCACACTGGAAACTAATTCTTGTCTGTCTCCTTCTTCGATTTCTTTCTCCATTGTTCTGTAACCCTGACCCTTTTTTTCTGCACTCCCCTTCCACCTCTCTCTGCTCTCCTTGCACTTCCCTCTCGCAGAGAAGGTGCTTTTCACCAGGTATGAATGTTCCCTCCGGATTTTCCCATTGCTCTTCACTGCTGACCCTTCTCACACCACTGGACCCCATCACGATGAAATATTGAACTGGGAGAGCTCCCTCAGGGCATTTAGCAGCCTCACAGTCTGTCCCCCGTCCAACTGAGATGAAAGATAAAAATGTAACACTGTAACCCCCCTCTGTCCTCCCATAACCTTAAAGCAACACACTCCATTCAACATGCCAGCTCTTGTGGTACTAAAAGTGACTGCAAAGCTTCCACCTAGACTATTTAAAGCAATTATTCATTACATTTTGAGATCATTAAAGATCTGTTGGGATTCTTTCTGTGGCCAATTGATATAAAATTTCTATCAGTGTCCAGAGAAGTGTTTACATCTGCCAATCTAAAACATTCACGCTCAGATAAAACCACCTAAAATACTCATATGCACAGGAAGTGATATCTGGGGATGCAATGCTAGTTAACAAGTTCAAGAAAGTTCTCCTTTTTCCTGTTTTTGGTTTTATTGACTGACAAATAAAACTACAAAAAGAGTGCAGCTTTTGCATGAGGGGTTTGAGCAATCAATTCTCAAACAACCGAATCTTTGGGAATGCACCAATTTGGTTTAAAATCTAATCTCCCTTAATTTCAATTCAGTAGTCAGTAAAGGTGATACCTTTAACTGTGCATGAATTTTAAGTTTGATGTTCTTTTAGGCCTACTTTGTTCAGACTATCAGCAATACATTTAAAAAGTATTTCAGTTTTATACAGTTGCATGCTGCCTTATACTCTGCTTACTGTCTGGCTCTTGGGATAGCATTATCCGTCAGTGTCCCACTTTGATGTCATCCCAGGGCGTCACATTTGGATGCTTTGTCAACACTGTTGGGCAAGTTACTTCCAAAATGTTACTTTCATATAAGAGTAATTAGTTAAATTATATTAAAAGTGTCTATGAATTGTAATTTTATACTACTTTT
The DNA here is from genome assembly GCA_024633595.2 of Lepomis macrochirus. NCBI lineage: Eukaryota > Metazoa > Chordata > Actinopteri > Centrarchiformes > Centrarchidae > Lepomis > Lepomis macrochirus. The sequence goes on along the minus strand of JALXJV020000015.1, from coordinate 8,196,578 downwards.
GCATTACTTTGAATGCGATTTAATTGTCTCATTATTCTGATAGTAAGATGTGCTGCATAGGTGGGTTCTAGTGATGTGCAGAGTAATATATCCGTAAGTCGGGGATGAAATAGGGGTAATCGTAAAAAGCTATTTAATGCTCTAGGATTGACAACGGGCTGTTGATCCAGGCTGAAATATGTCAACACTATGTCATGAAATGTGGTACACACATTCATGGTGCCCAGAAAATGCTTCCTGATGCTTTTGGTGCTTTGGGCTGTAGACTCAGACAATGACCTCGATTAAGACCGATTTGGTAGCCAAACCTGTCATATTTTAAACCAGCGGAAAGCAGTCTGGAAAGCAGCCTGTACTGGCTCAGAGACCTACAATAAATACCCCTAAAAGTTTGCACGTTCTCCAAATCCAAAACGCATCAGTCCATTAACAACAAACACACCTGTGTTATCTACAAATGTGTAGATTTACAGTAGTAATGATGACAGTACAGACAGCCAATGGGATGAGTCTTTATAAAATCTAACTGAAAAGCGGCTTATGCTTAGCACGCATCACTGAGATTGTAGCTGTAAAGTACAGAAGAAGGAAAGAGAGCCAACTACAGAAACCCAAACTTCAACAGAAAATCCAATGAAAAAGCTTTTACAGTCTTGTCTACATTCTTTGATTGACAGGTGATCTGACATGCAGTGATGAAAACAGCACAAGAGTAACAGTGTAGCCCTAATGTTGTCAGCAAAAACAAAATAAAAACATTGAAAAAACACATTTATGGAGACAAAATACAGTCATTATGCACATGGATGCTAAGTTTTTGATAAGGTACATGTGCTTAAAAAAGCATGTATTTGGTTTACTGTAGTACTGAAGTATTGTAATGTCAGGACATTGAAAGTCTTTTTGCATATGAATCACCGTCCGTGCATTGACACTCAAACGGATGAAGTTCGATCGTGTTTTTGCCAAATTCCCTCACAGGCTAATTCCTAATCCATCATTCTATCAAACTGCTTCAGCTATACCCACAGGATGGACGGGAGTTTCGCACTCATGACAGGGTTCAATAAAAACTAAGATTAAACGATTTATCTTCTGATAATATTCCACCATGAATATCAAGCAAGGCTGATACTGGTAATGAGAGAGGAGCCAGAGGAGTGTGGCCATCTATTGGATTTCCAAAATCAATGCCCTCAGAAAGAAAAATGCATGAGACACCTGCAAACTCTGAATCTTAACGTACGCACCATATTCCCTGTAACTTTCCTCAAAGGCACTGCGGGGCATCAAGTTTCTAATCTTGCTCTCATGAATGTTGGTATTCTGTAGCTTCACATAATGCAAGGGTTTGCTGAGCAAGCATGCTCTTTAGAAACACTCCCTGCTTCTCATTTATTTAGTTATACATATTTACGCATATACTGCAGTAACGACTTGTACTGTTAAATACTGAGGACTTGCATTCATGTATCATTTCGAAGGGGTGCTCCCTTGTGGTTTTGTGTGCTCCTTAAACTACAACACAATGACAGTTAATGCATTTTCTCTATATAGATTTTACCAGGCAAAGAGAGGAATTCAAACCACTGACTATCAACCCAGTTTTTTCAATTGCAGGGCTACTGCCACGTTCTTATGGGGGCTTTGAGTCACAAATGATTTATGGTTGACCCTTGTTCAAGTTTTCTGAGCACACAGGGGACAGATTTATGTAAGCTCATGAAGAGAAATGTACTGCTCATGAGAAAAACACATTTGAGAAAGCTTCACACAGGGGAAGTATCACTGCATACAGGGTGTGTCCGAAGTCCTCGTACCACTAGCATGCAGCTGTGCCAGCCGCTGGCTGCCTCATCAAGATGATGATTTAGTCCTGGGAGTCTGTCACTCTCGTAAATCCCCAGGTCAACCTCGTCTCCATGCAAAAACACACTGTTGAGTTCTCCCTTGAGGACTGGTGTGTTTTTCATTATGGGAACAATTGTGTTGCAGGTGCAAACTGCTCGACTCGCGCTCCAGCTGGTTCTGCTTTGACGGTGAAACATGGTACAACACGAGGCCAGCGCTAAATGCACGCACACACAGTGGAGGAGATTACTGAGGGACGGATGTCAGCAACAGCATGTTCAGCTCTGGGAAACTCAGAAACAGATGTCTTTAAGGGTAACTCATTTTACCAGTTTTAATATGTTTGCAATGTGTAGATTGTTATAGTTTCAGTGATATAAACATTTCTTAGAGGCAGAAACAATCTCCGGATGAGTTAAACTTCAATGGGAAAAGAATACCACAACTTTTCTGGCTATGTAACATCAGGCTCAGGCCTCCAGTGAGACAGGCCTGTTAATGTGTGAGAGAAAGAAGATAATACCGCGAAGCCAGTGCTCTTCTTATGCGCTTATAAAATATTATCTTTCTGCATAAAGTAATTTAGGATATCTAATGAACTTCCAAATTCAACCCAGAGATGCAATCACATAGTTATCTGTGGAAATAGTTCCCAACCATTTTGGCTTGTGACCCTTTTAAGGAAAGCAAAGTTGGCTCACCACCTTTTCTTACAGGTTGTATAAATCCCTGACTTATGAGCAATAAAAAAAGTGATGTTCCTGTCTCAGGTATTTAATAATTTTCAAAAGCCTGAAGGTAAAACTATCCCATATTCCACATTAAAGTGTCTGTGTGCCATGCTCAATGGGTTTGTTTCCTTTTATGCGAAACAGAGAATGTTTGTAACAAAACAGACACAAATTTCAGATACTTCTGATATTGAAGTGTAATCTACTGTGGAATAAACTAGACTGTATACTCTAATCTAACTTCTATTTTAATTACATCCTCACTAGGGGGGAGAACCACACTGATAAGTAACAATGAGCCTAAAGTCTGAGCATCCCCACCTCAACCGAGCTTTGTCAGCATCACGATAATGTGTTTGTGGTCATGCATGCAACAACTGAAAAGACAGGATTTTTAACAGACAGTATGCCAGGAAATCAGTTTTAACTGAACCAGGGGCGCACACAGAAAATTTTCCTAAGGGTGGCCAGATGGGGTTACTGAAAATCCTGGGGTGGCACACTAAACCAAAAGCCATAAATTCTATTATGGACTATATAGACTAGACTAGACTGAATACTACGTAAAAATACGAGTTAAGGAATTACTTTGGTTTCTTATTTTATAGTTAATGTTACTAGTTGTCTAATGTCCGTAGACTAAAACCAGTTCAATTAACATTCCATATAAATCCTGTTTAATGTATTTACTCTATGTGTTATGCAATTCATTGTTCTTTAAATAGGCACACTGATAAGGGGCACACACTGATAAGTAACAATGAGCCTAAAGTCTGAGCATCCCCACCTCAACCAAGCTTTGTCAGCATCACAATAATGCGTTTGTGGTCATCATGACATCATGAGCTTAAATATATATACATTTTTCAAATCAAATTGAAATATACAATATGTGTCTGTATAGAGTTGTGTAACCATTTATTAACATACAATTTCACAAGTTTGGTGTTATTCTTGTTACAAACAACTAGGATAGTTATTCTTGAAATATCCAACTTTTTAACCACCGATTGGACCAGTGTCATATTCTATCAGAGACAGAGAGAGGAGTGCATTGACACAAGTTACAGTATCACTGTCACAAACCTAAATTAAGAATGCAATATTTAAACCGACACAACCAAGCTCAGAATAAATGAGCTTACAGGGCCATAAGCAAAGAGCAGTGAGCTCAACACCACTGAAGTCAACAACGACAACGTTTTAGGTATCCAGAGATCCTGCGATCATAACGGAAAGTATGTCCGCCAATATATCCCATTCCCATCTCCTTACCTTTCATACAGCGCAGTGACAGCATAATGGCCTAATAATCCCGAATAATAAGCCACTGTGAAAGTGGCTACATGACAACAACATCAGGACAACAACCGTGATCCGTAGCCTAGTCTCAGGGTGATAAGATGCTTTCACTCACCACAGAAAGGCGGTCCGGCGGTTTTTCCTCTGGGCAAACTTCTGCATGACTCTGAAGTTTTTCAGACAGCCCGCCAACGTTGTGCCCCTGCAGCGTTTGTCTACTGCTCAGCCTGTTGCAATGTTTACCCTTCTAAGTAAAGTTGAGCCCAGTTTCACAGATTCCTCCAGTAGACTCCCGCTGTTCTCACGTTTTGCAACCCTCTCAAAAAGATCAAAAAGAACGGGTCCCTCGAAGCATAACGTTAAAGGCCGGTCGCGATGCGATGCTGGCTCCAGTGTTCGTAAGCTTAGCTTGCTGTTAGGGATGTTGCTAACCTGTTGCTATCTGCGGACTAATAGTTCTCACACACAGTACAATACACAAAACTGTGCAGCAGTGTGACAAACTTATTATAAACTAGCCAGGTCTGTCTCTATATTAATTAAATTACACTTTTCTTTCTTCTGCAGCTAGTTGCTACCTCCAAAGAAAACGCACGGCAAAACACCGGTGTACTCCGATCAGCTGTCTGTTAGTCCCGCCCCTTAACCAGTCACAATTTTAGAAACGTGATTGCCATCTACATGGACGAATCAGAAGCCTCTGCACCTCAGGGTCAAAGGTTAACCTCTTAAAGTGACAGAGCCTAATGCTGCATTCCAGGCAACTTGGAGCTAGGAAATTTCCGACCTCCTACTAGAAAAACTATCCTGGATCGCCACTTCGGATGGAACACCAAGTCGGATTTCCTACTTGTGAACTCGGAGAAAAAATATGTACCCAGACTTCACGAGTAGCAGCTGAATGGTGTCACAAAACAATGTCAGAGCCTGGGGTGGCTACCCATTTGCTTAGGGTGGCTGTAGACCCCCTGACCACCCCCACCCATTTTCTTGGGGTAGCCGGCCCCTGGCGGCACCATTGAACTGAACTACTCCCACAATGAGGTGACATTTTCAATGTACCTCAAATGTACATGTCTTCAAGATCCATTGCTTTTACTGTCATTTACAGAAGTCATGCACTTGGGCTGTGCACAGTTCTATCACAAACCTAAACGTATTCCTAAAACACACACTACAGTTTTTAACTGCTACATACTTTCTCAAATTGAGTGGTATTCCCTGTTTTGAGATGACCAGATGGGCAGTTAAAGCTGACATATTTTTGCTATCGCCTCAAAGAACCCCAAGCACATGGCAAAAAAAACAAAAAAAACAAAAACAGATTTCTTCTGTCTTCCATTTCTCTCCTACACCCAAGCCTCTGATGGCAAAGACTATGCACTGTAGCACAGGAAGGAAACAAATATAAATCACTTTACTTCAATTCAGACCCATGTGTTCATCAATTATCACACTGTGGTTGACATTTTGCAGAATTTAATGACCCAAAAGGATCTTTGAGAGTTGTTAGTCTGACTTTGGTGTACAGTATAAGCAGGTTACTCAGACAAGGAGAAGATACTGGACTACAGCATCAGTTCAGCTCCGTCTGGGAAGCTGGCACTAAGCACCTCCATAAAAATCATCTTGAGCTCCCCTCTATTATCTCTGCATTCCACCAGAGAGAAAGCGGCGAGCTGGCAGCTACCCAGAGAGAGTGAAATATTATCGTGGGAGAACACATCAAGACGAGCTCTGCCAACATAAACCTTCCATTGAGTTCAGGGGGTTAAAAAGCCCCAGAGCACGAGCTAAATGATAAGAGCCGCTGCGCAGCACATTAGACAGATATGCGCTACACTCCACTTCAGCAGGTGTGACTCGCTGGAAGGAAGGCGGCAGGCACCGTGGTGGTCCAGCTCGCTCTTTAGCTTTGATCATTCCCTGCCATTTTGTGGGCTTGCATGCTTCCCCCAGGAATACAATTTATAGAGTCCATTAGATGTTTATGGGACATGTGTAAATCAAATGAGAGTCTGCAAAACAGCCATGACTCACCCTTTGTTCTTTTCATTATATCATCATACAGAGAACGCTTTGAGCAATCATTTGTCATTTGAAAGTCGACAGTAAAAAACAAAACAAACGTAAATCCCTTTTTGAAGTTTTATTTCAATGACCTCCTCAATTTTCTAAAATAGAATAATAGTTCCCCAAAAAATAATGATTAGATTAGATTAAATCATACCTTATTGTCATAAATGTGTCTAACTTTACAGCAAGACACATGCCAATGTCTCTAAAAATATGTTTTTGCAACAAGTTTAAAATTAATTCAACTTTAAAGCAGAGTTAACAGATTATTTGGTCACTTGGGAACAATGTGATAAGCTGTAAACACAACACGGACATGTTATCACCTTATAAAGTTATTGTTAATTTATTAGTAAACAGCCTATTTACACATTCAGCAGACAAAAAGCAACATTAGCTTTCATTTGAAGTTGGAATATCTGGCTGTTTAGCTACTAAATGCTCAACCATGTTCACCAGCTAGTCTACCTTTGTCTGTGTGCCATTCTGTGTTGGGAAGGTAGCATACAGTTTGTTTATCAGAGCTACATTTTGTCTTTGAAAATAGCTGCATGCCACTACTGGACATTACAGTGATGAGAACAGTCACAAAGAACCAAAGCTGGCCATAACACTATTTACAATGAGCTGAAAGATGCTTAAATGCTGAAAGGAGCAGCAGAGTCGAGTGATAATTCTCTGTGGGTTCATCACTACAAGCGACAACTTTCACATTACACACAGGAATTCGATCCACTGTCACAGTTTTTCTCAGTCGCTGTGGTACATTTCTCAAATCATCCTTAACATCTGAAAAACACAAACAGCACCACACAGTGGATTACCTGCAAAAGCCTATCACTTGCTCAAAATCCTTGTTTCTCAAAAGTAAACATTTATGACAGTGAACATGGCGTGCCATCAGAATGGCCAGTCATTGTGTCATGGTTTACAAAGATAGTCAAAATGTTTAGCCAAGTTGTCAATATAACAGTGTCTACTCTGCAAGTATATTTTCTGATGTAAACTGGGGCTAAGGTTTTGACATTGATTGAAAATGCACAAGGCTGTACTTGTTCTGTTTGGCATATATCAATTTTAACATCTGCAGTTAAACATTGCAAGATAGGACAGGTTTCACAGTTACGCTTGTACTGTTTGTACTGTAATTTGTTGACAGAGCATGTCATCGTGATGCAGAAAAGAAAAAGACAAGACTGTTTTACAGCACTGCATTTCACAACAGGATAAATTACAAAATTAGAAAAAAAACACTCCTAAGGCTGATGTTCCTGTCTGTCGGGTTACAGATTCTCATCCACATCATAACGGATATCTTCATCAATTCAAGACACATTTACAATAAAAACTGTAATAGAGATATATAGAAAATGTGCCTTACAGAACATGACAACGTTCAACCATTTTGCATGTAATGACTTATGTAATGAACTAATGTCTTTATGTTTTGGGGGTAGGACTTTTCATCATAGAAATCGGTATAATACATTGGGATCAACATGACATTAGCATATGATAATATAGGGAGCAGCAGACAGTTGGTCATAATCATTTACGTGAATGTGCCAAAAGCGTTTACAATTTGTTCAAAAGAGTGAAGAGTTGCTTTTATGATTTGCATATGTGACTAGATGACATGACGGCTGAACAGCTTGAGAATTAATCTTGAAAATTTGTCTTCTGATGTGAGAAATGTAGCAAAGCGACTGAGAAAAACTGTAATATAAACATATTGATTGGTGCAGCTTAAAATTATTTCGATAGTTTTTTTTATGTCAGCGTGGTATTTTGCCATCTCTAAATACTACAATACCAATGAGCCTCAGCTTCCATTGCTATGGACAGGAAGTTGGTCATAGGCTCAAATTAGAGCCATAGTGAATTAAACGCTTCATCATTACAACTGAGGAGAAACATGGTAGTATTGTTATTGTTAGACATGCACAAAGTGTGTGTCTTTGTTTCTTTTTTATTATGTTTTATAATTGCTATAAATTATTTTGTTTACTCTTAAATTCATCTGCAAATGGTTTGGGTAAAAAAAATCATTGTCTTTGTACTCTGATGGTTTACAGCTTTATTATAAATTAGAAAAAAGGGAATTATTCAATTTATATTTTCAGTTCAGGAAAATTTCAAGCTGAATACTTTTTCATGTGGTTTTGTTTTATGCTGTTAAACAACAGGCCATTTTTTACCCTTAAGGCAACAGGAGGGTATAATCTCACCTACAAAACTCGACTTTTCTCCAACAAATCGTATGTATGTAATTCAGTGACTCAGAGGTCAGGTTAGCTTGGATGTGTTCCAACTGTCCATCACCAAACTTTGCCTAAACAAGAAAGGAATTAAATTTTTACTTCCAGAACCTGAAAGCACAAATGAACTCCTCTGACTTCACTGTGTAATGTGCTGTCAAAGAGCACATTTCCATTACAGCCCTTGATGCTAACATTGACTTAGCGAGGGCGTGTACACATTGAAATGGACTGTGATGCTGTCATGAGAGCAAACTGAGGCTTGTGTGTCACTGCTGCTGCTTCAGGGCTACAAAGCAATTTCCCAGCGTACAGATCTGTGCACAGAATCGATAAATCACATTCCTGATTACTCTGCAGGGGGAAATGGAGTTTGTATTGTTTCTCCAAGACAAATGTAGGCTCCGGGCAAGATAGATCTTATTTTCAGGGCCAAAGAAAGACAACCAAAACACACACGCACAACTCCTCCTCCACACGGCCCCCCACTCTGTTAAACTGAAAACTACTTTCCCCTCCTTTCAGTTTTCTCTCACATTACACCCCAAAACTCACTTGTTCCTGTTGGGCTATGCCTCCCTTTCCCCCCTTTTCTTCTCTGGTTTGCTCCATTTCTTTCAAGGTGGCGATTTCAATAACTCCTCCACAATTGAATCAATTGAAAGTTGCAGAGCAATCCCAAAAGTTCTCCAAAGCTCACTTTCTGTTTCTTTTACTGTGAACTGGCCTCTTTGCTGTGTCATCCTTAACTCATCCAAGTGTCTAGAGTTTTTATAACAACTCCACAGGAACACATACAGTCACATACAGTCAGTTAGTTTAAGTAAGCTGTCAAAACACATTCCACGATTTCACATCAGTTAAATAATTAATTCATTTAATGGTTGAGAAAACTCTTGAATTCTTTCATCCAACAGCAACAAAAAGACGCCATGGAACGTGACACCTTCATTTTAACTAAATACAGATCCAAAATTCTAGACCTGCAGTGAAACAAACCAAATGCCAAATCTTTTCCTTGATGATGAGGAATGTAACGCTGGACAAAGCCAAAAACTCTGATTGCAACAGAAAAGTTTTCCTTAATTTCATCTATATGTGTCACTGATGAATGTATGAAAAAAGCTCCTTTACATGAAAAAGTTTGGAAATATAGATATAGATTCAGATCTCCATAAAGAAATTTGACATTGCAATTTTGAGATATATATGCATAAATATCAATATATATCATAATATAGTCAATTGCCCAGAAATTCAACCAATTTTTGATAGATTAAAAAGTTAAGAATGTGGTGTAAAATAAATATATATGAGCTGAAAATTGTCTAACGTAAATGAGCTGCTTGAATGTAACACATTGTTTTATAAATCTTAACAATATTATTCAATTTCTACTTGTAAATTAATGCACACAACTTAATTATTCAAGGACACAATCAGTCATTTGTGAGCACAAATTTGTTGTTTTTTCTCTCCATGGTAACTACCAAGCTCTGTTGCTTCTGGCTAATCCAATGAATTACGTAAATACAGAAAAAAGTAAAATCAAGAGTTTTTATTGTATGGATGCAAAAATCCTGTAAATCCAGTATCGCCAGAGAGTAGTCCTGTTTATTGATGTGCAACATATACAGCCATAGATATTAAGTATATTGTATCAACCAACCCTTTATCTAATGTAAATAGATAGATAGATAGATAGATAGATAGATAGATAGATAGATAGATAGATAGATAGATAGATAGATAGATAGATAGATAGATAGATAGATAGATAGATAGATAGATAGATTTTTAATATATACATTTCTTTTTTTTTTTTCCTTTTTTTTACACAAACACAGATACTTTGATTAGTTTATACTCGAATTCTATAATGAAATGTATGGGGGTGATTGATATGTTATATGTATTGGGATGATTGTTATGTTATATGTATGATGCTTTGGCAATATTGTTCTGCAGTCATGCCAATAAAGCAAATTGAAATTGAAATTGAAATTGATAGATAGATAGATAGATAGATAGATAGATAGATAGATAGATAGATAGATAGATAGATAGATAGATAGATAGATAGATAGATAGATAGATAGATAGATAGATAGATAGATAGATAGATAGAAAACATGACCACTACAAGACAACATGTTCCTAATCTTCTTCTGCTCTGACATCACCTTGTTTGTCTGAAAGCTCCTTTCAAACTGGAGCCTCCTAAAAGACTGTTTTACCCCATTTCTCTGAGCACATGTACTTACATGCATGAAGTCTTTGTTTATGTCTTAAGGCTACATTTTTCTGTTACAGTTCCTTTTATTAAGGGCCCCACCGGAGTAAAAAAAAAGACGGAGAAATTGAAAATGCAGTGGGATAACAAACATCTTTTCTGTCCCTCTGGCTAAGGACTTCCTGATTGTGTCAGTCACTCAGCCCAGAACAAGATCGCACAAAGGCTCAACAACAGACTTTGGTATTAGTTCCATTTCATGCAGGTGTGGACACGCACACACTTTCACAACTTTCTCTTTTCTTTTGTACCAGTATGAAAAATTCTTCCAATAATGTGACTGTTCCAAGGATGAAGTGTGTTCCTACGGCTGCAGTGTTTTACTGGAAGAACTGTCATCTTCATCATCTATAGGATCATTTGGTATTTTTTTTGAACAAGGGAGTGTGAATGTTTATTGAGCCCTGAAGGCACATAAGCAAAATCTGACCTCATCTCAGCAGATATAACGTGAGTGCGTTCAGTGGGTGTACAGATGGAAACTAGCTTGAGCTTGATCTGTAAATCATAAAATCTACTGCACTCAAATCGAACAGCTGGTTGGTCTTTGTGCACAATTATCATCAGAGCTCTGCATCTAATAAACTGCTTGGCTGGAGACACATCATGTGAACAATATGTGAAGGTGGAAAGTAACTTTTTAGTTCAAGTTAAGAAAGTACTTTACTTAAAAACATATTGAGTATTTGCTCTGCTGCATTTCAGAGGGAGGTGATGTCCTTTTTACTCCAAGTTTTACATCTCTTGAGATAAATCTGTAAATATCAATAATATTTTGAAGTTTTGTTTTTTATTCTTATTTCTTTGCCTCCTTCCTTTTTACTTTCCTTTTCTACTTTCTTCAACCTGTCCTTAAATATATCCTTATCACCTTCTTCTCTTATTTATTTTTTTATCGCTGTCCTTGTTTCCAAGGAGGTTATTTTTTCAGTGCAGTTTGTTTGTTTGTCAGCAGGATTGTGGAAAAATGAATGGCCTGATTTCCATGAAACTTAGTGAAAGGGTGTAGCATTGGCCAAGCAAGAACCCGTTCAATTTTTGGAGCTGATCCGAATCACGTGGCAGACACACAAATCGTTTTTCACTTTCTTTAACATTGCAAGATAGGTCAATTGTGAGCTGAGATGATGAGTCTAGACACAACCATATTTTGACATGCTGTAATACCAATAGTTTTGGAAATATATCCAGACATATTTACTGGTTGTGCTTGCAGATTTGCATATCATAGTGGAGATCTGCTTGCTCTGAGTGCCCTTCTAGATCTATTTGTCCTAATTTCTTTTCTTCTTCAGTATCTGAAAGCGAAACAAAATAAGGTTGCCCTTTCTTCACATGAAATGACTTATACTTCTATTATTTAAGTACAATTCACTGCTAGTTTTTAGTTACTTTTAGCTAAGTAACAATTTCAATCCAGGACAATTCCTTTGTGGCAGTGATATGACATTTCAGTTCTTCCAGCACTGTTTATTTGATTTGCAATACATCTTTTTCCACCAAGCAAGCAACCGGCTGTATGACACATAAAGAAACCCGATCAGACCTACAAGATGGCGAACAGGCTCCTTTGTTGCACCCTTGAAACCAAAGTTACACTTGTCTTGAAAGTGCTGAAAAGGAGCTTGTGTAGGCAGCACAGCAGAATGTAGAACAGTAACTTGTGTATGAACTCCTTTACAAGGCTTCAGATATCAACTCCTGCTTTTACAACTGCACCACATTGTGCTGGTGATTATGGAAGTTTGAGAGAATAAGAGACAAAAACAAAAAAGAAAGAGGCTGAGAGAGAAAATCAAAGGGTTGAAAGAGCTGTGTGTGTTTTTGTGTCTATGCGACAGAGAGTGAGAGGTGATTACTTTGTGATAATCTAGTATCAGCTTTCCTCCACTTGGAGTCTTCCCAGTGTATTACTCATTATCTGCAGACAAGTCTGTTAAATACAGATTAGACGTAGTGAGAAAAGGGACGCAGTATTCCTGAACTTTCTCATGAAACTCTCTTTAATCTGTCATCCCATAGGTCATCTGGGCTCTTCTCCATGATGACCCCACTTTTTCCCCCTTCATGTGCGTGTTTTTTCTCTTTTATCCAGCTGTGCTCCATATTTCAGTTTCTCGTTCCAGTAGATTTTAAATAAGCTATCCCTGTAATTCAAATGAAGACACTGAAAAAAAGACCTTTCAAGCTTTTATCTGTCAGGGTTTGTCTTTTTTCCAGTAGTCATCATATTTTTTTGATGACCTTGCTCATTCGAGCTGTGCATGGCCACATATTTCTCCATAATTACTTTCTACTTTCAAAAAGAAAATCAATAGATCCATGTGAGTGTACACACATGAGTCCTGGTACAGTAAGTGCACATCGGTAAGTGGTCCTTTTAAAATGTAGCGGCTCACGTCTCTGTAGCCACATGCTACCGTTGCATTTTAGAAAGTTGTTATCGATACTGGATAAACAGTCAATTAAAGAGTTTGTCTCTGAAATGCAACACCCCTTTAAAAAAAAGCTCTGTGCGGGAATCTTTTTTCACATCAAGATAACAATAGATAAATGGTATACCTATTATATCATAATATATAAAAAACATGCCAAAACCAATCCCAGTATAGAACGGTAAGGGTTCAAAATCAGGGGTTGTTTGTATCATTCGAATTGGTGCTACTATCAATACTCAAAACAAGACATTGTATGGGTTGTATTGATGCTTTTAGCAATTGATCTACCCACCTCTACTTATGAAGTAAGATGTATTTTTTGTATGTAAGTAATAAACCATTTATTACACATTCGCAGTCTATGTTTCAGATCATTTTGGAGAGTTGTTGTGCGCATTTCCATCACTGACCAACAACAGCAATGCTTTAAGGCTGTGACAGGCATCAGCAAAGACAAAGAAAACTTGAGAAGAAGTGCACAGCTCAGATCATTCAATGTAAAAACTGTTAGTAACACTTTATTTTATGAGATTTTATTTTGTGTAATTTTCTTATAACTTTGGTACAAAGAGAAAATAAGAATGTTATTGAAAGAAAAGCTAACTTGAACCCAAGTAAATCTTAATTTTAGAAACTGTATTCTTTACATATTTTCATGTTCGGCTGACCTGCTGTGTACTGAATCTTTGGGTTACAGCTAGCTTTCAATTTGAATTAGTTAATTCAAGTGTAATAACTCTCTATTTTCCCAATAATTGGTACCAAATTTGATCATTCTCTCCAAGAAACTGTAAATATTTCAGCAGTAGAATAAAGCATTAGCTATTAATTATATGGCAACATTTCTGCAGTTGACCTTTTGCTTCCTTCTGATTGTGCAGACCATATTGCAATCTCTTGAATAGTATCATGCATCAACAATATATCATCCAAAACTGCCTTTAGTGTAGCAGGTTTTGCAAAAATTCATTGCACTGAGAGTTTCTTACAAAAGATGCACTAAAAAGCATTCTTAGCTGCTATAAGAAATGTTGGTTTTCAAACAGATATTCAAAGCACCATGAATTTAAAATAAATGTTGTTCATGTTTTGGACAAACAGATATCAGCTGATATCTACTAGAGTGAGACAACTCGGATGCCAACGGTTTTCAACACTTGCTATGAAAAATTATATTTCTGTGTTTGAGTTAAAAATGAAAACAGATGTAGTTGCTAACAAGGAGAGTTTTACTCAGCAGCCAAATTCCTCAAAGAAAATTAATAATAGGAATTTTGGTGTCAGAGCCTTAACAAATTGTCATTACATCACCAAGATAGAGTAGAATATGTGACTATCTGGAGACAAGAATAAGTGCACTATACAATAATCTTTTTTAAGTTTTAATTTGCATTTTTACATTACTAAAAGAGAAATTACATGGTAATGATTTCAATAATATACTGTAAATACACCTCGCTGACTCAAAGCTAAAAGCTCCTTATTATATGTAGTTCTGACTCAGTGACAACAACTTTAAATAATGATGTCCCCAAATATAAACATCTTCAAGACATGTAGAGATAAGAATTAGAGATATGAAATCCTGACATCTGGGTAAAATCAACCATATCTTCTAACCAAAGCACTGATATTCCTCAGAATGACCTTAGCGAGGGTCAAACAGCATCTGAAAGCTTGTGATCATGTCACATGACACACAAGAGACTCACCGTGTTAAATCCTGGGAAGAGGCGGATCGCTGAGGCTGTGTCCAATGGAAACGGGAGAAACTGCTTCATGCCCAGTGAGGTCTGGACTGTAGGCAGGGTGGGACGCACCAGGGCAGGCATGAGGCCATTCTGACATGTGTTACCTATCGGAGGGAGAGCAAAGGCAACATGTTGAACTGCAGACGGCAACAGAGACAGAAGCCTGAGCCAAAATATTTCAGTTTACTATGGTTTATATCCACCTGAACCTTCGGTCTCTTTACACTGTGTAACATCTTATCTGTGTTAGTCATCTAATTTACTAGCACCACCAAGGCCGCCAAAACAGACATCTCTTACCTTAGTCTTAGTGTCTTAAATTAATGCCAGAAGTAAAAAGAACTTTGCTAATTTTGTACTGTGTGCGCATTGAAAGCCCCCAAATCACCAACATCATTTCAAAATAAAAAAGGCTTTTATTATATATTTACAAAGTCCCCTCCTCCTTTCACATCCAGTGTATAATGTTTGTAATAATGTCAATTCAAGGTCAGTATATGAGCTGTTTTCCAGATTTGTAGATTTCAAAAGCTACAAATCTGCAAAGAGCTGGTTGAAAGTGCCAAAATAGCTGGTTAGTGGACCTTGAGATCTGTTTGTCACACATACTGATTCACTGAGGTCAAGAATGATTTTCTATGCTCAAATAAATAAATATGACTTAATTTCCATGATTTCACACTGTCCATTGTTTGTAACACAATAAGAAGCCAAGGCCCACTTATACATCGCTCCATCTCAGTTGATGAAGTGATTTTTGGTTTTAGGCTCAAACAACAGCAAGTAAGTGAACCTTGACGTTAAAAATACACACGCACACACACACACATTCACACACACACACACACACACACACACACACACACACACACACACACACACACACAAAAGCCTTGAATCTCACACCTTTCATTGGAAAAGGTATTATTTCATTACATTTTTATCAAATTTCATTCCATATCTTCAAATCTTTCATCCACCACTGCAACATGTACAAGGTATGTCAAGACACTGCTAACGGCAGGATCCATTGTTGATACATAAATACACACTACTGCATGTTTAGTTGTTTGTGTCTACTTAAACTTATAGTAATACATTTTGACTGCAGAATGTCTACTTGTAATGGAGTATTTTTGCATTCTGAGGTTGCTAGTTGTACTTCATTACTACTTTAGTATTTCAACCCTTTAACCACCGCCATTGTTAAGAGAATGGTCTCCATTACTGTAAATTGGCTCAAAGAACATGTCCGTGATAAACTGGCTGCAGGCTTGTAAATTCTCTGAATTCCGCAACTCACAATCAAGACCCCAATTATGTAGTGAGAACAAGTTGTACGTGCAGATGACCAGTGTGTGATATTTATGTGATGTTTATCTCTCTGAAACAGATGTTCTGATTCTGAATCGTCCTCAGAAATAGCTGATGTGGAATGACTGCAGTGGGTTCGTTGTGTCTTATGAGATGATTCAATGGCAGGAGAGGCCTGGCCCACACATCTCTAGGAAAAACAAAAGTAAATACTTCACTTTTATTGACATGTGAGTGTGCCACGCCAGCAGAGCGCTTTATAAACCACCAATTGGAAACAGCACAGGGCTCAACATGGCGGGATAAAAAAAAAGAAGAAAAAAAGAAGAGAAGACCGTCACAGCCTTCCAAAACATTAGGAATTAAAGAAGCCATTTCGCAAAACTGTAATGAGAACCAGAGGGATGATTTTTTTTTTTTTTTATCGCTGCACATTTAACAACAGTGGAACTCTGGGCCAGCATGGCTCTAAAGTGCTGGCAGATACAGTATCAAACCACCGTCTTGAGACAAATAAAAACAAGGTTTGCCACGTTTCGTTCCCCAGGCAGTGGTAAGGGGTAAATAAAAAGCAAAAGTCATAAAGACGAGAAGAGAAGAGGGGAAAACCACAGACTACTCCCCCCTTCTCTCACTCTGTCTTCTGTCTTCTCCCTCCAGTCGCTGGAGCGCATGCCATCTGTTGGAAAAAGAACACATGCAGTCTCTCATGTGGAGGCACGTCCTAGTCCCAACTTTAGCAAAGCATGTCCTTCTGTAGGGATCATCCAACCGTGCCATCTCTCGACATGCCGGCCTGACGTCAGCCCTCAGGCAGACATCACCTTGCACCCAGCCAAATTCACTAGTCGCAGCTCTTATGTGCACAATCAAAAACAGCCCTTTCAAATGCATGATGGCTGATGTGTGGGATTAGTCTGCAGCGGGATGAAGAGTGACAAACTGAAATGTGAATTTCTTTGATAGGGCCGTGTTTGGTTTGCTGAGGGATAGGAGTTGAAATCTGACATGTCACCAAGTCTGTGAGTTTTTTGTAATATCCCACAGAGGTGATTAGTTCCACTGCTGACCAAGAAATCACTTATTCTTGGTCACTTAAAAAATCAGTCTTATAAAGTTTTTCTATTGAATCATTCTATTCAGTCATTCAAGTATTCAGATTCTTTACATAACTAAAAATAGCAATACAATCATTTAAAAACACTCCATTTACTAAACTGTGAAAAATTATAAAATACATATACGGTGGGGGCGGCACGATGGTGCAGTGGTTAGCACTGTCGCCTCACGTGGGTTCTCTCCGGGTTCTCCGGCTTCCTCCCACCATCCAAAGATATGCAGGCTAGGTTAATTGATGTTTCCCAAATTGTCCTTAGGTGTGAATGTGAGTGTGAGTGGTTGTCTGTCTATGTGTGGCCCTGCGATGGACTGGCGACCTGTCCAGGGTGTACCCCGCCTTACGCCCAATGTCAGCTGGGATTGGCTCCAGCCCCCACCCGCGACCCTGTACGCAGGATAAGCGGTTGATGATGGATGGATGGATGGATGGATATACGGTGATCAGACATCCTGAGTCCTGACAAATATCTACAAAACACTAAAACCTCCCAGTTACAACCAAACTGTCTCAGTTTTCATCACAATAAAATAATAATTATAATATAACTCTTGTTTTCTGCGCTTATATTGACGTTTATTATGTTCTGTTCCCACTAATTATTACCTAACCCAACATAAAAACACAAACAATGTGCGACATTTCTGAATTCAACACTAATTTGTCTGTATGTGTGTCAATCAATCAACGTATTGCAGTCTAGGCTGGTGCTTGCCTGTGAGATATAGGTGTCATACCTTTCTGAAAAAAGTATGCTTTAACGGTTAATTAAATTAAATTTAAAAAATCACAAAATGATAGATGAAATTTATCTTAGATGCAAATCCAAATTTGTAATGAAGCTAATAACTATAGCTGTCAAATAAGTATAGTTGAGTAATATGTATTTATGCTATAGTTGTATAGAAAAGTAGATTAAAATTTAAATAAACTGCCACAAAATTGTACTTAAGTAGAGTGTTTGAGGTAATGACTTTCTTTTCCACACTGGAAAGTGTCTCCTAGATTTAACTTCTTCTAACCTCACATACCTTCCTTAACCTCACACTGTCACTGTGAGTGATAATAGGACAGATTTTAAGGCAGATTATTTTCTTTTGTATCCTGCTGTGAAACAATCGCAATCCAGTAAAACATGCCCAAACGCAAAAGCACATTCCAGCCTGCATTTTCAACTCTCTGATGGCCTGATCTGAGGCCTGATCATGTGTCGCCACTAGCAAAAATGCAAGATATAAGGCAGAGCAGGAAAATGAGCATGTGAGTGCTAAACTTAACTTTTACCTGGACCTTTGAACACCACACTGACTTCAAGAATCTCCAGCACTAAGACAGAAAAGGCAGAAAAGCACAGATGGCATCATCTGTGATTATCGCTTTGTTAGAAGTGTCAACATTGGACTTGAGTTTGGCTAAAAAATCTTAATATTTGAATTCTGTCGACAGCTCCTGAATTGTGAATCTGTGGGCAAAGTGCAGGGCCCATGGGCTGAGTCTCTCAGCTGACATGGTCATCTACTTATCTACTTTGCATCTAGAGTAGCTTAGGAGAGTCATTCCACGCTGAAAGGTCAGCAGGTGACAGTCATTAAAAAACTTAAGCAGCTTGGGAGTTAGGCAGCATAAAACCATGGAAAAAACAAGATTTCGAGTTTGGTCTTCTACCTGGTCTTATTCATTTATTGAGATGATCAAAACAAAATGATTGAAACAAGTCAAATTATATACAAAACATAATCTGAATGAAATGCCTGATTATATGTCTGCTCCCTCTATATTTCTCATTATGACCTTCTCATCCAGCCACTGACGGCAAATAAGTGATGGTTAAATGTGAAATTTATAGTTTGAGGTTGTAGAATGTTTATGTAAAATATAGCCACATATTTGTATTTTAGAACACACGGAAAGCTGTCAAGAGTGGCTACCTTCTGTCTGCAGCTCTCAAACCACAAACCTAAAACCAACTAACACCAAATATTCAAATAAAAACATAAATCATAAGTGATCATGGCATAAATTACCTTAAAAAAAATCAGCCGCTTGGTACCTATTTACAGCATTTTCCTATTCTGGAATACCCAGTTTGCTGCATGATCATTTCAGTAGACATGAATACATTTCAAAATATTGAACGTAAACACATTACTGAAATAATTAAAGTCTTCGAACTAGATGTTCACACAGGAGAAACGCTCTTCAGGACAGGGCCTCAAATGTCAAGGTAATAAAGCAGGACCTTAAAGCTGCACTTCATGCTTTTATATTAACAACAGATCAAATTACTACACGTGATGTGAAAGGTGTTCCATTATCACTCAACGTAATATGGAGTGTTTTCAGCTTGTTATTTTACAGCCCACACCTTTACTGTTTTGGTTCACTCTCATCTGTGTTCCACAGCTGCAACTGGAAAAAAGCTCTAAAAACCCACTTGATGCCACATGATCAGCACCAAATGTCAGACAGACAAGGTTAGCAACTAGCTTGTGAACATTTGACATTTGACATGACTCCAAATGAATGCTAATGTTTTTCTGTGTGTGGTTGTGAAAACAGTTTGATAACACATTAGCCATTAGAGTTGGACATTATCAAGGTATTACAGTATACCAGGATATTTAGAAATCCCAACTGTATGACTTTCAATTCCAGCAAAATACAGACGTTCCTCTTTCAATTTAACTGATACAGAGATGCGACACCACGTGAAACTGCATGGCATCACCTTCAACGTGGTAACCCCTTTCACTTTTTCAGTAGCTAGTAATCAACACACACACACACACGCACACGCAAACACACATAGCTGCAGCATTTTTAGCTGACAAACTGTAACCTTCACTGTACATTTACTGTTCCCCTTTTCCTCTACGAATACGGTCACTCAGGAAAGTAAGAAGAAAATAGAAAATAAATACCACCCAAGCCTACTAGCCATATCTTTATATTCCATCATCATTTCAAAGTTTAAATTATATACGTTCAAAATCTGTTAATTAAAAGTGTGTGATTTTCATTTTCTTTCAGTTCCTCATCCAAGTGGCCAAACAAAACTAATGAATACAGCTTTGAAGACCTTATTTTGTCAGATGATATTGTGCTTTAGGGGTGCATATTCTTAAACATAATTTTAATTAGTCAAATTACCACAAACCAGTTGACACACTTGAACCTGGGGCTTTTGGAATTGCTGTTTTTTGCCTGCTTTGCCCAGATATGTAATGATGTAGAACTGAGATGAGATCTGACTTCTGGAAATATTTGAAACAGATCAGAATTGATTAAAGTTTTTTACCCACTGGCCTTTGTTTATCCATTCTCTTTGAGGCTGTGTTTAATGATGCAGCACGTAGCCTAGAGTATGAGACATTAAGAGCAGCTCATTGGACAAGATGTGTATGGCTACCATATCATGGCATGCTTCAGACTCTGACTGTCCTCTGCATTGCCCTTCCTGTAAGATTCACTTATCTGGGCTCTGGGTTTTTACTCCTGCAGCAGAATGTCGAGAGAGGGAGAAAGTAAAAATGATGTCTGGAGGACGCCGACTGGCATTAATAATTAATCATCTTGTGCTGCTCTCCTCCACCTCCCGCCTCCTCTTAGTGTCCTGAACCTCGCTGTTCCTACGATAAGATCTGTCCAAAGAAGCTGAGAGTCCACGCAGCCAGAGAGCCTCAAAATAAAAAGATCGCCCTTGCACACGCTTGCTTTTCTCTCAGCAAACATAAATCCAATTATTAGATAAATCTGATTTCCACTGAAAGTCATTCGCATTCTGATGATGTTCCAGATGTGATTAACACCTTTGTGTTTTCATGGAGTTTGCTGATTGTATTCTGTGACCCTTAACATGCTCTGAGATCAGTACTTCTCTTCTAGTGAAGAAGATAAAATAATTTCACCCCTATTAAACTGAACAAAGTGACTACAAAGGGTGTTTTTTTCATTTCATTTCATTCTTCTTCTTTTTTTGAAAGCTACACTCTCCCTGATTTTCCAATTAACCTTTACAGGATAAGCTCTGTATTCCTAAGAAATATCATAAATCTCACCAGCGTGCGGCATACAGCATGCATTTGGCTCCCAGCTACATAACAGACGCTGCCTCGACCCCCTTCAGATTAGCATACTGTAGCTCTTGCTGCTGTCATGAGTGTAGCTCACTAATAAACACAGCTGTCTCTGAATCAGATCCAACAATCACTTCCCATGTGCTCTGTAATCTGAGGTTAACCAAAGAGACGTTTAGGCCGACGTACTGCTAAACGCCGACCACAAAGCCAGACACACCGGATAGATTTCCTCCGGCCCTTCGACTCAACATCACTAATTACAGCTTGTATGATTGCAGCACACACTCGAGACCTAGTAGCCTGCTGGGTTACAGTTCTTTTACAGCCTAGTTTTGATGTACGTTGACAGCTTTTTAATTCAAGAGGGATCTTTCCTTTTGATGTGTTTTTTTTCCTTTTCAGTGTCTTATTGGGAAGAGGTCAAGAGTCTTGCGGGCTGTTCCTGTGATAAGTCACCTGATATTAATCATTTGAACAGAAAACATGTTCCAGTTTAATAGCAGCATTGCAGAGCTGGTGAACAGTGCTATTAATCTTTTAAGAGATACCATCTATTTTCTATGTGCAGTGCTGTTGTGCACTCAGGATTGCATTCATAAATGTTAAAACGATCCACATCTTATACACAAACAGTGACCTTTACTCTTCGCTTTTTTTTGGTGGGGTGGTGGAGATAAGATGGTTCATATTACTTTGTCTGATAAAAACACGGACAAAACACGCATCATCAACCATAGAAATCTGTCTGAACTGTTCTTTGTTTGAGGCCCAGAAAGCTTCTCCACATTCATTCCTCTTGATTTTGGGTTAAACGGGGCCAAATCCCAAACCCATCCATCCAATCAGACCTGCAGCACCTTTATTTTCTCTTTGCTTTGCAGAAGTTGCACACTTGACCAACATCGGCAGTAGATCTCAAAGAGCTGAAGCTGTCTCTGCACCTGACAGCTTATTCATTTATAAGCTCCCAGCACTCTTTTCCTCCAACCCCTTCCCCTCCTCTGTGTATGGCATTACAAGAGAAAATCCTTCTCGCTCTGACAAGCCACGGTCTGTAACTTCAGATCGCTTTAATCCCCGGGATAAAAAAAAGAGACTTTCATTTAACAAATCACCCCCTCAGAACTCCGGATCCCTGTGTAATTATTCTTCCTATGTGACTGTAAGCCAGCCGTGAGAAGAGCACTTGACGAGAAGCCACTCGCGCATTAAGTCTTCCTAAGCCTCCTCCAGTCTCTTCCATAAAAACTAATGGAGGGGGCCTTTCTCTAAATTTCTCTAAATGTACTATACGGAATATCAAGTGTTTGGCGACTCCGATCTTATTTGGATTCCTATGGTCAGTCACTGATCAAACAACCACAATGAAATCACTAAACTTGGATTCGCAGCAACCTCAACAGCTGGGATTTAGTCCAATAAACCAGATCATGAGTGTGAGGAAGGGGGTTACCTGGAGAACAGGTTCATCAACATTTTTAGGAGCCCTCAGTGTGCAACTTTTCTTTTTTTTATTTGTAAAAGAAACCAGCTCTCCTATCCATCTTTTTTAGTTTCCAGAACAAGTAACAGGCAGACTGGAACACATTTACATTTAGGAGAGGGGGAGTGTGCACTTATACTCTGCATTTGACTGTGATAAAGCACATTCAGTGAACATGCACACACAGACACACATATAAAGGAAAACCAGGTCTTCTAGGTGTGTAACTTCAAGCTCTTTTCCCTTAATGAAAACCAGCACTTCTTCTGTTCATGCTTTTAGTATCCAGAACACACAAATTTACGCTTTGATGAAGGGAATGAGGTTATGCATTTAAACCCTAAACAAACACACATAAATAAATACAAACTCACCAAAGAACATGCTGCTCTCCATAGCTCCTCAGGCTCTGGGGTCTGCTGTATTTCCTTTCTGGTGACCTGCCAGTGTGTGTGTGTCCATGGACAGCAGCCTGGGCATGTCTCATACACTCCTCAGGGGTGTGTGCGCCTGTGCATGTGTGTTCAATCCAACAGCAGCGTCAATGGCCAGTCTGCATGCTGCACTCTGCATGCGCTGCTGTCTGTGGACCTCCGTATCTGCCCCTCTCTGTCCCTCTCTCTCCTCGTACTGGTCCTCCCTTTGCCTGTCTCGTCCCCTCCCCTCCTCTTTAGCTCTTCCCCTCCCTCCTCCCCGTCTGTCTTCCTCCTCCTCCTCCTCCTTCTCTCTGGCCCCTCCACACACTGGATCCCTTCGCTTCTTTCTTTTCTCTCTCCGAGGTGTCTATCTACATTTTCCAGCAACAGCCTCTTCTCCACAAATGCCTCTTTCTCTCTCTGTCTTCCTAGGTGTCTCATCTTTGTTTTATGTGTCAACCAAGCCTCTCTCTCTCACTATCACGCCTTGCATTCCCCCGCTGTCTCTCCTTTATTTGATCTTATTCCCCTTTCCTTGCTTCCACCTCCAGCTTCATCCTTTTCTTTTTGTTTCTTTACTCTGACCCCCCCCCCTTTTCTTTCTCTTCCTTTCTGTTTCTTTTAGTTTCCACCTCAGTAAATATCTTTGCAGTCTGTTCTCCCTCTCTCACTGCCTTTCTTCTCTTACAGCCTGTCTCTTATAATTTTATCTCTTTCATGTTTACATGCTTACATAAAAAAACAGGTTGCTGCGAGAAGAAGTTGTGTTTGAAATTGGGCAACACATAGGAAGTAGAATATTACAGTATGCGTCACACTCAAGACAAGTCAAGTGTCATTAAAAAAATAACAAAATTGAAAATGCAAACTGATTGGTATGTAATTTAGGTGACTTTTAAAACTGATCAGTATATTTATATTAAGCAAAAACGGATCGAATGACTGTGTAATATGAAAGGAGTTGCTTGTAATAACAATCTCAGAGAGATTTTTTACGGCTTAAAACTTCACTGTTCTGATTGACTCACTACTCTTGCCAACCTCATTTTCAGCCGCAGCAAAAAACACTCTAAAAACCTTGCTACACTGGTTACCCAACATTAAACAACAGTCAAGGTTAGCAACGGCTAATAGTAGTAGAGATTTCCCCCAGGAGTTGGTGGAGACCAAAACGAAGCTAATGCAAGAGTGAATATTGGGCTTAATGTTTTCCAGTTTGCCTGAAACATGACTCCAAATGAATGATAATGTTGTTCTGTGTCTGGCAGATGTGTCACTAAGCAGCTGTGTGCTAACACTAGTAAACACGGTTAAATATGTCAGTGTTGTGTTTACAGCTTGTTGCTGACCCCATGTGGCAAAAAAATGATTAGAAAAACTTCAAGCTAGTATAAAGAAACATATTCTGACAGATGGAAGTATCTTCCATTAGCGTCAGTACAAACATTATTCAATCAAACATGATGCGGATTTTCTTTTTTGCTCACCAACTGCAGCGTAGTGCTCAGCAGCGTAGCCCTCAGTGCTGCCACCAATGGTCAAACTGTTTTAATCTCTTGCTGCACTGAGCATTCCAGTTAGAAACTGAGAAAGAACTCTTGCTCCATCTTGGATTTAAAATTATTGGTATTGATGTAATAGGAAGAGACCAGTTTTGGCCAAAGTAGATTGTGTACCAACCTGTGAGTTTGTATTTTTGTTTAGTTCTTTGTTTATTTGTTTATTTTTTTGTTAAGTTTTCATCTTCATCTTTCCCCCTGTTTTGTGGTTTATTTGCAGTTTGATTTTCAAATTTCTCCCTGTAACAAAATTTATGGGCATCTGAGTATCTGTGAAATGACAATGGGGCTTCAGAGTATCTTGTTTACTGTGTCCAAACCATGCACACTATACATGAAACAGGTTAGTAATCACATTTTTCCCCTTTCCCCAACCTTATTGTGAAACCATGGCTGATTTATTTCAAGAGGCTGGTGATGTAAGATGTTGTTTTGGTGTGTTTAATGGATTGAACTGTGTGTGTTGTACTATTTGGACTGATGTCGCAGTGACAAAATATGTTCTGTAGTGAGAGAGCGTACAGAATTTCATGTTTTACAAACAGTCTGCTAAACCGACTTATCTATACTTATGGAAGATACTACGGTTTAGGTAGACTTTTAATTTAATTATTTTGAAACAAGAATGCATCACTACATTTAATGATTGGTGATATGCTGTCACAGAGATACATCTGTCTATTCTCCTTCAGAAGTATAGAGGGTTAATCATGTTTCTCTAATCACCTACACCAATTACGGAACCAGATTTCTTGTTCACACCATGTTAAAGAAATCAGATTACTGCAGAAAGCTGTCAGTAACACAGTTACTTAAGTACATGTAAGTGTACTGATGGATTCTGTCTTTTTTGTCTTTCTCCCCTCCTCTTTTACACTTCATTTTCACCCTTTGTTGATGACATTCATTCTTTTGTTTTCTCTCTGATGCTCACACATGCATTCCCAGGCTGTCTTTTTTGTTGCATTTTTCGCACCCTTCTGTCTTGTTTTGCTTTCAGTGAGACACACTCTCTCTCACTCTCTCTCTCTTTCTTTTCATGATTCGTTTTTTTTCCTCTGGCTGGTTGTAATCAGACTCAACAGGAGCTGATATCAGGCTGCTGCTGCTCTGGTTCTGCAGCCATGAGACACTGCTGCTGCTTCCCACTATCTGTAGCCTTCACACACACACACACACACACACACACACACACACACACACACACACACACAGGATTTTTGGAAAGCTATTACAGGCACAAAACTACTACACACTCACAGATACAGATGCACACACGAAGACAAGCTCAATAAGAGATATGTGAACAGGACCCCCCCCCCCAACCACACACGCACACACACACACACATACACACACACACATCAAAATATGGTCAAAACACTTAAAGACACACTGACAGACCAAAAACATAGAAAATATGCAAGCACAACCACACAGCGACACACAAACACACACAGACAGACGGACATATATGCGCCCACTTTTACAAAAACACATAAACAGTCAGACACATATAGACTTCAACATTACAGTTGCAAAGTACACACAAATGCACACACACAAAAAGGTTATCCAGTCAGATTCACACATGCCCCCTCATCTTGTGCAATGCAACAAAAATATGAATTATATGGAAATGATATATTTGACTTGAGAAAATTGTCAGTATTGGTGATGATTTGCAGCTACACAATGAGAAAGGAAATACATTTATAATTACATTTCCAGCCATGTTTGTTTGGTTGAAGGGAAAGAGCTGCTCCTTGTGAACTTGCAAAATCTCCTTTACTGTGATATGTTTCTTGAAAGCAGCACAGAGGAATCTCTTAGGTGATGAGAAATGTCTTCTAACAATAATTAGTGTTGTCAAACAACTTGCCAGGGTTTTCTGGCCTCGTATTTATCTTGTGGTTTATATTGTGTCTTAAATGTAATCATCAACACAAAATGATGATTACATAACACAAAGTGAGAGCTTGGTAAGTCATGGCATGTCATCAATTCCCTCCTGGTATGATACTGACTGTATGTTATTGTTGTGAGAATGCATTTGTCTGCTACTACTAAGACTTGTAGCTTTTCCCAGGGTCGCTTAAACCAAGAGGAAGAGACAAACTTAGGTGACCTTTAAACTTGTTGATCACATTTATGCCTGGCTGAGATCTGAACACAATGTGAGCCAGACCACCTCCATAAGTGGTCTTGCCTATCCAATCCCATTCCGATCAGAATGCCATAATTCACACTGTGCATCATTTTTCCTTGTCCAAATACAGGGCACGTGTTAATACTAGGTTGAGCTTGCTGGTACATATTCAGCTCTGATTACGGTTACTTTTTATTTTTGAGCGATTTGATTCCATGCACTGTATTTTTTTATCCATGTCCTGGTTGATTGCTGTTGTATCATAGAGAATCAGTGAGCCGTTGACTGCTTTATCTCAATTTATTTTGAAGTAGGTACTTTACTAATGCTGTCTTCAAATGCTTGCTAGCATGCTAAATGATTAGCCTGGGTGGCTTCTATACGCTGACAGTAACGTTAATATTAGCTTTTTTTCACATGGTGTCCATGTTGACGTTAGCACCATTCTCACGTCTTGTTCTCACGGCAAGCATATTGTGTACGTGACTTATTATGTCATAACCACAAGTTCACGACTTCCATTTGAATCAACAGCTCCTGTGTGCAACAATCAAAGTTGCACACTGGAGCGTCGCTAAACGATCAGAAAAGAGCAAAAGAGCAGAATTGCTTGTTGGCCCGGCACAGAGAAATGCGCTTCAGCCAGGCCACCGCTCGCTAATAAATTGACCTATTGCAGCGTCCTGTGTGTCCCTGGCGTTAGTTCAGCTTGAGTAGAAAACAGTTATTCTTCTATTTCTAGAGGGAATCGAAAAGGGAAAAGAGGGAAAACTGATTATTGCACACACGGTCTGTTAATTGATAGGCAATTTTTTGAGTTGTTTTTCTGTTGTAAAAACATGGGAGACAGGGAAACAATGATTGTATTCATATGTATTTTGAACATGTGTATTTGTGTGTGGAAACATGGAGCGTGTATACAAGAATACTAACAGTGTATCTATTTGCACCTGTTTCCCTACAGATGTGTTGTGTTTGTACAGCACTGATAACAGACTTTCAAACACTCCCAAGGGTCTTAGCAAGATTGTCTGTGTGTATCTGTATGTGTTCATCTCTATTATGGTGTATATGTGTGTTTTGGATGGCATTCCCACACGTGCTTAACCTCCGCCTGGATTTTGACTCGATCTCTCTCACACACATACACACTCTGTCTGATTGGCCCACTGTAATGCTACTGCTGAAGGTCAGACAGAATTGACCGCTACCGAGCTCTGGCCTGCCTGTATCGACTGCGAATGAGATGCTTTCTTGATCAAAGTGATGTCTGCCTGTGCACACACAAATGCACACCCTGAGATATCCAGCCAGACAGTTGACATCATCAGCTGTTTCCTCAAGATTGAAAAAACATCTAGAATAAAATATAATAAATGTTCTCAAGTGCGCTGTGAAATTCCTCTCTGCCACCATCCCCTTCAGACTCCTCTGCTGCGGCCATTTTGCACAGCACAGATGTTTTCAATTAATCGTGAATTCCCATTCTCCCTGTCCACCCCCCTCCGTCTCCCCACAGAGTCCAGCTCCACTAAAAAGGTTTATTCTATGACTGAAATGGCAGCTCTCCCTTTCTCTTCTCCTTCTTCTTTGTCCTCCCTCCTCCCTTCCAACTTTCATTCCTTTATCCCTGTTCCCGCATCCTGTCGTCCTCCGCCGTTCACCGGCTGTGCCAAATATGTTTTTTAACCTTGACTCGCAGGTGTCGGTGGCAGAATGGGGCATTATTTGTCACCATAAATAGCGGTTAAGCAGCGGCCACAGCCCTGCAGGAAAAGCCCCAGTGCGCCACATGCGAGTGCAGCCTAGGATACTTCATTAATCTTGCTGTCAATTCCATGACGCTTTTCATTACTTATAGGGCTATCTGATCAACAGGCAGACTCTCGACTTTCCAAAGCCATCCACCAGCCGTCTGAGAGAGCCGAGAAGAGGAGCTGGAGGATTGTAAAGAAACAGAAAAATGAGACTCTAAGAAGATCAAAGGAGGACTTCTGATTTTCTTGGCCCTTAACAAATCAAAGTCTTGCGGGACTAATGTAGCGCCACCAAGACACCAGTTGACCCATTACAAGAAACATTATGTGATACACACATTTTGTAAGTGAATCATTATTGTTGTTTAGAACATTTAAACCCCTCTATTTTATCACTCAAAAACAAGTAAAAACAATTTGTCAGGGGGTTGAAATGATTACATCTTATATAAATGAAAATAAACATACTTAAAGCTAACAGTGGCCTTGATGCCCCCCTGTCAACACGGTATTTAGACACATTATTTTTTGTTGAAAATCTGATTTCTTATTGGGCAACAACAACATCATGAACATGAAGTGAAATGCTGAACACATACCCAGTGGTGGATTCGATTTTGAGCCTGGTATGAACCAGCATTGGCCAACTTGTCCTATTGTGCCAGGCAGCCCAGCTCACATCCTCCTCCTCAACATCACAACTCAATACCACTTCAGCTGTTAGTCAAGGTTTTGGAGCTGAGGCGGTAAGACAGAAGACAATAGGAATAAGACATGCAAGGTTTGGGTTTGGCTGACTGGCTAGTTAGTTATATCAGTGCCCTTTATTGAAACGCAACTTTTTATAAAGACGACACACTCGTAAGTGTCACTTTTTGTGAACCGACCAATCATAGCTCAGATGGGGCAGGGCATTAAAAAACAGGTTGACCTGCTGCAGTAATCTTTCATGACTTATTGTTGTCATGAATGTTCATGATTATCTACAAGTACTTAGCATTAACAAAGTAGAAAACCTGATGGACTTGCTGCACTTGTCCTTTGTGGCTATGTAGCCTTTAAAATTGTAAAATTCCTGGCCTTCTTACAAAAGAGTAGTGTGAAACCACACTTGCAGTTACCACAGTAACAGGTGTTCAATTCAAATTCAAACTTCAAGGGTATTTTGCTTGATAATTTTTCTATTACCTGCCATATTTAGATTTATTTCAATAATAATAATAATAATAATAATAATAATAATAATAATAATAATAAATTTTATTAAGTCTCAGTTGTCTGAGGTGCCCTCAGATGGCCAGGGAGGGCATTCAAGATCTGAGGAGCGACAGAACAGAAAGCCCCATCGCCCATGGTGCTGAGCTTCGTCCTGGGGAGAAGGGGATGGTTTGAGTTTGTTCAGCGGCGGGATTGTGTTGTAGTTAAAGGGGTGAGTAGTTCTTTCAGGTGGTGGTGGTGGGTGGGAATTTCCATAGATGCACTGGTGGGTGAGCAGGGAGACCTTGTATTCAATTCTAGCAGAAACGGAAAGCCAGTGGAGTGAATGGAAAATGGGTGTGATGTGGTTGTACTTTCGCACTCTCATCATCTCAATCATCATCATCATCATCATCATCATCATCATCATCAATAATCTCATTTCACAAAGCAAAAAGCCAAAAAATTAAAGAAATATGTCAAGAACAAGAAAAGAATTGGCAGTATGACCTTTTTTGCAATACATTTGTGTCCAGGTTCAGTTCCTATCCGCATGCAACAGTTGTAAGATTTTTTTTTTTTTAGTCAGCTTGTCCTTACTGACAAGTGTAATGCAAGATGTTGTAACATCTCTTACCGCCACACCTCTCTGTAGAGCAATGAACTGAAATGTCATGACAACAGAGGGAAGAAAAAAAGTAAAACTACAATTAATAAGCTGAAGTGTTTCATTTTTATTTGCTTGGAATCGAGGAGCGATTATGAGTCATTCACAGAGAGAATGGTGGAAACTCGACACTAGATGAGAACGCTGTGGCCCACGTCGACTCAACCACAAGCTTTTTCTAAGTAGACCGAGTCTTACACTGATGACTGGTGACTTTGATGGAGGGTTTATGAACTGCACTGCTACATAAAACTGCACCATGTCAAATGTGGCTTGTGTGTAACCAGCCTACATGTGTGCCGACGGCGCTGCGGCCTGCGTCCCTCCCACTAAGCCTTATGGGACTGAACCGGGTTCCCACCATTTCCTCTCCATGTGTTTTACATCAGTAGATGAATAGTGAAGAGGCAGGAGATAACCGCTCATACCTGTGGGGTAAAACACTGGCTAAGCAAAGTAGTTGGAAAAGCTTTTATTCTGAAATTCGATCTACACCAACTGAAGCAAGTGGCAGTACTTTGAAAAGAACTTGGCAATAGAGTAAGCTCATAACTGCTTCCAGTTACGGCAATGACTCATCCAAAGATCTCTGTGTTGAGAATAGCTTTTAAGGGATATCATCAATGTTATTGAAATATAGACTGATGGCATGAACCTTTTCCTTCTCTGTGAGTTTCAGGTCAGGTTAGTTTATAGCCTGCAGCAGTTAAGAAATAAAATGACACGTAAACCACTGCAGTTACAGCTGCTGTTAGACTGAAAATGGAATAGAAATAGGATTTCAGGTAATCAGCCAGAAAATGCTGCGGCTGCATTCTCTGCAATGCTCAACCGCTCACCAAACTGGTGATCCATTTTTATTTATTTTTTGTTGGGATTTCTTTATATTTTGCCTTGGAGTTTCTCAGCAGAGGATCAAAGCGTCCTTGTAGTGCTTTTCAACATCCACCACTACAACTCCCCTTTTTTACCCAACAGGGTAATTGGAAACAGATAGTGTGCAGGGCGGATAAGTTACGGCACCCTGCGTGGGTACTGTGATTATTAGCAGGGAGGTTTCAGAGCAGTAACAAGAGACCAAAAGAACAATGATTGCAAAGCAGTTTAAAACAGTTTGACTGCTGAATTGTTTCTCTGAGACACTGGATTTTAACATCAGTATGTTTACCCTGATACAACTGGTACTTTACTTGAGTATTAACATTTTGGGAGAATTTTAACTTTTCTTCCATCACATTACAGCGGGAAGTGTTTGAGAATGTTTTTCTCCATTACATTTTATCAGCTGCAGATAGTTAGTTAGTTTTGAGAGTTTCAAGATTTCAACTTCAACACAAGATAAATTTCACTGTTATCTGATAAAAATCTTGTATCGCCAAAAGGTGGACTTTTCAGTAAGACTGGAAAAAAGCCTTGTTTTGTCTGGATGACGCAATGACCTTTAGAAGATACAATCCTCCTTTCCTTCTGTGTCTTCCTTCCCACTATTTTTCTTCTTTGCATCCTTTGTGGCATCAACTGTTTTAAACACATGAAACAAAAAAACAAATGAAAAAAGACCCCCACAAAGACCTGGAAAATCCCAAAAGCACAGGGCTTTGACCATTGAGACCGGGGTTGTGCTTTCCATGTGTGGTTAGGTTTAGGCTAAAAAAACACTTTGCTTAATATAGGGAAAGATGGTGGTTTTACTTGAAGTGAACACATCCTGTCTCATGTCCCCACTGGCTTTTTCAGTAGGTCTATTTAGTGATCCTTTCCTAATCTGTTGAATGCAGGACCTGTGTTTATTATAGAGTAATTTTCTTCTTTTTATAGTTTTACTTTATAAAAAGCTACAAATTTTAATTCAATAAACGGAATAATGGTGGAAAACGGATTATGCAAGGAATTTTCTATTAACGTTTTGATTACAAGCATCCTTCTTTTTTTTACTATTCAATGAGTCAAGACCCTCATGGTTTTTGGTGGATTTCAGGAGCAGGACATCTCCTCCTGGTCATTCGCAGCACATCCATGTATCGTCAGTTCACACCTTTGCATGATCTGTCAGGCATGCTTATGTTAACATACCAGTAAATAGTATCGATGTCAGCCTTTTATCGGCCTGTCATGTCACCAACTTTGACTAGGAGGTCCCACCATGGAATTCTGCTATGAAATAATTTTCTACTCACGTTTGATTTGTTCTTTTAATTGATCAATTATATTAGGAAGAATGACGTGGTGTCCATAGCAATGAAACAGAGCTTAGGAACTGAGGAACTCTTTCCTCCGTTTCAACCAAATGCCTTTATCAGACTGTGGGAGACTTCAATTATACTGAATATTTTGTAAGTGAAGCCAATCTGTTCCAGAGACTCCTGCCATACAATGGGTCTGGGGCACCCTGCTTTGACATGCTGCTAATCTTTGAAACATTAGATAAGTCTGACTTTCAAAGGAGAGCTGTCAAGTCACGAGTCTCTGATGTTTCAGAGTGTTTTTGACCTAAAACACTGAATAAGCCTAGTGTTTAAGTAAGAAAGTGGTTAAATTCAAAGACAAAATGCATATTAGGCTTCAGAAATCCCTTTTTGTCAGAAACATTTGTCACATTTATTTCAAGGAATTATAATAGTGCAAAAAGTCCAGTAACCCTGATGTGAAAACATCACACTGGCCAATCAGAAAACATCAGGGAAGTCATGCTCTAGCAATAAAACCAATTCCAGATTTACTCAGCAGCTTGGCTGTTGTGATTCCCTCCACCTCTATTTCCCTCTCTCTTTTCAATCTGCCTCTCTCTCTTTCTTTCCACTTTATCTGTCTTTACAGCTTGTAAAGCCGAACAGCCTGAAAGAGACGAGCCGAGGTATTGATCTCAGGGGGGAGGGAGAATTGCTGCAGTCTAACAAACACAAATTGGTGTCAAAAGCTCATCACTCGACTAAAAGACAAGTTTGCCTCAGATAAATGTTTACCACCGCTCAAAGACATCTGACGGAAAAGACGAGATTACGCAAAGTGCTTAGACAAAAGAGGCATCAAAGTTTAAAGATTATTAAAAAGGGAAGAGCTTTCTGAGCTCAATAGAGCTGAGATCTAAATGTCAGCTATGATGTTTTTATCTAATCTTGGACCATTTTACTTCTTCCCAATACGTTTAGACAATACTTGGCCATAATGAACAACCTCAGTGCAGGCCTATGGCTATGAAGTCACTTTGTGTAAGGAAAGGGAAGTCAAAACTCTGCAACTTCTGCAGAGTTTCTGTAAAAACATGGGAAGACTGGTGGACACCAGAATGATGTGATCTAAGACAACAGGCGTCCAAAATGAAATTTGTTCGTCTGCACTTCCACCGCCAGCGGCTGTCACTCCCCAAATTATAGCAGGGATTATTCACTCTCCACTCCCCTTTTGACATAAGAGCAGAAAAAAAAATACGGGCAAAACCTCTACCTCTGCCAAAATCTACACACAAGGTTCCCAGTTTTAACAGCGTTTAATTGGATACTGATGTGTTCCTGATGACCTTCCTCCTTCATCCAAGTCCCCCTTTGAAAAGTCATCGTACTAAATCCGGAAGGGAGCAATGTGTGCAAGAGATGGCAACTATCTTAACATATGTTTTTACAAGGAACAGAAGGTGTAAACTATGGTTATTGCAACATGGTCTGCTGATGTAAACCCTTGGAGATCCAAACAGAAAACATTTACAGACAAGGATACTGACACATATCGTTGCAATATCTAAGTGCTAGCGTAAAGACTTATTGAACTGAGATCTCTGCTGTGGATGAACATGATGAAATATAACTGGCTGGCTGCATGGCCAATCATCTGACTTTTGTTATCTTGAAAGCCAAAGTGGTATTAACAGTGGAATGTTAACTATGGCTATACGAGCGCTCGTGACTGTGTCGTTGTCATGACATTATCAAGTCAAGGTTGATGGCTTAAACCTCAAAGAATTGTCCAAGAGGCTGCACTTTATCCTGCTTGATCTCTGGGACTCTTTCCCCTGTTGTTGTTGGCCATCTCAGAGCTTAATTAAACCTGCCAGGAATGGGGCGTTTTTCTGGGAATAAATCAGAGAGCTCAGTGAGTAACACACAGACCCATGGCACTAAAGCCAATCTGGTGTGGTCATATCGATCGCAGCCTGCGAGGCTCAACCAGGCCTTGAAGATACCGGGTCAATGCAGATCTGATTTGCATCACCGTCTTAGAAAACTGAGTTGGAAGTTTCCCCCTGAAATCTCTAGATACACGCTTGG
The DNA here is from genome assembly GCA_024633595.2 of Lepomis macrochirus. Lineage (NCBI taxonomy): Eukaryota > Metazoa > Chordata > Actinopteri > Centrarchiformes > Centrarchidae > Lepomis > Lepomis macrochirus. The sequence goes on along the minus strand of JALXJV020000015.1, from coordinate 8,161,878 downwards.
TGTGGTTGCTGAGTGTGTATGGAGGTCATTATGGAGGCTAGAGGAAATGACAGCCGAGACAAACCAAGACTTATCTTTACTGCGCTTAATGTTTGATTGTGTTTCCATCCGGATCAAAACACAGTGCCAAAGCAGCAGCCAGATATGTTGAAATCCAGCTTGTTTATTTGGTTGCTTGGTAGGTTGGTTGTTTGTATTGTCAGTAAACGTCTCGCCAAAAGACAGTTTATCTCTTTTTATATTTTCTTGGGAGAAGTTGCTCAGCACAACCTACCCAATGATCTAGACATAATCTTTGACACTCCTATAAGCTTCAGTATTATGTAACTATTTCATTCTTTTTCTTATCTTGTTCATTCATCTATGTAAATGTTCTCTTTCTGTTAAAAATAATCCCTTTAAAATGTATGTGAGACATAGTTGCTTATTATTATTAGCATACGGATAACAGAAACTAATAAGAACTAGCATTATAAACACAATGAGGACATCCTCTACCCTATTATTCATAAGTGAGCAAAGGTCTTAGGTTGCCAATAAATTAACGTTGGACACAGATTTATTTTCTCAGAGTTAAGTCTCCCATTTTTCAAACTGTGGAAATCTCATTGAGGTACGAAATCCAGTGGATATTTTCCTCACTTAGTACAGATCCCGGTTTAAAAGATAAATTTTCCTATCAAATCTGTCTTCATTAGTTTTTCAAGAAACCAAGAATTTCCTTGACATCAGGAATGCACAGGCCTGAGTAAGCACTTCACTGCCTATACAAGCATGTCATACATCCACTTGCCGTGCTTAAAATGCATTTGTGATCCGATCCAAAATTCTCTTGGCTGGTCAACAAAGGCTGCCTTTGTAAACCATCTGAGAAAATGTTTGCTGTATTTTCCAGCATCACTGGATTAGTGAGCTGAGATGAGAGAAGAGGAGCAGCAGAAAATGAACGCAGCAGCTTGAAACTACAGTGCACTTAGCGGACGTATCAATGAGACTTCAGCTAGAAGGGTCATTTATTTCACAATGAAAGAACAGATCTCATCAGTACATGGTACCAAAAGATCCCAGATTTCATTGTCAAATGTGTTATTTTACTTACATCCAGTGGGAATGAGTATTCCCTCTTGTTCATTTTAAATTAACATGCAAAGAGATTATTTTTTCTGTTTCAGCTGAGTCCACAATGTGCCAGGGGTAATTGTTTGATTATTTATCATATAGAAATGATTAAGTAATGTTTACAAATTACTAATCCCTCAAATTACAAGTTAATAGTCAAAACAATAATCACTTAATTCAATTCCTCAATTAACAGTTATTGTAGTAGTATGGTATGAAGTGTAGTTAATGTGATCAGTTAGAGATAGAGTACTAATGGCTGGATACCAGCTGTGGTTTAGGCTGTGTCCAAAATCACTAACTATTTACAAGGTGTTTACAATTTTATTGTTGTCCAAATATGAGTCATGTACCTTTATATACTGATATCATATACCAATACCTAAGACTGAGTCATTACACCCTATAGTGGATTAAAGAGGTGGTATTATGCTTTTTGGCTTTTTCCCTCTCCTTTATTGAGTTATATATCTTTTGTGTGCATTTAACAGGTTTGCAAAGTGAAAAAGCCCAAAGGGAGTTCCCATCTCCCACAGAAAGCTGTGGTCTGAACCCTTGAAAACAAGTCATTTATAGTCCAGCCCTTCACTTCCTTTACTTGTGACATCACAACGAAAACGTGTCATAAAGCTAACCAAGCGTGCCTGACCCCACCAGCCAGCCTAGCTTGGTTGAAACCAATCTAGGCTGAGAGGAGGCCCTTTGGCTCGACTCGCCTTTGTTTGGGTTTCCATTGTAGAAATGTTGTACCTGTAGCTGCTTCTAGGTACTTTTTTTCATGTCACCTCACCTCCTTCGAGGTTCCAAGCGAGCTGAGGGATACTAAAATGTAACGTGAAAACACGACAGATTGCTGATTAGTCAGAGAGAATATTCACTATTCACTGCATCATCGTTGCACCAGACAGAGACCAGCAACAGAAAGTTTTATATTTTACAGTTTTCGTATGGAATTTCATCACTAAACCCACTTCTGAGAAGTTTTGAGGTGAGAAATCAGCTGTGTAGATTTCGAATATTGACAGTTTTACAAGAAGTGATGGCGGAACAAAAATATGAAGATGATGATGATGCAAGTGGCTGCGGGGGAAGCCTGCATCAACCCACGGGAGGAGCGTGTGAGGCCTGCCAGCCGCCTGCTCACAGAGCCCCCTGCTCCCGCCGTCGCACAGACCGCTGCAGCAACAATGGCAGAGGAAAGCAGCTGGAAGGTTTTCATACTGCTTATCTGTCGTTACATTCTGAGCAATGTTGAAACGTTTTAACTTAAAAAAGAGAAAGCTATGTGAATCGCTGGAGTGTGTCGCATTAAACATTGTGGCAGTTGTGTGTGGTGTCGCTATGACGCCAAGCTACGTCCTATCTCTGGGTACCGTCCGCAATGGAAAACGGAGCAGGGCCGAGTACAGTCGAGTCTATCGATTTGCGCTACGGTAGCATTTTTCGGCAGAACACCGACAACAGTTCAACGTTTAGTCTGAAAAGAAGTTGCAACTCCGACTCCGTTTGGGTCTGGAAATTCACAATCACAACCTGTAAGTATGCTTTATTGGTTGTGAATTATATATTTTTTTTAAAAACACGGCAATGTAATTTCACAGACTGTTCAAGTGTGGAGTTGTTTTAAACGCTGGCTAACACAATGATGTTGCGTGTTGTGGACTTGAGAGTAACTTATACCGTCTGCTAGGTTACGGCCGCAGTCTGAAGCGGCTTTGATTTGGATCACACTACCTTGTTTCTTAAGACCTGTCCTTCTCTGCTTCTGATTCCCAACAAAGATTTTGTACAAGTAAGATGAATCACTCTGTAGCTCACATAGGGTGAAAAGAAGAGCTGCAGATTGCGTATGAAAAAAATTAGACCATGTAAACCTGTTCTGGTACGACCCCTAGTTAAGATTTTGAACCTGAAAATGCGCATAACACCACCTCTTTAAATGTATCCCGCAATGCAACATAGAGTTAATTGGGTATCTCAAAGCATAGAGATCCTGTGTATAGTTAAAAAGCACTTTGGATGAAGTTAGGGAAAGTTAGAATGTTTCGGTAAAAGACGTCTTGTGCTTCAAATCACTGACTTTTTCAGTATTAAACCCAAACCACAATCTATGACCTTAAAGTCCTTCTCCACTCAAAAAACGTGTTTGCATTATTGCTCCTTTATTGGTCTTTGACTTTGATGTTTGAGCTTAACTGTCCAGAATGATGTATGTGCTGAGTTTTCACATTCATCTGCTGAAGAGGAAAGGTTTCTCCATGCTCACCTTGAATCTGAGTGTACCACCTGTACATGTGAGCATGTTTTTGAGACACAAAAAAGCTGGTGATCACAACTAGTTAGAAAGCCAATCATGGTCCAAATGTGATGTGGAAACCTCAAGCCTCCAGTGCAGTGAATGAACTTTCCAGTGAAGAGGGGTGAGACATGTTAAACTTTTGGAATAAATTATATTTTCTGGATTTTTCCAAGTGCAAAAGTGGCTACACAGATTAGAGTACAACTCTTGGATAGTAAGAGATTCCAATATGATGAAGCACTGGAATCTAAACATCAGATAGATTAGGTGTTCTAGGTGAAGATGACCTAATAGAGAAACCTACAGGCTCTAGGGGGAAGACAGAAACATAAAAGGGACCAGAAGATGTTCTCCTTCAGATTTGGTGTTGGCATTTGACGTGTTCACATGTTAATGGACCTTTTCCGCCATATGAGTCAAAGTATTTCTATATATTTTCAAATATTTCAAGAAGGAATCTTGGAAGAGTGCCTAAATAACAATGCAAAACGGTGTCCATCCATCCATCTTGATCCGCTTATCCGGGGTCGGGTCGTGAAAAACGGTGTATGCTTTATTAAACGTTTTGCAGATATGTTCTGTATCAACACTTAATTAACAGCATTTCCACATTGATTAAAATCTATAAGGTGCTGCATTTCCTTCAACATGTAGATGCTCTTGCAAATTAGTCATACGTATATATATATAAACATAATTGCCAGACAAGGTGCTAAGAGCTGAAAATCAGCATTGTGCGGGTGTTGAAATAGAAAGTTGAATGTCAGAGAGCTTTTTTGATTTTGCCATCTGACACAATATATTATTATTTATTTAACCAGGTGTTGCAGTGGATGTGGGTTGAGCAGGTTGGCGGACCCAAAACGCAGGCTATATCAGAAGAAGTAACAAATCAGAAATAAACAAACTCAGACACAAGCAGACTAAACTAAAATAATGCAGACAAGGAACCTGAAGTAAATACCAAAACATGAACCAAGGCACAGGACTGGAAACAAAGAACCAAAACACAGGACCAAGAGCTAAAATAAAAGACAGGACAAACTACTAAGGACAAGGAACGAGAGAAACTGGCAAATAGGACACATGAAACAATGGCAAAAAACTCAGAAAGTCACAGGGAAAAAATATAACTCATAACACCAGGAGAAAGCCCATTGAGTTATTATCCCCATATCAAGGAAGACCTGGTCAGGGGACCTGAACTCCCTAAGTGGTTTTACCACTTCTAACTGAAGAGTCTTTTGTAAGAAATTCAATGTTGAGGCTTCCTCCCATCGTCCAAAGACATGCGGCCTAGGTTGATTGGTGACCCTAAATTTTCATTAGGTGTGAGTGTGAGCATGACTGGTTGTTTGTCTATGTGTGCGATGTATTGGTGACCTGTCCAGGGTGTACCCCGCGTTTCGGCTGATGTCAGCTGGATGGATGGATGGATGGATGGATGGATGGATGCATAATATGAAAAGGCAGTTTTGTACAGTGTCCTAAGCAGTGAAAATAGTGAATAACTGAATGCAGCTTTAGTGTAGAGGTGCCCAGAAATGAATGAATCCATTTTCTTATTCATTCTATTTGTCCTTATCTTGTCAACACTCTCTCACCCCAATGTAACCACGTAAAGTCAAATTTACCAAGTTAAATGTTTTCTGTTGCTTTAAATGAGCCCATAGGAATCAATAAAATTCTGAATTTAGTCTGAGATTTATACTTGCCACATGTTTATACTTGCCAATATTTTGCAAATGTTTTTATAGGATAATAGATGTCTGTTTTGCTGATCTGTGCTAATTTAGTCACAGATGAAGAACAAATTGAGTGAGGTTTATGTGTGGGAATAATGAAGGAATTATACTGCTGATACATGCCAGTCTCTATGTTTTTTGCAGTTGTTGCCTCTCCATCACTGTTGACACATTATCACCTGTAAAGCAGGCCGAATGTATTTCCTTCACCGCTGTTCATGCTTCACTAGGAATTCTACTTGTATATTCTTTTATATTGTCTTCCATAGGGCTTCAGTCATAAATTTAATAGAATGTATAATTCAATGAAAGACATAACCTCGAGGTTATTTACTGGTAGCTCCCAACTACCATCATCTGGGCCCATAATGCACCGAAAGAATGTGCACCTTGTCACAGGATGACACCCAAAGCCCAATAAATCCTCATACCGCCACTGCACCACAAGATAAATGGAAACCTCCTCCACCCAAACTACCTTCAACCCCCCCCACCCCCCTGTCCACCAGCAGTCACTGTCAAGGTTACCCAGAGCAATGCACTTTGTGAAGGAGCTGCACTCTTAATTTTCCATCATTGCAGTCCTAAGCTGCATACAGCTGGAGTTGAAGATGTCCCGTCTGAAAGAGTGGAGGATCAACGCAGCGAACCGACTTGGCTGTCCTGCGGGAAAGCATTTATTTATTCAGGTTGCAGTTTAATTAATTTCATGCTAGAGGATAAAAAACAGGCAGTATAAAAAACCCCACCCCACTCTACAGTAAGATTCATGCTCATGCCATGATTTGACAAAACTTCCTTGGTTATTCAATCTCTGCTCTTTCCATTGTTTCACTTTATTGTAAACCAAATATTTTAAATCAGGGCGATGACAATAAACCAGCCATCCTCCTTTCATTCATTTGTTTTTCATTCCCTCGTCACGCACAATATCTCAGACACAGATTGGAGTTTTCCTTATACAAACACAGCTGCATTTGGGAGCACAAATAATCATATTGGTTGGTTAAACCCCAACAGACAGAGTCAACAAATACGATTGGAGAAGGAACACTGATTAAAATAAAAACAGTCAGAACTAGGTTTGGGCGATTTGACCATTAGATTATGCAGTACTGTTCTTGAAGTAGCAATATCCTTTTACGTCTTCACACATGTATGTCTGTGCATCCATACAGTCAAAATTTACAAAATACCATGGCAATGTGCCTCGTCTACAATTTCCATGGAGTGGCAGCCAATCAGAGACTCAAATCAAAGCAGTAGTGAATTCTAAATGCTTCATTGTTGAATTTGTGAACTAAACACATCACCATAGTTGCCAAATCTGGAAGTAAATTGATTTTCTCTGTAGACTGTATTTATTTTTCATAACACTGTAATCTTTAGCTTCCACCTGCTCTTAGCAGAATAAGTTACAGTTGCTGAAATGCACTTTAAAAGTCATAGTTAACGCCTGCCTCTTTCATGTACACATTTGTATCTTTGACTTTTAATTAAATAACACAACCACAGAGTTTAATGTCCATCCAAACTGTACCAGTGCCTTCAACTGCATAGAGAATTTTTTGGCGACCCCCAAAGACGTTTTAGTAAGCACCAAAGGAAACTCTCCAGCACCATGAAAAAATTAGCATTTCAGATCCTCAATTTATCAATCAAAGGCAATTTATTAAACAACTGCGCAAGCAGAAGACAACTCAAATATGACGTCTTTGACTTCCAGCAATCAGCTCCCTTCCAATCTACAGCCACCATATTTTACACATGCAGCTGGCACTGGTTTGATAAACCTGCTGCTGTGCTGGTTTGACTGTGCCCTGAACGCTCCGCTACAAAGCAAGTGCTAATGGGAGACATTACTCTGCATCCTTCGCATTAACCAAAGTAATTCCACTAGGTGAGAAAGCGTCTGACAACAATCTCCTGTTGTGTGCTACATATATGAAAGGACAACTGGTATCTGTCTGGACATTATGGTTAGAAAGTCGGTGGAGCATTCAAACTGGATCATTTGTGTGCAGTGCTTGAAGTGGACCGGTACTCATTGGTACCAAGTAATGTTGTAGTACTCGAGACTAGTCTTGGTCTTAAGACCGGTGTCAAGACCACTTTTTGATGGTCTTGGTCTTGTCACGGACTCGACCGCATTTGCACTCAGTCTTGTCTCGGTCTCGGACATTGAGGATTTTATTTCAAGAGCAGTCAAGACCATAACTTTGGGAATATCAAGAAACTGCTTTTGCACTGTCTGATTTGTTAACATCCTAACTTTGACTGGAAGTAAAACTTATTGCTTCAAATGCAAGCAATAACCTTAATTAATGAATGTCACCCCTCCCTGCGATGATTACGTTGATTTCAGCTCTTAGTGTTTGTATGTTTGGTGTTTTAATGTGAATGTGGATCTTTCATATCAATTTGACAAGTACCTATGATCTCGTTCTACATTTTATTGCGTGCCATGCAACACAGGAAACTGGTCTTGGTCTTGACTCGGCCTCGGCCTCCCTCGGTCTTGGTCTCGACTGCTCTCAGCTCCTAAAAGTCTTGGTCTTGTCTCGGTCTTGATAAACTCTGATCTTGGTCTTGACTTGGTCTCGGTTTGGGCAGTCTTGACTACAACACTGGTACCAAGCACTACATTTTACTCTTTGGTGTACCGGGACTTATAATTATAGTAGTAGTAAGCTATATGTTGATTTTGGTAGCGTTTGATGACAGACTTGTGGAGATATAGATGTTTTTTTCAAATTTTATGCATCAACTGAGCCTGCAACCCTAGATCGTACCAACCAGATTTTGTACAAATCCATGCAGCGAATTATGAGGTATAAACTTTTTGCAAGTGCAGCGTCACCTCGTGGAAGAATATCCCTGGCCTACTCAGCAAAGCCTGGACCGAGCACCTAAACAGACACATCAAGTTTAATGACAATAGCTTAAGCCAATTTTGATTTACAGGCATTTATGTAAAATTGTACGTGAATACAAAAAAAAATTGACGTATCAAAATTATTTTGATAATTTTTGATCAGCGATGCCAAAGTTTCAGCTCAATTGATCGAAACCATCTGGAATGAGTTCGCAAAAATAGGTAAGTAATTATAAAAAGTCACATAATTTGACATTTTTAGAGCAGAAGACAATTGAAGCAAGGATGCAGATGAATCCAGAGATTAAAATGATGAATGAAGTTTGACTCTAAACAAAGACGTTTTGAGATAATTGCGAAAACGCCAAGTTGATTGTTATAACGCTACCATGAGATCTATAAGGGGAATTCTTTTTGCCTGAGTAGTAGGTGGAATTTGCAATTTAAGTGCCACTTTTGGTGAGTTCTTTTCCTGCAGTTTTGCTGCCCAAATACTTTTAGTGAAGAAGAGAAAAAGAGTCAGAACAAAAACAATGGGGCTTCAGCACTTTCACTACTTGGATCACTAATAAATAAGCTTTAACACTAATCAAAGCTTAACCACATGGGTGTAATATCAGAAAAAAAGTTTTATGTTTTAAATCTTTACTAATACACAGTTTAAATGTTACAAATACTGTAAAGACTAGACAAACTATCCAAAGAAAATGTCTTACCTGTGTATCATCTACAAGGAGAACATGGAGAAAAAAATCATTCCTGGAATGTCGCCTGTAACTGGAGCTGGACCATTGGACATCAAGGAGTGTAATGTGCTTTCTTTAGCTGTTCTTAGCTTGATAATGGACTCGCAGGTATGTTTTTCATCTTCTTTTCTTGTAGCCTGATTGTACGCACACAAATGCAACTTCTTGAGTTGTTTTGTTGTAATTCATTCCCCTAACATGTCAGAACATGTTTATGCATTATTAAATGTTTGTGACCATTCATAATTCATTCATACTACAGCTGTCTTTGTTTAAAATAATTTTAGGAGTTGTAATTAAAAACATTAAAGCAAAGTAAATGGAGTATAAACACAAAAAATAAAAATGCCATGTGAGTATACATAACGTTTTTATCACTTGTATCATAATAGTACAAAAAGGACAAGAGGCCTTAATATATTTCCAGAAACTGGTGCCATATGGATCTTGTTAAGGGAACAAAATCGACATTGTGTATTGAAGAGAGATTTTAAGCTCTGAATAGCAAACAAGGATGAGAGGCTGAATATTTTAATAATAACATAATAATGATTAGACCTTTATTCATAATTTTGTTGCACTTTTCTTAACAAAGTTACAACTTCCTTTGAACTAAGAAGAACACTACAAAGCTCACCACAATCAGCTTCAGTGAAGGAAAGTTGTTCACCGCTGGCTCCATCAATGCCACAACCTGCCAAGGCCAACTCAGCATAATTTAGAAACCACACCAGACTCAGCAGGCAAATTACCAATGGCACAACAACATAATGAAGGGGGAAACAAATTAGCAGCAAGTTCATTAAAAATTTCAGTTGTTCAATAGACCCTAAAGTTTGTATTTAGCAGCTGAATGAACTGCACGTAATGCTGAGAAGCGGCGTAAGAAGTATTTAACACCCTCAAGGGTAACTTCAGTATTTTTCAACCTGGACCTTATTTTCTCATGTTTTTTTGTTTATGTGACTAACCTGGACAACATTTTTTGAAATTGGTCCAGCACTGAGCAAGTGCACTGCAGTCGTGGGAAATTGTGCCCTATCAAAGTATGTCCACTAAAGTGCTTGTTTTTGCCACTGACAGGCTTAGACTATTTTTATGTGTATATATGTTATTATAAGTGTCTAACAGCATAATGAAAAGGATGCCTACAGAGTTTTTTTTAAAGAGTAGGATCATTTTTGTTTAACTAGAAAAAGACGCTATATCCTTCTCATCAAAGACACCAGACTACTTCAACAAAAATAATAATTTTACCTCTCTGACCGACAACGGCTGCCTCGATCGGATAGTTTACGAACAAACTGACCGAGGCAGTGGTAGACCAGTAACTCCCATGTTCTGTGAAGTAAAATCACTATTTTTATCAATGGAATCTGGTGCCTTTGACACGGGCAATATAGTGACTACAGTGTATCTGGCTTAACAAAAAGCATCCAACTCTAAAATATTTCTATCTCTGAAGGGATACTTTTGACAGTGTTGTCAGACACTTGTATAACCTGAGCCTGTCAGTGGCAAAAACAAGCACTTTAGTGGACCTATTTTGACAGGGCTCAATTGCCCAAAAGAATTAGATTGCAGCCGCTGTTGCTGATTTCAGCTCTCTCACTCAGTACTGGACCAATTTCAAATGTTTCCCAGTAAGTCACATATAGACAAAAACATGGAAAAATAAGGTTCGAGTTGAAAAATACTGAAGTTACCCTTAATGTGACTTCAGTGTTTTTCTCAAATTAAAGTACAGATGAATCATTAACAAAATATAGCTAAACTCAATCAAGTTGGACAAGGGTACTATATTGGAAAATGAAATATTTTACATTCTGTATTACAATTCTCAGCTTAGCACAAAGACTGGAAAAGGGCAAACAGTTAATCAGGCTCTGTACATTGATAATAAAAAAGACCCATCAACACCTCTTAAGCTCACTAATTAACATGTTATATATCACTTGTTTAATACGCACAAAAAACAAATTGTAAAAACAACTATTTTTGGTAATGTCGGGTTATGTGCCGGACTGTTTGTTGCCTCTGAACAGTTGCTAGGCAACCAGTGGACACTTGAGGAAGTTACTGGTCTCAGCCAAGAAATAAACTTAAACATAACCCCTGTAAAACGGTCCTAAACTTCAGATTTTGTTGTCTTTGGACACACTCAGGCTAGCTGTTTCCCACTGCTTAATGTCTTTCTGCTAAGCTAAACTAACCGGCTGCCAGATGTGTTGAACAAACAAATATCAGAAAGGTATCGATCCTCTCATATAACTCTATGTCAAGCAAATACAACTATTTCCCAAATTATTGAAGTCTTCCTTTAACTAGTACTATATCTGTCAGAGAAATGTAGTGTTATAAAGTAGCATACACTAAAATGGAAGTACATGTACCCCAAAATCTTAAGAACACAACTTGAGTAAATTGGTTAATTCTGTGGGAGATAAAAACCCTCAGACCGGGCCAGAGGCCTTGAATGTAACTGTAACTTAGACTTAGATGAATTGTAGTTCTTTCAATATAAATGGTATTCGTTTCAATCATACACAGATTCTAAAGTTCAAATTAACTCAAGTTTAGTTATAATTTCAAACAAATAAAACAAATACAAATACACGTGTATCAGAGCAGGTTCCAGGAGCAGACTTCCTAAACTCTGTATTAAATTGGTTAAAATGTCCTGTCTTGTTCTTCCTCTTGTGGTGGGACCCACCTTTTCCACCTCCACACATATTCAGTTTTAAAATAATAGTGTATACAACCCAACAACACTTCTAAAAAATATGAACACTTCTAAAGAAATAAACTGAAATGTGGCATCAGAAATAAGACATCATCTATTAGAAAAAGTGTTTGTGCCTGAAACAATCTCCCATTTGGTCAACATTAACACATGCACACAGGTTTGTATGCTATGGGTGACATCACATGCTGACCTTCAGAGTTACAGCCTCCTCACAAGGGCCCCTTTTTGTTTATAAATCTAGTTTTCTTCCCTTATCAGGCCCTCCTTAAGAGGCCTTCTATGTTTATAAATCTTAGTACACTCCTATCAAGCCTGGCTCCCGGTTCTATCAACTTTATGTGAAAATCCAACAAGTCCTCATTGTCTCTTGTTTGGATATCTAATTAATTTGGAATCGTGGTTGTCACCCTAACTTTCCCTCCAGCCTTACTGGCTGGGTGTGTGTCTTTGCACAGTGTGAGTTGTTGTGAAGTCTATTGTCTGTGTCTTCCTAGGCCTCAGCATGAGAGACTAATAGGGCTGAGTGAGTGAACTGTACCTCAAAGGCTGGTGTATCTTTCAATAAACACTTTAAACATTATTTTAATAAACATGTTAATCATTATCCTAATCAAACTATGCATAAAACATATTTACAGATCATGGCTAAATGATAAATAAAATATATTCAACACTTCCCACTGGCTGAAGTCATTTAGGACAATATTCTAATGTAAATATAAATGTAATATATAAACAAATGTAAATTAAATTCAACGAAAACATATCATATCTTTGTCATATTTAATTTGCAATGTATATATCAACCATTTTTAGGACCAAGCAAATGGCAAGCCAAAAATGCATTTTTTTTTTTTTTTGGTTTTGGTAATCTTTTCACAGAATGGCACCAGCACTGGGGAGGAATATTGCAGCTGTACTGGAAATATGTTAATGTGTCCTCATCTTGCCTTCACCAATTAATCCACAGAAATGAGAAAATACACTTTCAAATAAATAGACCCAGAAATACAAAGTACATCAGCACCTGTTTCACACAGTGCTTCAGGATATTTTAGAGAGGATTCTTCCATGAATGTGATTATCTTCATATCACGAATGCATCTGAGGGGTTAGGGTGATTTGCAGGTGAAAAGATGTCTGTACATTTTCCCATTTCACATTTCAACCAAACATTTTCCCAGGTTCAGCCTTGAGGCTTAGACTTCTTTTCACCTGCAAAACACGAACGCAGTTTTCACTTGGTTGCAGCTGCGGGCAAGAGTCCAGAAGAGCAAAGAAACAAGATAGATAGAGAAGAGGCGAGCCAATGCAATCAAATTAAATAGAACAAAATATGATGCAGACTGTATACAGCTGGGAGCAAGGACACTAAAGGAAGCACAGTATGTAAAAGACAATAACTTTTTGTTGTGGTCCTTTGGGAAGCTGTAGTGTCTGACTTATCAATGAGGCCTTAAGTCTGTGGAGGATCATTAGGACAAAACGATGGGCTAAAAAGAGGAGCCCTGCTGCTTTATGCTCTCACATCATCAGAACAAGTGAGGAATGAAAGAAAAAACAATAGAGGTAGATGAGAAAAAAACTCAGAGGGAACAAACACCAAGGTGAATTTACAGAGACACGAAGCCTGAATGAGGCTAAACATCAAGGTGAGACAAAAGGAAGCAGCAATACTGCGACAGCACACACTTTAAAAAAAAAAAAAAAGATCCATTTTCCAGACGGCCTCTTTTTGCTTCGATGACATCTGCACTTGCCGGCAGGGCAGTGAGACACCATCTTTTTTCACCCTCCTGTAAAGTGATGAACACAGCATTTCCCTGAAGCCTTATCTGCAGCAACACAGTAACACGTAGCTTGCCGCTCCACTTCCATATCTGCGAACATATAACCAGAGAAATGTGACAGCGCTTGTGGACCCGACTGTGTCTCAGCGGTTATCACACAAACAGGAGGTAATATGTTTAAACACCGCTACTGCTTTTGTGTTGTATCCTTCCTGCTCAATCAGATGAATATGTCATCAGAAACCTGATAGATGAATTAAACTCTTATATGAATCACAGCTCAAATGTGCCCCATTTTTACATACGTAGGAGGCCCGGTACCCCTCTCCTGACATATAGGAGCTGACAGCAGAGAGGCTTGTTCATTTATCAACTGAGGGAAAATGAAAAAAAAAACAAACTCTGATATCCTTTTGCATACAGATTGCAAAGCCTTATGGGAAAGTCACTCACCATAGAGGCACATCTGTGATAATCTAAATCAAATCTTATTTGTGCAGTCAACAAGTTTCAAGCCTGGTTTATTTTTACATCACATCAAGCAGATGTAGAAGTAAACTTTCAACTTCTAACAGATTTTAAATTCTTTATATCTTTAAAAGACAATCTGACAAACTGCCGTCGGGCATGGAGCTGAGAGGAGAAAACACAGAGAGGAAAAGAAGATCTGGTCTGTTTCACATCAGCACTATTTTCAGTAGAGCCACGTTCCATTCTGGGAGTTGTATCACATTTTCCGGATAGGTGTAACGTAATCTCGGTTAACATCTCCCAGAGTTTCTTTCGAGTGTTTATTTATCCGGGGAATGTCAGCTGAGCACAGTCACAGTGTCCCCCTTCTTCACTAATTTACTTCCACTGTCTCCCAGCGTAGCCACAGTCTGCTTTCTGCTGCTCACTGAGCAGCTTCGAAGGAGCTCTTATGAGTACGCTGCTTGTTGAGGGAGCGGGAAGCATTATTAATTTATTTTCCCCTAACCACATTTTCCCATTCAGTCCGGGAACTGGTGACACTCCAATCACAAACCTGATCTCTAACCTCTGCAGACGGTTGTTCGCTCTATACGTGCACTAAATAGAATTTAGCATAAAATGGCTCAGAAATAATTTTAGATCACCATGCATTTGTGAAAAATGTGCAGTATCCTTTCCCTGCAGTATCTTTTCCCTGCAAACCTCAGGCTATGTATCTATTCAGAATTTTATGTATGGTTTTATGTAAGTTTCCAAAGTTGCAGAAAAATTTGCAAAAGCTCTGAAGCACTGGCCTCCATTTACTGACACAATATATTCAGCAGTTAGAAATTAAATATTAAATTGATTAATTCATTATTATTAATATCTGATGATGTTTTAATTATAAATTAGAGCTGCTGTGTTAATGGAGGATATTGTTTAATATTGCCGGCACTGCAGTGATAAAGTTTTGATTAACAGCTTCAGAGCACTGAAGCAGAGTGCGCTGCCTGTCTGGCCCAGATTTTAGGGAGGACAAAAGGCTCATTTCACCACATCGCTTCAGCACTGGCATGCGGTGTAGACATGCTGCATCTCCCACTGAGGTGGATATTGAAAAGACAATACAAAAAAGTAGACAGCCCAATCCATTACAAGGCCTCTAAAATTACATTTTTCTCAGATATAGTAGAGCTGTGTGAGACCCAATACACTGTGTTCCTGGAGATGGAAACAATTTGGCTCAGGTTGGCTAATTCTCTCAGACTGCACTAACAGCAAAGATGGTGTAACACTAAAATTAAAAAAAAAGGCTCTCACCAAGGGATTTGTGCGATTAAAATGTATTGGACAATACTAGCAATGCGCTCCCTTAGGAACAGCACAGACTTGAAACATCTGACCACATTAGCCTCTAGCACAACCGATGAGTGATCTCTAACCTCAATTTTTTTTTCTTACGCTGACATAGTGCTGCAATTTTTGTGTCAGCGGATTGAGCAACTAAAGCAAAAGCTGTACGCCTTTTGTTTAATGTTTCAGTTACACAGAGAAATCTGAGGAGAGAGAAAAAATGAATTTGGGAACAGATGGCTCCCCTTGAGAATGGCTGAAGGGTGTGAATCAAATTAAAACAAAATGAATTATATGGTGTGTGTTGTTGATTGAATTATATCCTAGTGACTATTACCAAGGGGCGGAAGTAAAAGGAAAATAAGTGTTGTGAAATGAAAAGCTCTGATGTCCATATCCATATGTATATGTTGTTTTTTTTCATTTTGCAATGCTGAGATTTGGGGACCAGTATCCTCCTCAGTGTGTCAGAGGTGAAGACAACATTGCAAAGAGCATATTATGATCATGACGGCAGCTACTTTGTTTTGATGACATCAGCATGACAAAGTCTTGTGGTCCATGGAGCCGTGACGTAATCCATCCACGAATCGCAACATGCTCTGTACAATCACCAATCTGTTCCTCTGCAGGCAGGATAATCCAAATGCATTACTTATGTTACCTACAAGAACAGAATAGTGTTGTGCAAGAACTGAATGGTCTGGAGGGAGACGTTATACTGTATGTGAAGAATCTAAGGCAATTTCCTCATTCCTTTCCTTGCAAGATTTTATTGTGTGTATACACTTTTAAGTCTCACAGGAACACCTTATAAAAATCTATTTACTCAACTTTGCCATTTGATCAACAGAAACAATACACCTTATTGTTTTGTTGGGCAAAAGCAGCATGATAGTTAAAAAAAGATTAAGAGTCTGCAGTCAATGTATCTGTGAACTTTAAGGTAAATGCTAATGTTAGCATGCTAACTAATTAATTAATTAATATTTGCCCTATATTTACTAACCAGAGTTATTACTATTCATCCTGTACACAAACCAAATGTCAGGATCAGGAGACATTTCACACAAACATAAACCTCATGCTGCTGCTTGAAGAAAAGTAACGGGATCAGCATTGCCAGAAGGCTACATCATCTGGGAACCATGAATGTCAAAGTATCAATCCATCTAGATGTACAGATATTTCACTACGCCACTGCAACTTGACTAGTTAAAACTTAGACCTGCTAGTGGTGCTAGATAAAAAAATAAGGGGATCACCAAAGTCATTCATCCTCTGAGCACCATGAATACCTGAATTAAATTTCATGGCAATCCATCTATTATTATTTCAGTCTGCTCCAAAGTGGTAGATTGACAACTTGACACTGCCATCTTTGGAACCTTTATATTAAGATCATCTCAATTTTTTTTTTCTTGTCTCTAAATCCACTCATTAATTCACTCACCAAACAACTGTGATCCTTTGTCCCACTCATCATTTGTTGATGTTGTTTTCTGGCTTTTATTTGGTCACTGCTGTTTCTGGTTTCCTAAGTGGTTATGGTAGCATAACCGCAGGTGACCCCAATTGTCATTGAGTGTTTAATGCTTAAACAAAAAGAAACAGTAGCAAGTATTTACAAATTTGGAGCATAACAAATCAAGATGAATGCCTAAAATATGTATGTATTCAATGCACAACAAAAAGCTCTCCCCACCTGGGAAGGATTTTGTAGAAAAAAGGAGTACAGTGGAGGTTTCCCATTCCTTAAGAAATGTGTTCTGCTGGCAGTTTTCAGTGTTTGGCTGGTTCCATATTGATTTCTGACCACTAGAGAACATAGCATGGCTTCCAAAACAAATGTATTGAGTTTTTGTCCAAACAATTATAGTTAGACAATGAGCACCACCGAGCAACAAGAGCATCCCATTGGACTCTTGTTTCCTGCCACCTGTTGAATGATTCCAATTTTCACTGGTGTTGATGTAGCTGTGGTTCAGCCCATCACATTCACTGAAAAATAACTGGTTTGGGATTTTCACCACTTTCATATCATGCTGGGAAAACATCTGGGGTTTTACAAAAAATCAGTCGTTTTAAAACAGAGGAACTCAGTTATAGGCAATAGGGAAATCATAGGGAACTATGAGCTGAAAGCTAAAAGATTCAAAAAGCTGCAGACTGGATAGTTGATTCTAGCCCCCTTTTCATATTACAGGGAGCCGTTTGGTTTAGTGTTTATATCAAAAGTTCCATAAAGTGGCAACACTTTCTCACTCCCGACTTGTCACATATTGACACTTGGTCAAGGCCCTTGGGCATCACTTTTTAACGCTCTGGGTCCCCCGTTGCTTCATTTTTAGACATTTAGGCCTCTACTTAGCTTAGCAACAACAAATATGCAACGTCTGGTATAGTTACCAACAATAAATATGCAACGTCACGGTATGCAACATGCAGGTCTCCTCACCGCATTGAACTGTGACGATAGAGATCCCCAGTGCATTACAAACTGACACCAGTGCTTCTTGACCATGCGTTGACTAGTCAGGTGGTGAGAACGGGTTGAAAATGGAGCTTTTACTCCTCTTACCAACTTGTTTCAGTAGCTTTAATGTTTTGCTTGCAATTTTTTCATTTCCTAAAATTAGCTGTTAGGTAATAAACACATAATAAACACAATAAAACTGCTGGTCCAATTCATGCAATTATCACATCCAGTCAAGCTCATAGAGCACTGCAATGTTTATATTATTCCATCTGTGTTGGGACTTTATAAAAATTCCACATTCATTTTGTTAAGATGTGTTGCAGATTTGTATATAACATCATCTTCATTGTAAACAAATCCACTGATTAACTGACTTACCGTGCTGATTGTTTTTATACTAGTATTAATGTATTTTCAGTCACTTCTGTATCTCCCCTTACAAACCTCATGACATCTGAGAAGGAAAAAAAGTGACAGATGAATGTAATTTCCTGTCAACCTCGTGAGAGCAGCGTGACTCCATTTTAGCATTCCTCTAAAATTTCAAGATTCCTGCCACTTAGCCCAGATAGACACATGAAGCCACTCAGCGAGACAAATAAACTGTTTGATCCCAATAATTCAATCATTGTATAACATGTAGAAGTGGCACAAGCAGGTCAAACACTAAGCTGGAATTAAATCTTGTATGTTTCGGCTTTAAAAGACAGGATAGGAGATCACTTGTCACAACGCTGGCAGCTATCTTTGATCTTTTCCAGTCCAGTCTGCCCACAGAGGCTTAGTTACAAATTTTAGGTATCTGAGACATCAGTGTAACACAAGGTAACATAATAACTTTTATTCTCAAAGGACAACATTGTTGGAAATCAGAGTGATGGATTTTTGGTTGTTTGTTTTCTTTATTTCAAAATATCATTTTTGAAATAAACCTCATGAAAGACATATAATACAACACATTCCACCAACTGTGCTTGTGGTTGAAAGTGTGTAAATGGTGGTTGAGCATCATGCTGTGTCTGGAGCTGGGAAGCTTCCAAGCCAGCGGAGATCACATGTTCACAATTGAAGTGGTGCTGGTGGGGTGTGAGTATGGGAGACACTATTTCCTGTGTTTCTAACCAGCACTCCATTCACCAAAGCCCTGAGCTTGTCAAAGTGACAGCTCCATTGACAGCACACTAGTGACACTTTGACCGGGGCGAATAATAACAGAAACTCAAACTGAAAAATAGGCTGCCCCAGTTGTCCTTTGTCAGTGAGTCCATTAAAATTCAGAGGAAAATAGCTGGGTGAGAGACATGTGAGCAATAACTTGTGTGGATGCTGCAACTGCATGAGAAATGTAAGCGCTAAGTTCAACACTTCCATTAATTTGTTGTCATTTTTTAAACTTTTAACGTTTGTTTCCTAATGCCAGCATGCACATGACAACTGAAATCAATATAAAAGTGTCTAAAACCACTCTACAAATATCTCTGTCCATTTATCTCTCCAGGGTATGGTATGTATATTTTCCTCCCGCTCTCACCTGGGTCATATCATCACACTACTTGAATTCCAGCAGACTTGGGCTGCAGGTTATTTGTCATCCCTCATTTCTTCTTTGATCCCGCTGCTTTGTGAGGCTCAGGCAATTCAAGCCATTCCAGTCACCCTTTTGTAATTAATAACAGTCTTCTTTCTGGGGAATTCTACTCATTTGTTTTCTTTTTTTCCCCTATAACCATCCAACTGTGCCTGTGCGAGTCTCACAATAATTGTTTTTTGGCCATTGTTGGTGCAGACTATAAGGAAATACACTTAATTTCAGTTTGAGAGAAAGAGGGTGGGGGAGTGACTGTTGTATGTGTGCGCCAGTGGGCAGGGGAGGATTGTTCTGTTACTTTACTGGCCCACCTTGGACCTCAGATGAGTCATTTTCTATTAAAACAAATGGTCTTGATAGGAAACACAAGGGCTTTGATATTCTCTTCATCCAAAAATATGAAAGTAATTAATATTTTGGATCAGGTTGGTGCTTGTTGGAAAATGCAAAAGGATATTGCTTTCTTCAGGGATAAATTCTCTGTTCACTTATGTCCTCTGCTTGTTAAGCAGAAACAAGGTTTTAATCAGGAAGGAGGTATTAATCAGAAAAGAAACAGAGCTCAAAGAACACCAGGAGCAAGAAAACATTAGTAGCAAATGGTGTGTTTTGCCTGGGAAGAGCGCCAGTGTGTGTAAATTAGGACTTTAGTTCTCTGCACAGCATGTGGTGTTCAGTTGTGTCCAAGCCTCTTACCAGCTTTTGCTTCACATAGGGGGAAAATGAAGGCAGGAAAATGACAACTAAATTGTAACATACTTGAGTTAATCACTTAAGGCTATCAGTTGATGTAGACAAAGGTCACAGTAAATTATCAGCCAATTTTACCCTGACCTGGACTGTGTCGAGATGAAGTTAATGTATGAGTGGGTTCAACACCAGGGACCCCAAATCATATGGGGCTGAATAAGCCAGGACTGAAAATGTCATACACGGATTAGGATCTGAATCTGGAGGATACTGTATGTCCCAGCTCTCTTAACTGTTCACAGTCACATGACACTACAAACAACTAGATTATGTAAGTTCAACTGAAGTTCACACATTTAATGAATGTAAACAGTAATAACCAAAACTAATAAGTGAGCAAGAATTGAGCAGTTTTGGCCAAAGGGTGAGCGTATAAAGGGATTTATATGTGTACATTATAGGGTTAGAGCTTATGCTGTGTTCCAGGCAACTCGGAAATGTCCAACCAAAAAGTATCACTGAGTGCCACTTGAAGTCGGAGTTCCTACTTGTGAACTCTGAGAAAATATTCAAATTCACAAGAAGGAGCTGAATGACGTCTCAGAACAATGGCAGTTCCCATGGAAGCACACGTTTCGTAAACCACAAACTAAAGGCAACATAAAGTATACTTGACTGTGTCTAATTAAAACAGTACATAGTATTATCTGTTCTGCATGTAAACATGCCTACAAAATTTACTGACTTTTGCAGATTACCAATTGATGGAGTAGGATGACTACACATTTAGCGTGTAACATATATTTATGTCACCTGTTTTCAATAAAACGGTCATCCTTCAAGTTAACACAAAGGGCACGGAGGGTTCAATTTTGTGTATACTTAACAAAGAAACATCAGTTTGTCACGGTCAGCCATGTTTTCGTTCACTTTCGGCGCCATGCACTGGGAAGGCTTTGAGGTCGGAAGTCAGAAATTTTAACTGGTAAATCTCCGTGTTCCGAGCAGTCTGGAATGCAGCATTAGCTTTGAGCTGATATACGTAACCAAAGGCTACATCAAAACTTTCCTACAAGTTTCCGATGCCTGTGGAGATATTTTGTGCTTGTTAATATGACGGAGATACAGTGAGATAGGTGTCTTAATGTAACCCCACTTATGCAGTATTTGTACAGACCAACAAAATGTAAATACAGTTAATGTGGGGACTATGTAACTATGAACTATAAATACAAAACTCTCTAAGTTCTACTGCTGTGAACCAGACTATACCATCGTTGTGAGGAGCAATCTGTCCACTGTGATATGACTTCCATACCTTGACCATCCAGACCTCTCAGGTTATCTGGGACAAGACAACTTTTGGTCCCCAGAGTCAAAACTAAACCTGGAGAAGGAGCGTTCAGTTGTTATGTGCCATATATCTGGAACAAAGGCCCTGAAAACTGCAGATCTGTCCAGAATTTTACTTTAAGCTCTGATGTCGTGCAGAGATATCTACTGAAGTTAGCATGCAAACCAGCTAGCCTCAGCCTGTACTATCCCATAATACAATTTTTACCTCAAGAGACAACAGTCCTGTATAGATCAGTATAGTATAAGATAGTATAGCCTCCCTTGAGTCCAAATCAAGGATTCAGATGATGAAAACATGAGTGTTTTGTAGCATGCAAAATAGACAGAAGGATGTTGGTTATGCTGCATGAGAGGTTTGATAAATGCACTGATGCATTTTTTAGCTGGAAAACCTGGTCACTGTTATGAATTCAATATAACTGCAGCTGAACGCAAACACTGCTCTCCACAATGAACAAAACTACACATTTTTTACAGTCACCTTTCAAGCCTACGGGTGATTCATGTTTTATATTCAAAAGATAGATTTTGGGTGGAGTGTCAGTTTAAGTGTTGCCTGAACGACGTTATTGACAAGCTTTGATATAAGCCCAGAAGTCAAACAATAACTAAACAAAATGAAAATGATTTGAATGAAATAGAATTTGAGTCTCGCTTCCAATAAAAAGGCTGCTGATCATCAGTGTCATGAGGTTGGATGTTTCCACAGCACTGAATGCAAGACAGCACAAAAACAAATGTTAGCAGCTACACAGTCCCACTGCAGCCTGCAGCAGCCTTTTCAAATCAAATAACAACCGATAGCATGGGGGAAAACTGTTAGGGTTCCTGAACATCATTATAAAAGATATATAAATGATGAAGAGGAAACAGTAAATTCTTCATTGATCAGTCTAGATGATAAGCAGTACTGAGAGAGGGGAGTTAGATAAAAATAAGACAAATGCGATGTAGCAAATATTCACTCCAGCTGAAATATTGTTTTTTTATTTTTTGGACTGTATATACATTCCAAATATTTGTAATAATATCCGGCTGGATCAAAATATTCTTACTTCTTCTCGAATTCCTTCAGTTTGCTATATATTTTGACACATACACATCATATTTAGTGCCAATGCATCCTAAATACTGTGAGGCAGAAGGCCTGAGATTAACTTTGTTTTTATTAACTGTGACAACAGGCATAACCAAGCATTCTTTAGAGGTGTTGTGTCCCCTTTAATACTGAGAAAATATCAAACTGTTCCCCCATTAAACAGTAGAAAATATGTTAAATATGTCCACTTATAAACCCTGTCAACATATCTGTCTCTTTTTATTTCCTTTTTTTTTTAAAGTTGTTAAGTAAAATATGACTGTGTGACCCTGTGTGTGATTGTGCACTTGTCGGCACACCCCCACATTGGAGAAGCTGTCGGGACTGCGACACAGAAGCTAAGCAATGTACAACTTTAGACTGAGGCTGCAGAAAAAATATATTTAAGCATTTAAGTATCTTAAGTTTTTTTAAATTCTGGTTGAGAACTCTCATTTGGACCCGACCCCCTTGTCTATGCCATGGTTACACCCTTGACCATGACCACAATCTTTCCCCTTACTCTAGCCAAATGTTTTGATTGCCTAACCCAAGTCATACCGTCACAATATTTTATTTGACCCGACCGTGATTTTTCCCTTACTTAGATGTAAAGTAACCCTCATCACAAAGAACACTTCATACTCTCTACATAACTGATTCCACCTCCTTCCATCTGCATTATAGTTATAACAACTCTCTATTAACGATACTCTTATTAGCTATCCAAGATGGGTTAAAATCAAGTGCAACTGGCCTTGGTTGAGGTTGCTTTAAGACGATTTGCCTCTCATCCAAGAGGCTTCTTCACTTCTAACTGTCTGGCAAGGAATTTCAGTTGTTTAACCTCTGTGAGGTAGTTATCAAGGTGATGATTACCACCTGGTTCGTTAGTGCTCCTGGCTGTTGTAGGAACAGTCCTTACAGTTTTTAGAGCCACCTGCAAGTCTTAATGACCATCATTGACATTGTCATATGAGGCCAAATGTGAGTGTTTGTGAAATCTTCTGGGAAGAGATGAAAGGACAGCATTGTTTAGTATTCCCCAATGTGCAATCCACACTGCATTGGACAGCATAAATAACAGTGCTTCCCTTGTGTTTTGTTGCGGGGTCTTTCGGTGGACCATGTCTTTGTCTTAGCATATTGCTGGGTTTAAAAAGCACAGGGACGTGGTGTTGGCTGACCATTCTCCTAAGTTTCTCTGATAATCCAGACACATATGGGATCACAGTGTTGTTGCGTTTATTCTTCTTTTCCTTATGTTGTTGGTGTTGGTGTTCTTCCTGGATGTTGTGGCTGTTTTCCCAAATGGTCCAGTTTGGATATCCACAAGCTTTAAGTGCATCCAGGCGTTTATGCTCCATTTGAGCTTGGGCACTTGTTGGTATGTTGTTAGCTTGGTGGTGCAGGGTTCTGATAACCACTGGTTTATGGTCTAGTGGGTGGTGAGAGTCAATGAGTAAATATTGGTCTTGGTTTTGTTGTTTCGGTACAGGATCCTGTCCTTTTCAATGATTATGGCTCAAGCCAAGAGGGCCAAACTGTTGCTGACATCCTCATGAGCTGTTTAGTGAAGGCTAGCACTGCCTTGGTTTTTGACCCATGTGTCATTGGCATATCTGTACCAGAAACTCTATGCTGTTCCTCTTAAAGATTTCAGAGCTCAGCTTTCTGCTTCTATGACGATTTTGGCCACAGTAGGAGATGAGCCAATGGCACAGCCATGTACCATCTCTTATGAGCTGTTGTACCAGGTCATGTATTACACCTTTGACTGCATTACCAGGTTGACATTGATAGTTAAGCTAGCCCTGCTTATTTTCTGCTGGTTGGGCAATACAGTAAACCTAGGCTGAGAGATATAACTCTGTTAGCAAACTGTCTGTTTACTAGTTGATAAACTAAAACTAACTAAAAACTAATAATTTACCTGACTTTACTGACTTTAAATAGCCATTAATTAACTTGAGTTAACTGTTAACATTTAGTGAACATTAGCCCACAAACTGCTACCAAAATACTGTATTTTGTCACAACACTCTCTTTATAGTTCTCTTACCTGTGTAAAACATTTATGACAAAAGTCATAGCATTGTCTGCTCACATTTTTCTGCACTGGCTCAACTACACATACATTTAACAGCCCCCAGTTTTACTTGTACTAACTACACAGACAAAATGTCATTTTTTAAAATATATGTATTTAGTGCTTTCTAAACCAGTCTTATTGTACAGCCGTCCTCTTTATTTTTGTCTACTGTTTTTATCTCTGTGTACTGTTTTTACCACATCAAAGACAGATTTCTATTTTGTAGCATTGGACAACACATTTTCAAGCAAAATGGCAAACATTTACTGGTTCAAGCTTCTTAAATTTGAGGATTTGCTGGTTTTATACATTTTATATAATTGTAAATTTAATATCTTTGTATTTTAGACTGTTGGTCAGTCATAACACACACATCTCTGTGAGCTCTGGGATATTACGATTTAAATTTTCATTTTATAGACTAAACAAGTAAAAGGAAAAATAACAGATTAATCTGTAATGAAAATAACCTTTGGTTTTATTGTGGTTGGATCAAGCCACCAGTAGGCATTTAAATGTAGTGAAATGAGCCATAAATATTTTTCCACATCTCTCATTCAAGCATTTCCTCCTAAAACTACATTTTAATGTGCAGTAAATGTTGTAGTTTGTAAACCACAGCAAGAGATGGTGATACACCTATTTGCTATACAGTGAACAAGCAGGGAAATATTGTTAATGCGTGTGTGATTCCAAATGTGGGTTAAATGTCCATATTTTTCCCACCGCAAAGCAAAGGTTAGCAAAACAAGTCTTTTAATCTACTCATCCACGTTGATTTCACAAAATTTGAAATGAACGTTATGTAAAAAACATTCACTTCCCAAACACAGAGGCTGTCACAGAGAAGACATGACTGGAAACACAGCCGTTTGAAGTTGAAGTAGATGGTGGTGGAAAATCAGCGTGTGGAGGTTTTTTGGGGAAGTGGTTGGATGGGTGTGTACATTTACCGTCAGCTCTGATGGCTCCGGTACAACTCATGTTTTCTCCTGCTTTGAGTGAAGTCGTGCTCATTCCGCTAACATAACCTTTAGATTTGTTTTCAGAGAGACTGCCAGATTGTGTCACCTTGTCTTAAGCAGAAGTGCCTGTTGAGTGAGCATGATGAAGTATATGGCAGCGAATGAGAAACCTCCACCATGATGTGCTATTATCACTCTCCCCGGTGTCGCCCTATTTCATTTCCACCTTACCACTGACCTTCATTGAACAATGGATCCTGCTGACTTAAAGGTTCCTCTGTCCTTTCTGCATGGATGATGGACGCTCCATCTGTCCTCTTTAAGCCAGCATGAGCACTGCACCGAGGCAGACGTCTGTGTCTGGGGTGGAGACCCACCGATAAGGATAGTCTTCACAGTTACAGTCTTCCTCTTCTTTTCCGGAAATTGACTGCAGGCTCTTCAATTATTCACTCTATTGAATAATGCCGTTCTCCATCTTTATCTGTGCTTATCCTGACCGGTGATCCTTATCTGAAGTTTGAGTAATAGCAGTGTCAATGGGCGGTGGCAGGATTTCAATAGGAAGTCTTCATTGTTGTCGTTGTTGGATGTTTAAGTTGAATAACACTGCTCAAGAATGATGAGAAGTTGATAAAGTTTTTTTCATGTAATGAGCTACACGGGCAGGGTTAGATGGCAATACATCGAGTTTTCCAATCAACTAAACACATGTATAGACTACTAGGCTGTTGGGCGCAGTGATTGTGAGCTGTTGTGAATTTTTACCCAACTCTTCTTTTAGCTCATTGTTTCACTTTTACGGCACATTTCCTGTGTTTTTTACTGTCATTGCTTGTGTCAACCATGTTTCCAGCAGAAGGCAGCTGTTTGCAGCAAAAAAAGCTCCAATAAACCTTATACACTACCCCCAAGCTTCAATTGACAGACAGATTAAGCTAGCGAGGTGGAGGAGACCAAAATAGAGCTAAAAGCAGAGTGAATAGTGGTCAAACATTCATCAGATGGACAGAAACATGACTCCAAATGAATGAATACTGAATGTTTAGGCAACTGTTTGCTAATATATTAGCCATAACAACTTTAAATGTTGGGGCTGTATGTCATCCTGTTATCGAGTTCCACTTCCCAAGTCTGGATCACAGTAGCAGGCTCTTCTCCCCAACCACATCCATCAGCTTCTTCATAAGGTATTCCAGGTCAGGTTGAAGAATATCCCTCCAGTGTGCTCTGGGTCTACCCTGGGGTCATGGACAGAAATCCAGGCAACTCGGAAACTCAGAAGAGCCATCTTAATCAGAAACTCAAATTACCGTATACAGCTGACCCCTTTGCAAAGGAGGAGAGATTCTACTCAGTATTCCTTTCAGCAACTTGTATCTGTAATGTCATTCTTTTGATCATTTTCCAAAGCCCATGACAATAAATGAGGGATAGAGCTTAGAACTGGTAAATTTAGGGCTTCATCTGCAGGATCAGCTCCTTTTTCGCCAGACCTAACAAGACCCTGAGAGAGTTACATGCCCACAACCTTTGTTGACCCCACTTCTTGCAAGAGTAAAGACTTACTACTTGTCATGTACTTGTGAAAACATTTATTAAAATAAATTGCTTACTAGGCTAACAAGTATTTAACCCACAGCATTGGAGTCAATCTTTGAGTGGTGCTGCTACTGGATACTTTAGATTAAGTAATTCAGTGAAAATAGGCTCATGTCAAAATTCAGTGTACATCCAAGCTGTCCTGAGAGTCCCTAAAAGACAGTTATAAACATTATGTTTACATTTGCTCCACCACTTCCAGCTTTATTTTTAAGTTTAAACGGGAACTACCAGGAAGTAATCTTGAACCCAAATTATGTCCTACTGTAGCTATTGTACTGTAGCAAAGTTCCAAATATACGATATAAAGTCATTAGTATTGTTTTGTCTGATTGCTTAATGGTGTTAAAACATTACTTTATCATATAATTATGAGATTATATTCTTATAATTACAATATCTTAATTTTTTATTTATTTACTGTTGAATGCAATGTGCTTCTATATTTAGTCTACAGGTCTGATGAAATCAGTGTAAGAGTCTCATAACTTGTTTGCTTTTAAAATACAACATCGTGGTTTACTTTGGCTAGTAAACTCAAAGCAAGAGTGATCTCTGTGTCACTTTGGCATCAAGATGAATCACTGAGATAGTCAGGAAAAGGTGTTCGTATGATTCTCTTAGCTTGGAAAAATGCGTTATCGGACTTTATTTTTAGTGTACAAGGAAGGGCTGAAAATCATTTTTTATGAGTGTATCAGCTGAGGTCGACAGAGTGGAACTCAGTTTCACATAAAGTAGACCTACTTGACTCCACTGAAAGGTGAAATCCCAGTGATTTATAAAGATTTGGAAGGCGTATTATCAACCAAAAATGAGAGTCATTCTTCAATATGACAAGACAAGAAAGTGTTCGCTCTCCTTTTCACCCTATTCAGACAGAATGTCGACAAGAGAGAGCAATGCCTGAGTCTCATAACAGACAGCACATTGCTGAGCTGTCAGCACACCGCAAGCACTGACACACACACACACATAAACAAACCATTAAGTTGCAGGGACGGATGCATGAGTACACACAATCGAGAACAAAATCGAATATATTATCCCTTCAAAACTTTCATTGTCTGCGTCATTGTCTGTCATGGAAACTTGTATTCATTTCTCAGTGTGACAAAATTAAATCACAGATAAAATTAAAAAGTAAACACATTTAATTAGAGTACAGCTATAATAAATAATTCTCAAGTCTCTTACGCAAGGGAGGGATAGCAATCAGGCAACAGTAACTTGCCCAAATGGGTGACATGACTCATAGCACAATAATTTAATTTTGAAACGGGATTTATGAGAACAAAAACAATCAAAGACTCAAAGACTTCCCAGAAGCTGCAGCAAGTATCCATTAGATTCAGTAGATTCTGCTCTTTGATACCGGCAATGCCCCGAGACAAAGAGAGGGAGGCAGCCACCCGGCGATTCCATCTCAAACCTCATGACTAATCTCTGACAATGATCTGTTCTTTATAAGGATTACATAATGTGCCATCATTAGTCATGTTCCATGAGCCATATGTTGAGCTAATTGACAATAATGGCAGCTATCAGGATGAAGTGGAAAAGCTGTGGAAAGTAGCACACTGACCAGACCAGATGGTTTTGTTTTGCATCTCTTCTTGGTATCTTTTTCCTTCTTAGAAAACAAAAAAATCACCCTGACTTTCTTTCTAAGTTTTTCATTTCAGACGGATATACAGCACTTCTGGGCGCAGCAGGCTCATCTAGGGTTTGAATCCAGCTCCGGACCTTAGCATCAGATCACAACCCATCCTCTTTCTTCACATTCCCCATCATTTGCAAACTGAAGAAGCAGAAATGTGAAAACAATCAGTTAATACTAGAAAATATTCTCTACCAAAGAAACAGCCCAAATACAAACTGTACTCAGTGAGGCCTATGGATTATCCTGAGTAATTGCTACGATTTTATGTCTGTCCACCAGATGCCCTCGCCCCTAAAATCCACTGACTCCATCTACGGCATGTTACGGCTGCGGCGTGGTGGCCAGAGCTAATCGCAGCCATTATACTCAATGCTGCCAGCTGTCTCAGAAGTATCCCAGAAGTGGCTCTCTGATCCTTTCTGCCTGGACTATCTGCATTTGGTTCCCTCCCTTGTTGTCTTGTACTCACACATGTGACCACAAGAGTCAATAGTACAAATGCATGTTTAGAATGAACTGTGTAAACACATTGTCCCATTAGCTACCAAGTGTATGAGCTAGCTTGCTGGGACTTTTTTTGCCTTTATCAATAACTTGTTAAATGGAATTACCTACAATCGTAACAACAGCAAGGAAAAACCAGCACATATAGAGTACATAGCAGTACATGCTCAGAGCTATTGTGACTGACAAGCGCTAGCATGTTCCCAGCTTGCGTCATCACGTGAGCCATTAGCTCATCAGCTACATAAGTTCACCAAGTAGCCCTATGAGTAGTCACTACGTCACCAAGCTTCTTGAACCAAATGTTTTGTGAAGATGTGTGCATTAATGTGGTACTTTCTTGTGTGACCTGGCCTCAACAATGCCAGTTAACGGCTGTCAGTTAAATATTACTGATCTGCTGCTTCACTGGCTGCCAGACATGTCCTGCATCCCTTTCAAAATCCTCCTCCTTCCCTATAAATCCATACACAGACTTGCACCACAATACCTTGCAGATGTCTTCCACCCGTACATCATGGTCCCTGCGGTCCTCTGACAAGGATCTGCTTGCCATCCCCCTTTCCAAACTGCAGTCGTTTTGGGACAGAGCTTTCTGTGTTGCTGCCCCGAACAAGCTCCCATTCCCTCCACGTCTTTGGGCACGTTTTGCATTTTGTAGATTACATAGCCTATGCTGCTTGTGATCACCTTGTTCCTGCATTTTAACAATATCTGACCAGTTTTATAATATCATGTACATTATGAAGGACTGCCATACCTGAAGAAAAATGAAAGACTTTCTACTACAGCAGTCTGACAAACCGCTTTTTGCATAGCCACGCTAATTAGTCAGTTCTCCGACACAGCACATTTTCGAGTGGCCGTTTATTGTGGCCAGCTTGAGGCACACCTGTGCAATACCCATGCTCTCTGTTTGGCATCTTGACATGCCACACCTGTGAGATGGATGGATTATCTCGGCAAAGTGCTCACTAACACAGATTTTGACAGATAGGCCTTTTGTGTAGAGAAAGTGTGTGTTTTTGTACTTAGATCTTTTAATTCAGGTCATGATGAATGGGGTAAAAAGTAAAAGTGTTGCATTTTGTTCAGTGTACATACACACCTTACATGGAATTTGACAGAGCGTGTTTTGTCACTACATTGAATACGTACAAAAAAGAAAAAGAAGAAGAAGATGTAGCATTAGTACTTGTTGTCTGGTTTATTACAAGTTAAGAAGAGCAGTGAAATTTGAACAAATGGAGGCCCACATTTATTATTTAGCACAATAACCGACATAGCATGGCAGACACAGCAGCTTCTGCTACACGCTTGCAACGGGAGAGGTGAGTGGTGAGTAAGCCGTTGGTTCCAGTCAATTTGTAATTCACAACCCTCAGCACTAGATGCCACTAAACCAACAACTTACAAACTGAACCTTTTAAAGTATAGATGGGTTTCAGAATTAAAAAATTATAAACACATTTTATTTGACGATTACCACAAACTATACAATCATGGTAAACAAATAATTGTCAATAATCAGTCTTTATCTCAGATGGACTGGATGGATTTTTTTTTTTACAGCAAGGGCGGATTGCCCCTGGCAAACCAATTATTGATGTTTGACCAATGTGCCAGAATGTTGGCACAGACACTAGATTTAAAAACCCGGGTATACAATAAAAAGAGATTTACCTGGCAGTCATAGGCTTAATCAGCATTGTGTAAACTTGTTTGGTAAGGGCTTCAATGAAACCGACATTCTTTTAAGTGTAGAAGTCCTACCAGCTTTAAATACACAGCTCTCATTCTTAATCACAAAAAAGTACAATATATAAAGTTCACAAGTCTTTCATTAAGAGCTTTTAGAAAAAAAGAAAAAAGAAACCTTGAGCTTTGAGTTTTCCCTGGGAAAGTCTACTGGGTGATTACGTGATCAGTATTAAACATCAAAACAAGATGGCTGTTTTTTGCCTTGTAGGAAAATACACGTCAGCATTGTTTTCGTGCTTCATGTTTAGATCTGAGATCTAAACAAGAAGCACGAAAGTGAAATAGAAATTTGAATGATGGAGGTAAAAACTAATCAGGGGAGATGTACCTTCCCCAAAAGGAAAATGCCCCCCACCCATCCACAGATGAATGTTTCCAAGCCTGGCTGGAAAGCTCTCAGCATCCTATCTGTTTTGATCATCAGATTTCTGACAGCACTACTGATTGTAGATCACATAGCATGTTTGCAGCTCGAGTACCTCCTCCTCCACTCATGATTTGCCTTGCTTGCAGATTTTTCTCCATATGCAGCACTTTGTATGCCACGCACCTCCTGAAGAATGGTGGAGACCTTTGGCCCCTGTAGCAGCGTTTGATATCAAGTGGAAGCCATGAAAGTCGAGTAAAGCTGCAGGCTAAAACTGGCAAGCAATAATTCACCACTGACATCCCATACACACCGAAAACATGTCTTGCATAAAAATAATAAACACGATAATTTTCATCCTATCTACAACATCAGCTATTTTGCATTTTAGAACAATTCACTACCTTTAAAATAAAAGAAAAAAACATCATGAAATAAAAAATAGAACCCACAATCGCTCATTTTTCCAGGTTTTTGCCCTGAGGCTATAAAAATCAATCTTGGACCATTTTCCCTTTGTATTATTCCAAGCTAGAAACACTATGCCAGATTTATTCAACCTGAACAATTAGAGCTGACCCGTAGTCTGAGCATTACTGGTGATTTGGCTCTATGTTTCAGCCTGGCTTTGTCACAGTGGGTCAGCGAGAGAGTTTTGTGCTGGTACAGTGAGGCTTTCCATCACCTCAGCTATTTACAGCCCAAGAGAACAACCCATATGGAATCCATATACGTGGTCATTGTTACCGTGAAAGGATTAATGTTGTTCACTGCCAGGTTATCATGCTTCAGGGGCATGAAGGCTTCGATGAACCAACTCTTGGTTTAGCGCCTGAGCCACCAGGAACCAGTCAAGCGAATGCATTCCTGGAACATCTGAGGTATGTAGAGTGACCTCAAGCTGTGTTTCTGGAGTTAAGTGTTTGATTTAATTAAGACATTGTGTTTATGTTGTCTTCATTGTTTTAAGAGAAAATCTATGGAGTAAATGTAGGCTAACGAGAGACTTAACAACAAAGCAGTTATACACTTGGTGAAAATTCAGATTTATACTGATGTCATGCTCTTCTGTGACCATTTATTTGGCATAGAGTACACAGTTGGCTTTTCACTTCGTAGCCCTGCGGCACTATAACTCTTCAAAAGAGCTCATGAGCAGCAAATTTGTCATAGGGGTGGGTGTAAGAGCCAATTAGCTCTCTTGGCATAAGTAGGAACTAATCTTTGGTTCCTCAGATACTACCCAGAAGCACAGAAAGTTTTTGACCATGGACACGGACATACGAACACACCATACCATACCAGTACAAAGCCACACATGTGCAATGAAGTTTGTCTGGAGAAATAATAGAACTGGATGGAAATACCAATAGTTTTACCTGAGGGGCTTAAAGCTTGGGCTTAGCCTCTACATGCAAAGTCAAAAACTTTTGCTTGATAGAGTTTTGAAGACATGTTTGGAAGAGGTGGTTGGAGAACGTGTTTCCATACCTTTTGTGGTGGTGATGAGAAAGGATCGAGACAGAGTATGTGTGTTTCGCGGGCTGCATCTCATCTGGTAATCAGCTGATTGGCAGAGAGGAACGACACCGCCAGGGAAGTTGTGGAGCTGTAGCCGACTGAAGTAGGCCTACATCACCTGTTCATCTGATGAGGTCAGGTAGCACTACTGCCAGGTTAAATTGCCATCTAGTAGACTATTAGTTGTGTGAACACATATGCATAATTCCATTGCATTGGTCGCTGAAGTGGGCGAACAATAAACTTTACGTCGGTCGGTTTATTGTAATCTTCTAAATGTCAGACTATTAAATATGTCAAAATGCATTGTGGACACGGACAAAGCGCCAGTTGAGAGCGCGTCATCTACTGGAAAAGCAAACAGTATGGCCAGTAGTGAAACACAAGGCCGCAAGCGAGTTGTCATACTTTCTGTTAAAGCACTTGCTGATAAATTGGATAAATTACAAGCTTGCAGAAAATCAAAGTTAAATAAGGCTCATGATTTAAGAAAAATGTTGCAAGGTTTAATGGAAACTAGTAAAAATTCAGATATGCAAAATGTTTTTGAAGGTTACATTGCACTGTGTGATGAAATAGGATGTATGTATGTGTTTGTTACCACAGAAGGAAAAAGAAAAACACAAAACAAATGATTTTCAGTGATTATTGCCAATGTGTAAATGTGTGTTGGAAAACATGTTTCTGAAAATGATGGTAATGAAACTGTTAATTCTGATGAAGGTGATCATGATGGTGTAAATCCAGATGACAGTGTTTCTAATGTGGGTAAAAAAAAGCAACATCAGTAACAAATCAAGTACCACTTTCTCTGTGGAAATTCAGCAGCAGCTGAAAGGGCTGTGGTAATAGCACATATGGCAGCTTTGAAGGAGCTACATGCATTGGTGGAAGAGGAGCTTCAAATAAAGAGGGAAAAAAGAGCAAATGAAGCTGGAAATAGAGTTAGTTGCAGCTATTGCTAGCTGGCAGTTACAAACAACTGATGGACAACATTCCTCTCAAGCACCGTCAAGTGAACTCTTATTTTGAAAGGGAAAAAGGAAACTGGAACAGTTCAACACTCTTAACCCCATGGCAAAGGAGTATGAGCCTGAAACATTGAAAGCACAACAAATAGAGTGGTCATTCCCACAAAGCAAAACGCCTGCACAGGATTGTAAGCCAAAGCAAAAGGAAATGCACATTTCATCAATGTTGGAAGCCAAGGAACAATCTGATAAGGAAAAGGCACAAGATTTGCAACCGGGGTCAACCATTACTTTGGTTAATCAAGCAAACATGCATGGACAAAAATCAGGAGATGTTGCGGCTATTATGCAGAAGCAGAATGAAATTACAGCAGGACTTGCTCACCAGCAGCGCTTGCTGTCTTTACCAACAAGAGAGATTCCCATATTTGAAGGAGATCCATTTCAATATAAGGCTTTCATTAAAGATGTGGTATTATGCTTTTTGGCCTTTTCCCTCTCCTTTGTTGAGTTATATATCTTTTTTGTGCATGTAATAGGTTTGCAAAGTGAAAAAACCCAAAGTCCAGCCCAAAGGGAGTTCCCATCTCCCACAGAAAGCTGTGCTCTGAAGCGCTTGAAAACAGCTCGTCTGTAGTCCAGCCCTTCACTTTCTTTACTTGTGACATCACAATAAAAACGCGTCATAAATCTTGCCAAGCAGCTAGCAGGGTCAGGCACGCCCTCAAACCAAGCTAGTCTGAGCAGAGCCCCTTTGGCTTGACTCACCTTTGTTTGGGTTCTCTATTGTAGAAATGTTCAGCTTCCAGATACTTTTTTCATATCTTTTTAATGTGAAAACACGACAGACTGCTGATTGGTCAGAGAGAATATTCACTGCATCATCATTGCGTGCACAGACAGAGGCCAACAACAGAAAGTTTTATATTTTACTGTTTTCGTATGGAATTTCATCACTAAATCCACTTCTGAGAAGTTTTGAGGTGAGAAATCAGCTGTGTAGATTTTGAACATTGACAGTTTTACGAGAAGTGATGGCGGAACAAAAGTGTGAATATTTT
Source organism: Lepomis macrochirus (assembly GCA_024633595.2). Lineage (NCBI taxonomy): Eukaryota > Metazoa > Chordata > Actinopteri > Centrarchiformes > Centrarchidae > Lepomis > Lepomis macrochirus. The sequence goes on along the minus strand of JALXJV020000015.1, from coordinate 8,127,051 downwards.
CGGAGTTGAGGAGCTCTGCAAGTGGCTTCGAGGGAAGCCTGCGCCAACGCGCGGGAGGAGCGTGTGAGGCCGGCCAGCCGCCCACTCACAGAGCCCTCTGCTCCTGCCGTGTCACACAGACCGCTGCAGCAACAACGGCAGAGGAAAACACAGCTGGGAGGTTTTCATACTGCTTATCTGTCTTTACATTCTGAGTAATATTGAAATGTTTTAACCGTAGACTGTATATATTTTAAGAGCTGTGTGGATCGCTGGTGTTTGTGTCACATTGAACATTACATCGCGGCCGTTGTATGTGGCTATCTTTGGGTACTATCTGCAATGGAAAATGGAGCAGGGCTGAGTCGAGTCCATCATTTTCTCTATCGTAGCATTTTCAGCAAGGCAGCATAGATCGTCGGAACACCGGCAACAGTTCAATCTTTAGTCCTAATGATAAGATGTGGAACAATGATGTGTGGTTGTGGACTTAACTTATAAGTAACTTATACCATCCTAACCGTACCCTGCGAGGTTACGGTCGCACGGATCACACCAGGGCCGTTATGGATCACACTACCTTGTTTCTTACGACCCGCCCTTCTCTGCTTCTGATTGGCTAGTAGTCCTTACCTGGGAACTGTGCATGTACAACTCCCAACAAAGATTTTGTACAAGTAAGATGCATCACTCTGTAGCTCAAGAGCAGAGTGTGAAAAGAGGAGCTGCAGCAATGTGCAGTATGAGAAAAATATGGTGTTTTTTGAAAATTAAACCATGTTAACCTGTTCTGGTTACAACCCCTCATTAAGATTTTGAACCGGAAAATGAGCGTAATACCACCTCTTAAAAGTATTTGAATAAGGAGTGGAGGATAAAGCTAGTGGAGTGGACTCTTTATACTACATGGAACAGTTCACTAGAGGGCAGCCAGAGGAACAGAGGTTTACAGCTGCCAACCGGTGTTGGGAACGTTACTTTAAAAAAGTAATTAGGTATAGTTACTCACTACTTGTTCCAAAAAGTAGAGTTATTGCTATATGTCAAAGAATTTGGACTTTTTGAGCAGTTTTCACAAGTCAGTTGAAATGAGTAGAACAGACAGATGTTTGTACATAACGTTTGATATTTATTACACATCGACAGACAGCAAGAGGTTTATCCCCCCCATTAAATACTTACTTTTCTGCACTCTGGAGACATTTTCTGACCAATTTATGGTGGAAATGTTTTTATTTATATGAAGGGAAACCAAATTAAGGTGACAAGCGACAACTCAAAATATTAAAATATAGGCCTAATTGAATATAATGCAGTAATCAACTCTGCTTGAAAGGTACCAGAGCTTCTCTTGTCCCTCGTCTCTCTCCGCCGACGGACAGAGACGGGAACAGGTGAGCGCCATGTTGCGCCCAGAGAACCTGATATGGAGGGGGCAACCCACCTCCTCACTAGCTGTGTGAGCCATTGAGTACAAATTTGCTACTGCATATGTAGAAACTGCTTTATTTTGGTCAACCATCAAGTCTGAGTATGTCAGAGCCCTCCAAGCTTATGCATTATTCCCGTGTGGATGTGGCAATGTGACATAAGAACTTCACTTAATGCAAGAGTTAGATATACATATATGAAAGTTGGAATGTCCTAAGTTGCCTTTAAAGCTAAGAGAACAGTGGAGAGCCAAAAGTGGAGAGCCAAAACTCATGACCATTTGGGAACCCTCTAATGACGACGCTCATTTCAACCATCTCAGCCAGACATGGTTGCGTTTCTTGAGACATGTAAGAATTCCGTCAGACCCAATTTTTGGAGACATTGAACGTGCAAACTTACCCCAAAGGGCTGCTGGCTTGAATACTTCAAACAAGTTTAAGCTACAGTCAAAGAGCAGAATGAAAGGAAGCAGTTTTGCCACAAAACAGTAAATGCTACTTCTAGTACTGTACACACAGACACACACACACACACACACAGAATTCTGCATTCACTGATCCACCACATTAATGCTAGTTAACTAGTTCTAGATTCAATAGACCAATAATGCTGTTACAATTCCGTTAATTATAGCATTAATAATGTTGCGATAACATCAGCCTCATCTGGCTCGTTTTCTGTGTTTCGGTAACGTTTGTGTCATCTGCTGCAGCTGCAGTGTCACCCGGAGCGGCTTACGAAAACACTGAAAGAGTGTAGTTTGAGTTTGTTCGCGTTTCACATCTCCTTCAGTGATTCACATTAGTTAATTTAAAACATGCGCAGAGTGACCGCCACGCAGCTGTTGTTTGGTAGCTGATGTCAGATCCCGGTCACTGGCCATGGAAGCCGCAAAAGTCAGTTCAGAGCTTCGCAACACAGACGGGGTGAATTTATGAATGACACGTGTGAAAGTCCTGTCACAAAAAGATATCGTTACGTATCATTTCGCTATTTTAAGTGGGTATACGGCGTATACCTGCGTATCACGTAGACTACACCACTGATCTTGACACCAAAAGCTGTGGAGGAAGCAAAGTTTCAGAAATAAAGCATTTCCCTGTTATCTGAAAAGAAATAGTAAGCAGACAAAGTACCATCTATAAGATGGATTTGATCTTGGAAGATGAACTCCTAAGAATTGGAGGAAGATAAAGCAAAGCAATGCCATTGGAAATAAAACATTACATTTACTCATTTGGCAGATGCTTTTATCCAAAGCGACTTACATTTGAGGAACAACATACAAGCATCAACAGAGCATCAAATACAGATCTACAACTGACAATACATACTAGTAAGAGCAGCAATAAATACTAGTAAGAGCTCATAGTACATATCACATCAATGGGGTAAATACCTAGGGAAGGAAGTAAGAGTTAACAAAAAGTGCAATCAAAACACAAGTGCAATCAATACCAGATAATTGTGGGGGATAGAAGAAGAAGAGCACAGGAAGTGCATGTTAGAGGTTAGGAGTTAGATTTGTTATAAGAGGAAGTGTTCTTGGAAGAGATGAGATTTCAAGAGTTTATTGAAGTTAGAGACGGACGCCCCTACTCTGATGGCGTGTGGTAGCTCGTTCCACCATCGTGGTGTCACAGATGAGAATAGCCGGGACTGGGATTGCTTTGTGTGAAGAGATGGCAGAGCCAGGCGGCGTTCGTTGGAGGAACGTAGTGGCCGAAAAGGAAACGTACGATTGTATTATAGAGTTTAGGTAGATGGGTGCAGACCCAGAAGTCGCTCTGTATGAAAGTATTTGTGACTTGAATTTGATTCTGGAGGCCACAGGGAGCCAGTGGAGGTCACTGAGTAATGGAGTGACATGAGTCCTTTTGGGCTGATCAAAAAGCAGACGCGCTGCTGCATTCTGAACCATTTGTAAGGGTTTGACAGCACAAGCTGGAAGACCTGCTAGGAGGGCATTGCAATAGTCGAGGCGAGAGATAACCATGGCCTGTACCAGAAGCTAGTTGGCGTACTGAGTGAGGTAGGGCCTGATTTTCCTTATGTTGTATAGAGCAACGTGGCAGGACCGAGAGACAGCAGCAACATGGTCTGAAAAGGACAGCTGGAAATCAATCATGACACCCAAGTTTCTCACCACCTTGGTTGGGGTGTTGGTTGAGGAGTCAATTTGTAGTTTGATGTTATGGTGGATAGATTGTTTGGCTGGAATGACCAAGAGTTCAGTCTTTGAGAGGTTTAGTTCAAGGCGGCAAGACTTCATCAATGCAGATATGTCCGAGAGACATTCTGTGATCCGCACCGGTGACGGTGAGATCACCTGGCGGGATGGATAGGTAGAGCTGCGTATCGTCTGCGTAGCAGTGGTAAGAGAAGCCATGTGAGTGAATGATCAGCCCCAGTGAGGTGGTGTAAATTGAGAAGAGAAGGGGCCCTAGCACTGAGCCTTGGGGCACCCCTGTGGAGAGGCAGTGGGAGGAGGATAATTGTCCTTGCCACAAAACATTGTATGAACGCTCAGAGAGGTAGGATTCAAATCACAGGAGTGCTTTACTCGAGATGCCCATTGCTGACAGAGCGGATAGCAGGATCCTGTGGTTGACTGTGTCAAAGGCAGCTGATAGGTCAAGCAGGATAAGAACCGAGGATTGTGCTGCAGCTTTAGCTGACATTAGGGCTTCTGTCATAGACAGAAGAGCTGTTCCAGTAGAGTGGGCACTCTTAAAACCAGACTGATATGGATCTAGGAGGTCATTCCGTGAGAGGAGACCTGTTTGAATATTGCCCATTCAATAGTTTGGGATAAAAATGGTAGAAGAGACACTGGTCGATAGTTCTCAACTTGAGTTGGGTCAAGTGAGGGCTTTTTCAGCAAGGGTGTAACCCAAGCCCTTTTGAAAGTGGTCGGGAAGGTTCCTGAAGCCAGAGAAGTATTTATCACATGAGTGATTGTCGGGACCATGGTAGGAGATATGGCTTGGAGGAGATTCGTAGGAATCAGGTCCAGTGGGCATGTAGTTGGACGGCTACGGGTCAAGAGTTGTGATCCTTCGCTCTCTGTGAGAGGAGTAAACGAGGAGTGTGAAGAACCACTGACCTGGGAGGGCAGAGTAAAAGATGTAGTAGGACTGCTACAATGGTTGAGTTTGAATGTTTCAGAGAATTGGCTAATTATAGCCTCCACTTTGCCTGTGAAGAAGGCAGCAAAAGTTATCAGCAGACAAGTTTGTGGGAGGTGGAGGAGGATTTAGTAGCACTTTAAAAGTGGAAAATAATTTCCTTGAGTCAGTGGCACTGCTAATTCTGTTATTATAGAACGCAGTTTTGGCAGCACTGATGCTTGTTGAGAAGGAGGACAGGAGCAATCGGTAGCTCTTAAGGTCTGTGGGGCCTTTGGTTTTTTGCTATTTTCTTTCAGCAGCTCTGAGATCAGTACACAGCCCACGGATGGTTCATCAGTTAGCCGCAGGTGGGACTGGTTTGGGAGAGCAGGCTTGGTGGATAGAGGACACAGGCTATCCAGGCATGAGCTTAGTGTGGAGCACAGAGATTGTGTGGCATCATTGACCTCAAGTGAGGAAAATCTGTTGAGGAAAGGTAGAGCGGAAGCTACCACTGAGGCAAAGTGAGTGCTACACAGGTTGCGGAGGTCGCGGTGGTGTGAGACCAACGGTGTTGGAACAATGGGCTTTTCCTGTAACCATACCGTGAACTGGATGAAATAGTGGTCTGACACATGTAGAGGTGACTTTTAGGCACTCTGTGGCACAGTTTCGGACAAGAACGAGGTCAAGTACCTTGCCAGCTTTTTGGGTCGGGGGGCTGAGAACCCGTGTTAGCTCAAAGGACTGAATCAGAGACAGGAAGTCTGCTGAGTTCAAATTGTCTAAGTGAAGGGACAGCAGTTTGTCTAGCTCCTCCACAAAGGTACCCATTTGTCCCGGTGGACGGTACATGACAATCACAGAGACCTTTACCGAAGCGGACACAACGACAGCATGGTATTCGAAGGAGGCATATTGATTCGGGGGTAGCAGCTGTGTGAATTTCCATTTGCTGGACATTAAGAATCCAGTCCCACCCCCCCCTCCCAGATGGTTGGGGGGTGTGGGTGAAAGAGTAATTGGTGGAAAGCGCAGCGGGGGTGGCAGAGTTTTCTGCTTTGATCCAGGTCTCAGTAGCCCAAGAGATAATGTGTTCTCTAAAGCAGTGATAAAGTCAGCTTTGTTTACTGCCGCCTGGCAGTTCCATGACCCAACAGACAAGTAAACAGATGTGGGTGGTGCCTGTTTTAAAGGCTTGAGGAGTGCCTGATTTCTGTGCCTGATGGCATGATACTTCTTGCATGGAGCCAATAGGAATAGTATAGTAGTACATGGCCTGAGTGTAGTTGTACCTGGCAGCTTTAGGTGAGTAGGTATGCCTTGGGAAAGGAAAAAGCTACTCTTGTAGGCGGCCTTGCTCAGTGGACTCGCACAGGTAGATTCGCTGGTCTTTACCCACACAAGGACAGACGCTTCAGTGATAGGTTTCACTGAAGTAGTACGAGTCTAATTGCATACAGGTGTTGTGCATTAAGACTGATTGCGAGATCGCCCTCCGGATTACCAAGACAAAAGGTTGGTTTCAGTGGGTGGGACACACACCCAGTTGTTTGAGCTGGCTCAGCCGGCCTTCTAGTGAATTGCTCAGTAAAAGTGCAAAGAAATAGCACCTCAAGAGTAGGAAAGATAAAGTATTAGCTCACTGCTGCAAAGTCTTATTTGCCCCACGGTTCTTGACCTGTGTTTAAACATCCACTCATTCTTGCGAAGGAGCAGCATATTTCAAAGCTTATTCACCAACTATCGGGTTACAGTTGTCAAAATCATTCATTATCTGCACTGAGAAGGAAATACTGGATAACCAAAGCAAACTTGGCTGTGAGGAAGGTTATTGCTGAATGAAGTTTTTTGCAGATGTTGCAATGGGATCGTTATAGAGCAAAAGATGGCAGACCTTTCAAAAGAGAGAAGAGTACTAGATTTACCTCCTCTGAAGTAGAATATTTTGGACCTGTGGAAATAAAGAAAGGAAGAACAACTTTCAAACCATGTGGAGTAATATTTACCTGCATGACTTATAGAGCCTCTACAGTGGGTGGGGTAGTGAGGTTGGAGGACCAAAACGCAGGACACAGAGCAGAGCATGTATAGTTCAAAACATATACACTTACAGACCGAGTCAAAGTAATCCAAAATAATAACAGTTCAAACAAACCAGACAATCCAACTGAAAATCCAAAAGGGGGAATATCCAGAAATCAGGGGAACAGGCAGGACACAACGAGACAGAGCATGACAAACTTCACACAACAATGACCAGGCACAAACTGAGGGGAAACACAGGCAATATATACACAGGGTTAACGAGCTAGGACAGAATACACAGGTGATAGACACGAGGGACTAATTAAGCACAATAGATACAAGGGCTGCGGTCGAAAAGTCTTTTCTGCTTAGGAAGGTTCCTAACCGAGTGAAGTGAATTGGAAATATTTCAGTGGCAGCTATGATAAGAGCTGGTCGAATTCTCTAAAAGCTAAGAAATGGTGCTTCAATGCTTCCTTTCTTATCTCCTTTAGCATAGGATACACCAGACCATCCTTTACGAGAGGAAAGGAGATAATGCAATCCCACAATTCCTTGTGGCAGCTGCATTTAAAGCGACGCACGTTCTCAAACTCAAACGATAAAATAGTAGTCACTGAAACTTAATCACAGATCAATCAATCACTTTATAATCATTTAGAGATGCTGTATTAATCAGACGTGCATCTACTGTAACCAAGTAGAAATAGAGAAGTAGAAAGTGAACTGTGTAGTATGACCAAAGGTAAACTCGTGAGTGAACTTAGAGTGAACTTAGAGTGAACTTGGGTGGCAGAATGATATAAAAAAGGAAAACATCTTGGGCAGATCATGTAGCATGTGTCAATGTCCAATAGCAGAAGGAACATCTTAGCCTATCAGAGGTAAACATGTGTCTTGTCCAATAGCAGAAGGAACATCTCAGCTTATCAGAGACAGGAGGCAGGAGTACCAGCCACGGCACGTGGCTTCCCTGGTGCCAACCTCGGTTGGACGGGTGCCAGGTACTTTCTAGAAGCAAGCCTGTGCCGAGGTTACTGTAGGATACGGCAGTGTAAGATGTGACGCAGTGCACTCCATGGATGATCTAATTCTGTTATGATGTATGAAATCATGCAATACACGTATTGATTATGTTGATTATGTTGATTGTTTTTAAAAAATACAATGATAAAAGTTTAAGCTTTAATAGTGTCAAAAGTATGCCTTAAGACTTAAAGAAAATACGGTGAGAGTGAAGTTGAAACCCAATGGTGAATTTCTAGTCCTGAAATATATAAAAAATATATAAAAAGGGATAAATTATGTTAAAATAAGGCTAGAACAACAATCAAAAAGTTGCATTGGAATCAATAAATAGTAAACAAAAGTGGCCTCAAGATGGCAGCATAGGATAGGAAATTCACCATTGGAGAGGAGTGATCAGCGACCCCTGCAGGTGGAGTCACGGTGTGACATCCACTTTGTAGGTGGAGCATAAGGTAAATATAAGGCGCTGCACACTGACCGCTGGTCAGTGTTTCATCCTGACCTGCTAGGATGTCACTCGGGTTTATTTGTCCTTTTTTGGAATAAACTCTTTTGCACCGACTCTTGATTGTCTCCAGTGAAGTTTTTTAACTACAATGAATCAGCTAAAAAAGAAAACTAATGGAGTATTATTTATTAAAGTTTATTACGTTGGCGAAGGTTAAGGTCCAGGCCTTTACTGGCCCAGCCTGGCCTTATTTCTGACCCGACACTTTGCTATAATGTAATACTGTTTTAATACCATTTTATTTTTTGGATTGATGAAATAAGCTATAAAGTGTTGTATTAGAATTTTCTACAATAAAAAAAGAAATCACTGACCATGAAGATAACTGAGACCCATGCGAGCTATGTTACTAATCTTGTAAAATGATAAAAGTGAGGATAATGTTGCAACGTTTAGGCTCATGTTATATATATCCAGCAATATCATTAATTTATTTTATTTCAGTCACAGATGCTGATATCTGTTGATTTTCGGTTATTGTTTAACTAGGCTATGGGTATGTTGTACTTGATTGGAGAGCTGCGAGCAGTGCATATATTCTCTCAGCACCTCCTCAGTTGCCCTCACTCGCTCAGTTGCTTTCTCTGTCTCTCTCTCTCGCTCTCTCTTTCGCCAGAATTATGCTGTCATTCTGTGGGAAAAACTGTGTTTACATACAATAATTGGGATTCATGTTGATAAATATGGGTGGGCAGGAGGTTGAGTGTGAGTAAGCATTGTCAACGTGACAACCCTTTACGTCATTTGTTGACTGGTACCATACAGGCCTATGCCTTTTTGCTCTTTTGGTTATGAAGTAATATCCCCCCACGTTGCAACCTTCAGATGGCCTGCATTAAAACAACACAGGGTTGATGAAGCGCTTTATGTAGTCCATCTTTAGAACATTGTAGTTTCATCACGGCAGGTCACGTCAGTAACATGCGCTGTTGCATAATTACATCACTTAAAAAAAGCAGTCGGATTCTCTTAGACCTGCGGCCCTATTTTCCTAAGTCCTTATGAATTCTCCTTCACATCTTTCCTTGACCTCATGATGACGTTTTCCATCGAGGTTAAGGAAAAGTGGTTAGGAAAGGAGATTTTTTTGACTTTTCGGCAGCAGCCACAGACAGGCAGAGAAAAAGCAGGGGAAACAGACAGGACCAAACCTAAATGCAGAATAAAACTCAACATCATAAGGCAAAACTAAACACAAAAGGAAACAAGCAAGCAAGACTGAACACTGGCCACTAAACACAAGAACAGAAACCAACAGACAGAGAACACAAAACAACACTTAGCAGACAGAAAACTAATAATACAAAACAACTAAAACAGGAAAAAACATTAACATAAACCCAAAATTCCAGGAAAAATGGACTAATTGGGTGGAAATGTGTTGACACTTCACCAACACGTCTCTCTAGAAGTGGCATGAGAAGTATCCAATGAATTATACCGATATTCTAAGCATGAATAAGACGTGCATGCACCAGGCCACCACTGGACATGTGCATCCCTCACCTTGAAAATAGAGTTTGGTCTCAGTAACTGATTGCTTCATATTCAAACATCTATGCAGCTGTGTGTGCTGTTCAGAAGAAGAGTAATTCTTATCTTGCTGCAAATAGATTCCTTCTTAAAGTGGTTTTAAATAAACAGTGCAGGACAAAATCCACACACAGCGTTTCTGTGCAAAAATTAATTCCAAAGTACAGTCAAAGATAATGTGAGGCCTCCGCAGCTGGAGTTAGACAAATCAAGCAGATATCTTCCAAAGTCTCTATAGCACAGCTGAGAAAACACTGTCTGTGGAAAGAGAGAAAATGTCGTTCTACAAAGTCTTTTGGAAGATCCCCACTTGATATAACTATAACAATAGCTTTTCCTGATTGTGGATTCTGTCTATTTGCAGTTAGTATGGACAAGAGGAAGACTTACAATGACCAGTAATGCTCGCAATGTTCATATGGGTGTGTGAGTGTTAAAACAGGCTTGAAAAACCTGTGAAACCTACACAATACAGCGGAAGTTTCATTCATAGTATAGATGCAATTTCCCATGAAGTCTCTCTCTTTCCTGGTTTAGCTATCTGGCTTTCCAGATAAACAGTTGTCTAATTTAAAATGCATGTATATTACAGTATTATTGATACATTAACACTACTTAAACGCTTGCCTTACTGGCTACTTCATGACGAATAAATATTTTATTTGCTTCTGTGCTTTGCTGCCTCATCTTTTACTGATGTTCAATACTGTCTTTTTAGGAGAGTATGGGCTATAAATGATAACATACATTGAATTATTTCAGTATCTAAAAATGTGCAGGAGACTGATGTGTTTTTTACAGCCCTGTTTCTGCAAGTCTTCCTCTCAGGCTACAGGTATAACCTCCACCTGTCAGAGTGTAGAGTAGTAGCCTGGGGCAAAAACATTTCTTTGTAAAGAACAATTACTGAAAGCACAGTGAGCTACTTAGATGAACATATCAACATTTTAATCAAGTCCTCTCTTCTTTCCTCTGGATTTTGGCATCTTGACAATGCAAAGATTTGAGTGAGTAAATAAAAATAAATCCCCAGAAAAATTTTACCCTTGATTGTAGCTGTCAGAAATTGATGATATCTGAGAGGAGTCTGACAGAGGACGGTCGTATTGACTATAAGATCGGTATAATATGACATGTACACAGCCACAAAAGAAAAACAATCTACTGATTTCACTGCACAATTCTGCAAACAGATCTCCTCTTATATAAAACCCACCATATCATCGGAGGCCTCTCCTCTCTGCACCACTTTCAGCACCTAAAAACATCTCAGATTTCAAAGCCTGATATGAATCCCACATTTCTGCACACACAGCAGTTGCCCACCACCACATCTCCACTCTGTCCCACATCTGTTCCTTTCTCTTCCTCTTTACAGCACACTGTCCTTGGATAGTCTGATAGGTCCTTAAAATCCAATTTATCATTATTATGGGTTTCTGAGAACAGCCTCCAGCCATTATTTAAATGGCTGTGGGTTCGAATCCAGTGAGCCAGCAGAGAAACCGGAACTGATCTCCCTGGATGTGATTGTCCCAAAACGTGAGCGTGATTACGAGCAAATAATGTATACAGCGAAAGACTCTGTGTGTGTGTGTGTGTGTGTAGCTCGCGCGTGTGTGTGTGTGTGTGTGTGTGTTGGGAGGAGAGGGGAGGAGCGGTGTTGTTGATGTGAGTGGCCATGTACTGGATGGCAGGCTGGGGTATTGGGGGGTGGAGAAGGGGAGAGTCAGGCTGACGGTGGCGTTCATTACACGCACCAGTGCACACACATAACCCCAGCTCAGACACACAGCCATCACTCACACATACACACACACACACACACATATCCACTTTCCTGCAGGCAGAGAGGACAAACCGCCTGAGATTCACCTTCCTGCCTCACATACCTCACACAAGCGAACATGAACACTGTTACCTCCTTTTCTGTCTTTCTCTCTTTCATAGAACTGCGCATCTGTTCCTCTCTTTGATCTTTCCCTCCATCTCTCCTCCTTATTCCTTCAGCAACATCATGCATGTTTATCTGAAAAGACAAACAAAATAAAATCATGTTCATACAAAAAAAAAACTAAAAATGGTTTTGGTGCAATTATCGCTCTCAGTTGCTTTTAGGAGCTTGTAAAAGCTTGTGAAAGGGCCTCAAAATACACAAACATCTCTATAACTCCCTGTTTATACAGAAAGAGGGTCTGGTGTTTTTGACTTACACTTGTAAAAGTCTCCAAAAAACAACGTCCAACAAAACTAGAGCATTAACTGGATTCAAGTGCATGAACACGTCTCAAAGGCAGCCAGATATGGAGGACGACTAGGATTCACTTTAAAAAGGAAACACATGTCAAATTTGTGTTTTCACACATGTGAAATGTCTGAAGAACACATGCGCTTTTATGTGAATTTATCGGACACATAAACCTGTTGTTTTAAAATGTGATGTCTAACACAAAAAATCACATGCTGATGTCATGTAAATGTATCACATGAAAAGTACAAAAACCAAATGAACCTCAAATTTCTTTTTTGTACGGTTTTTAGATTTTTTTTAAATTGCCATTTGTTTGTGTTTATTTTGATGAATTTAAAACCAGTTAAAAGCTCTGATTAAAAAAATCCCATTTGCAGCCTTCTTTTCCTTTTAAACGTTTTTAAACGTCAGTTAAACTTCATATTTTGATAATAGTTTGATGTGATCTGTAAAAATTGGTTTAAATAAAATTACCGATGATCATTAGGGATAATCCATCTTGTAAAGGCCCCAAGCTTCCTGCCATCGTGAAACTATTGACCGTGGAAGGTGCAGGGAATTTTGTTGGTTTCCATCACTGCTCGTCTCCATCCCATTACAACAGATTCAGGTCAGAGAACTTGACAAATGATTGGCTGTGTCTCAGTGACCCACCGGCCCAATCAGCACAGGACGTGTGGATGAAATTGCAGGGCAGATAATGTTGCTGGCAGAAGCATCATTAATTACTGTCCTTCTATCAATATCTAATTATACTGGCTGTCTGGCTGAGTGAGAAGGAAGATGAACCTCATACTGGAAGTCTTTATATTGGCAATATAGCCACCAAGCCGTGATGCCATCCCTCTTAAAGCAGCCGTTTTCCAGCCGGGTCATCACTACCCAGAGCTCTGCCCGATTTCATTTTAGCTGTTTAATCAGAGGCTATTTTACTCTTGGGATGCAACATGAATGCAATTAATTTCCATTAACCACCTGGCAGGAAAGATAAAAAACACAGCAGTGTGAGTCTGAGAATCACTGACTTAAAATAAAGCCTCTCATTCACACCTTGTGTGTGTTCAATCTATATTATGTTAATTGATTTATTTTCATGGGATTTTTTTACAGCATGAACACTATGAGAAACTGTTAGTCCTGTTACAACATTCATTCATTCATTTTAACTGAAAAATTCACAACTGAGTGGATCAGTTTAAAATGATTTTCACCTGGATGTTTTTTCTCCATGTAAGTGTGTTTCCTGCTGCAAGAAGATGCTGACTACACTTTAAATTAAACAAGGGCCTTTTATGATAAGCAGAGCTCAAATTGAAAAAATGTAAATGAATAAACGCTGCTGAATAAGCACCTGAAGCAGAGTCATAGAAAGGATTTTAGAAATCCCCTGAAGGGAACACATATAGAAATCTTTGGCTAGCCGCCAACCAAACCGTGTTCAATTTTTACAAAGAAAATCACAAAATTCCACACTTATGTATTTTGTTACTGAACTGTTCAATTGTGTTTTCTGTAAACATTTCCCTAGATTATGGTGTGATGCTGTATATAGTTCTGGTGGAAAGTACTCATTAATTTTAATTTATTCAGGTTCTAGTAAAAAATAAAAAGTCTTCCTGAATTACAATTATACATCCTTCAAATTTAAAGACATATCACGGTGTGCTTGACCTTGAGGTCTTAAATGGAAGCTGTAGCCCAGGCCAGAAGTAAAACAAAACAAATGACTGGTTGCGTTGCAAGTTTAAAATTATGTTTTTCACCTTGATTTTTTTTCTTAGTGATATTTTAATCCAGTGTGTTAAAAAGACCTTTTTAACATAAAAAGCAAAAGTTAGCCATACGTACATACTTGCATACTGCAGACATGTACATTACATTTTTTCTGTTGCAGAAAATGTTCTTCTGTTCATTAGTGTTTATTTTTCTGTAGCATTTGTAACATTGTTCTAAATGTTTTCAACTCAAAAACTCATTGTCACTCTAAGATAGAAAAAAATTCTTAAAAATCTCTATTATTTGTAAAACAAAACAAAACCTGTTGTCTCAAACCCACAAAGTCTAAATAAGTTGTTATAAAGATGAACTTCATGCACTTATTTTTATCAAGGATTATGGCTAGGGATAGTAATGTGTAAAAATAAAACTCTTTATGTATTACATTAAAAAATAGCTGAAAAGGAGTGTAATGCCAGATAAAAGTTTGGACCTGTAACAAAAACACCATTAAGGTTTTAATCAGCGTGCAGTAGGAAGAGACACAGTGCATTAGCTGAGGTATGTAGCAGGGAGCAGGCTGGTTATTTTGGCAGTTAGATCACTATTGCATTAATGTGTTTCCCTCAAGAGGACGGTGCAGATGTCCTTCAGTAAAGCACTTAAACGCTATTGCCTCAGTAAACACTCGGCGGCTGACCGGTCGAACAAGGGAAAGGGCTTGGGATGGGTTAGTTGGATGGAGTAGTGTTTTAATGATGTGCAGTACACCTGCATCCAGACGGTCTGAATGTTCAGAGAGAGTAAAAACCTCATGTCATACCCACTTTCTCAGGAATAACGAAAATAAGCTAAGCTTTAATAAATCATATTAAAGATGCCTTAAAAAACTTACATTGAAATATATTTTGGTCCAGGCTTTGTGAAATGATGCTTGTAGCAGCTGTGGGGTAAAACTCCATAATAATTCCATTTTAGTGCTTTACAGGATTTCAGTTTTGGGGCAGGTTGTCCACAAATCTGCAAATCAAATTCCAAATAATTATGCAAAATATTAAGCTTTTTTTACATAGGCTACTGATTTCTTTATTTCTTATATATTTAGTGTGTGTGACATACAGTACCATGTGATCCCAGCTGATACTGAGCTGTGTTTAGACATATTGGCAGTACAACAAGAGTCTACCAGACCTGATTAGACTGAGTATAATTTGGACCTGAACCTGCTGTGCTCTCGGTTTCAAGCATAGCCTACTGTACATAGGCATACATACAGCTATTGTACGCACAGTTGTGAATTACTTTGTATATGTATATGTACCTGACTGGAAGGTGGAAGGGATGATGCAGTGGATGCGACACATGCCTTTGGTGTGAGAGACCTGGGTTCATCACCCCATTTTGACACGTCCACCAGTAACCATGTTTCCATCTAATAGTCATGCAAATTTTAAAAGGAAATGCTGCATAAAAGGAAAAAAAGTAAATAAGAAATAGGTGCATTTCCACCAGCTGGTTTGGAGCCAATAAACCAGGCTACGACAAGCGTAGTTACATCAGTACTTGATGTTTCATATGGCTGTAATAAACAAGGCGTATGGGTGCCACACCAGAAACAAAACCAGGGAGGACCATTGATCTTAGAAAAATGGAGGGAGGTCCTCAGAAATGTATTTCAAGCAGGTAAGTTGCTACCAGCCATGTCTTCGCACGTTATGGGAATATCCGTCAAGATGCAGATAGCTGAAACAGCTGATCGGATGTGAGCTTATTCAGCAAAAGTGTTTCCATCTCACATTTAGTGCATTTATTCTTTTTCGACAAAACAAAAACCACCTCAAGCGAGCGTAAAAAGATTTTTGCGAAATTAAGTTTTTTTTAATTCTATTTTGCCATTTCCATCAACCTCTTCTAAATTGACACTTCAAAATGTGCATAAAAAACGCTGATGGAAACATGGCTAATGTGGCCCTGAGAAAGACACTTAACCCTCAGAGGCATGCAACCTTTGACATACGTAGCAATTGTTGTCGCTTTGGAAAAAAGCGTCAGCTAATTGAATAAATGTAAATGCAATTCAAATGTTTACAGGTTCAGTTAAATTAAATTAAACATTATTCCTCTTTCCTCTGTTGTTTACAGTTCGGCTCAGTGGAACACTCCAGCCTCTGGTGCCTTATATATATATGGGGCCTTTATTGCAGCTGAACTATTTACAAAGGCGAGTGGAGAGTTGTGTAACTGTATCTCAATGCCTGCGTGTAATCAGATTTGTAAATGTGTAAAAGATTCAGTAAATGCGTACTGAGATTTGTGAAGGTCTACAGGAATCTGCAAGTGTGTATTCAGAATCAGTGTGTGCGTTTGTAAATGTGTAAATGAAATCTATCCAAATCTGTATTGCAAATCTGTGGTCATGGTGGAAAACAAAATACTTGTTTTCCACTATGACCACAGATTTGACACGACACAGTATACTGTTGAGTCGCATAATCATCCACCTGATCGTGTAGTCTGAATTCTGCAATACAGTGCTGTGATGTCAGGTTGGCATTTCCAGCATCTGAAGTGTAGTGAAATAGCAGAGCAGGTATAAACTGTGTGAAGTATCACATAAATATCAGGTTTTGGTCTCAGTTGTTTACAGTCAAAGACCAACATCTTCTCTCTTTATACTCACAATTTTGCATTCAATGATCATAAAGACAGAAATCCATCATAGAATAAAAGATGGTAATTTCCCTCTAACAGCAACCTCAAAAAACCAACAAGCAATGCAGCCAAAAGTTGTGTTTTGTGAGAGCAGCAATTTTCTCCTTTCTTCATCTTTCTAGGTTATCACCATCGTCATTTTCGTTTTCTGAACTTACGCATGAAGCCAAAAGAAGAGTACAGTTTCTCTCTTGGAAGTCCAGCAGATGATGTGCAGGTGGATTAGAGAGCCTGAGTGGAAACAAAGAAAATGTGGGAAAAAAACAAACAAAAACAAAACATGTTTCCATAACATTTCTGCCAAAGAGCACTGATGATATCTGAGTGTGTTGAGACAGACAGCCAGTCATCCAGCAGCCATGTGAAACAGATCCTCCCTGCTGTCTTACCTTCCTGCTTCACTTAAAAGAGCATAAAAACCTTAACCTTAATTATCACCAGCAAGCCCCTGAGCGCAGATTATTTCACACGACTTCTGGGAATAATAATCAATGTTCCTGGCTGTCAGCAGTAACTACCCCCATCTTATTAAAAAGACCAGAATAACTCCTGAGGGTTTGTTAGGAAAAAGGAAATGTTTTGTCATTTCTTGCATTGTTCAAAAGCGCCTTGTTACACTGTCACATCAAATGATTCTCCCTCCTGCGTACACCAGTCTTCAGATCTTCCAGGGAGGCTTAAAGGGAGGAGTACTGTGTCCATATTCTTGTGAGCATAAGATGTCTGCTCTCATTTTCTTATACAGACAAGTTCATGTGGTGTTCTCATAAGGATATATTTGCACAAACCTGTACAAACCATGTTAAGGTAAAATACACTATAATAAGATTCACTTAATTGACTCCCAAGGGGGAAACTGGGTCATGGTGGCAACAATGAATAAAATGAATGAAAAGACAAATTGAGGATATAAATATTTATAAGCCTCTGTGATGCACAGAAAAGTTTCCTGCTTAAAAGAAACCTCACAATCATTGAATCTGACAGACTGCAGTTTCAACATTTACATAAAATGAAAAAGTTATGAGGGTGGAAAGTCATACTGACTGTTTTCATAAAGAAAACTCTTTATTAAATCTGAGCAGTGCTTCTTATATGAACAGGTTTACTATACATAAATCTACATAGATCTCTGCAGTTATCCTGTACAGACAAGAGAGGATTAAAGAGACCCTGCATAAACAACCTCTGCTGCTGATATTGTGATTTCATGGTTGTTTTAGATATCCTTCTGTACTCATGTTCTCACAAGATGGAAAGAAGGCAAGCAGTGAAGTGAAATCCAATGCTAATATTTTATAATGTGTTGCTTTCTACAGTATGGTTAAGACTGTGGTTATGGCAAATAAACTATTGTTAGGTTGGCCCTATTTCCTTTGTGGTATTTGGGGAATCTTACAACTTATTTATACACTCTAACTGTATTTATGGTGTATTCTATTTTTATTTCATTTTATTGTATGGATTTTATTTCATTTGTTTGTAGTGTATTTAAAATTTGCCCAGCTGTGTTGTATTTAGGTGCCCAGCACAGAGCGTTCAAGGTGCACAGGTGGGAGGACTGGTGCAGGTTCATTTAAACAAGGCAGATGTTGTTATTTTGGTGGGAAATGGGTGTTGCGCTGAGAAAAGAAAAAGACATCTCAGAATGTTTATTTCTGCCGCAGCTTCACTCTGCTGCCTCAAAATAATGCTTATAATGTAAATAAACAAGTTTAATTAAAAACTCTTCATCCAGTGTTTAAATCAGCATTAAAATAACATTTAATGTCTTTAAAGCAGGAAGAACTTTAAAGAAAGATCTCCATCCTCATATGCCTTACAGTGGTTTGGTCCGCTGCCTACCTTTTTCAGACCCTCAGCAACTTTATTTCTAAAATTCCCCTGCTGGGAGATTATTTTATTGTACTCACCAACAGTCACATGAAATATCCGCCCTCCAGTCTAATGCTGTCTCATGAGATTACACTAATATACTACTAATTTGCAACAGCAAATATGTTTGAGGAGAAACATAATGTCCCCTGAAATACATTTTTATTATACGTATTTCCAGAACCCCCATGTTTTTAATGAACCAAGCTGCAAAACATTCTTTAAGAGAATCTGAAACGCATTCACTGTCAAGATATGAACTACAACATCATTAAAGGCACTTATAGCACTTGGCTTAGGCTGGGAGGAAAGATGGTGGTCTTGGTTAAATACTGAAAAAGCCAGCCATGACCGTGTTTACTATAATTAATATGGAACTGAAATCACAACAGCATGTGAACCCTGGTCTCCAGTAGCAACGTTTCACACTTTGTAGACCCTCCGTCCACCCCAAACAATCAATGTGGCACTTTTTACATTGGACAAAACATTGCCACCGAGCATACTTTGAGCAGCAATTATGTTTCCCTCAAAACCTAACTGGTGAAAGTTAACATAAATTGTGTAAGGCATTTTAGCAAACTACAGAAAACTTAATTTCTTGTGAGGGCAGTTTCAAAAAGGCCCACATGTGATTTTGTTTTGAGGACTTATAGAACCAGTAAATGTTTGGCATTCCTGCTGGATAAATTAACTTAAACAATTAATTAATGTCTGTTGTTTGATGACACGGGGTGTGTGTGCACGCGTGTGTGTGTGTGTGTGTGTGTGTGTGTGTGTGTGTGTGTGTGTGTGTGTGTGTGTGTGTGTGTGTGTGTGTGTTAATTTGACTTCAATCCTTTACATCCACACTTACCAGTAATCAATGCTGCCAATTTTATTCTCCAATTATCAAAATCTGAAGGAGGGAATTTGAGAGCTGTAGCTGCTGGAGACTGAACAGAGGATTAAGGTTCATTGTATTCCTCTCGCTGTTCTGAGGGAAATGTGAGAAATGAGGAGCTGAAGAGCAGCGTTTCTGCGTCTGTAGGATTATCTCAACCGGCCGCGTTGTATAAGGCACTCAGATGTGGTGTTCCTCGTGTTCCTGCAGACACTTGACCTTAGGGGGAAAAGACACACTTGACACCTCAGAATTCATGTCTTTGTTGGCTGTACCACCGACCTGAAAGGAGTTAAACTAGTTCCACATGGACAGCATATCTCTGTCACGACACACTTGTACAGTATCTGATGAATTATAGCTCCTTTGAGCACAGTGTAAGATCATGAGAAGATAACTGTAATTAGTGTTTGTGAGACATAAATACATAAGGGGTTTTCAATTTCCCAGAAGAGTGCTGAATTTCCTTAAATGGATGTACAATTTTACTTGTACAAAGTAGACTATTAAATTGTTTGGTTAGTTAATGAATTATTTTTAAAGGCAAATTCCATTTTTTATGTAGCTTTGACCATAATATTTTAGTCCAACAGGAACCTGAACAGACAATCAAATTCAAATAAGTTAAAACCTTTTGGAAGAGAATTGTTGCCACGTCAGGCCAACTATTTACTGTATTTACAAAACTAACTTCTAGAAATCACACTTATCTATAAGTTCTGCCTCTGTTTATGAATATTAAAAAAAGATGGCAGCCCGCTGGCTACCTCAATAGATACCTTTTTACATTCACAAAAAAACTTTTAAAAAACATGCTTTAGTTGCCACAAGTAGATAAAAAAACACTGTTGGCGTTACATTTATATGATAACATATTTTACCATTACTATTATTATACCATAATCCCAGATATCATTTACTGATCAGCATTGTAAAACACATAAATGTAGTATCTCCATATGGTCACTAGGTACAGGAACAAACTTAAATGAAAAGTGTATCCACTCATTTATGATACTAGTGCCATGCCAATTCACAGAGGCCCATGTGATGCTTTTTCGACAATGCTTCTTCAAAAAGTGCATTTCACATTAGTTTCACCTACAGCATTAAACTCTTACAACTCCATTTCAACAACTCCATTTCTAACGAATATCAAACCTGCATGATGATGAAAACTCCTTTTCAAAAATTCACTACCACTTGGGAGTATATAAGCCTCGCCCCAGTGTGACATAAGATCTGTTTTAAGGTTGCATAAGGGGTCTAGAGTCCTATGTTCTCCAGGGTTTAGGGGCTTAGGGAACTTAACCTGTAACATGAGAACATATAAACACTCCCCATTAGTCTATTACTCTTCTCACTATACATGTTTGGTCACTTGGTGACATCATTAGAGAGCAAAATGCATGTTAGTTACGCTGATGACACACATCTCTGCTGAACCAAATTACGCTGTAGTTAATACCTCGTTTGGCAATATATACATGAATGAGCGATCATTTTTAAAATACACTCCCTGGAATAAATCTTAAATCTTAAATATTGAATCTTAAATTGTTACATTTCTTGGTGTTATCTGAAATTCATATTAAAACTTTAACTACCACATTAACAAGGTGAAGAAAACCAAATTTTTCCACCTTGGAAACATAGCTAAACTTCGACAATTTATAAATCAAAAAGATGCTGGAAAACTGATCGTGCCTTTATTAAAGCCAACTCAATAAATGTAACACATTTTTTATTGGCCTCCCGGAAAAAACACTATAAGAGACTTCAGCTTATTTAAAATTCTGCAGTCTATTAACCAGAACCAAGAGGAGGGAGCACATTAGTCCACTTTTAGCTGCTCTGCACTGGCTTCCTGTGACATTTAGAATTGTTTTAAGGTCGTCCTCCTTATATACACAGCCCATAATGGGCTAGGACCAAGCTATATTGCTAACTTCCTTGTCAATTTGCCTTCAACAACACTGAAATCATCTGCCGCTGGTTTATTGGAGGTTCCCAGGAACAGCCATTGTCAACGCCCCAAAGCTATGGAACCCATTATAGATCTATAGATATCAGGGAAGCCAAATCTAAACTAAAAACGTATTTCTTCACTTTAGCTTTTAAGTAGCTATGACTTTCCCGACACAGGCATTAAACTACTTTAGTATTTTGCTTAGCATGTATGCACTGCAACAAACAAAACAAAACAGAAGTACAAAGGATTTACAGTCACCCACCAGAAAGGCTACAAGGCTAGGCATTGAAATACTGTTTTTTTATTTGTTCAATAAGAATAATCAATTTTATTGGCCATACAATTTATACACAGTACAACACGTGAAATTTGTTTCATGTGAAGCATGATGTATGTAATTTATTTTTTGTAAAGACCTTTAAGCTGCATTATATTATCAGAGTGACATGATTACTCATTTACTGCGACCTTCACACATTTATTACTTTCTCAACCAGTCACTATTAATTCATTTTATTTTATTTTATTTTTTATTTTATTTAATGTTTGTTCCTTCAGTCGACTTCCTCTGAATGTAAAGCTGCTCTGGAGGTCTGATGTACGGCTTTGTGCTTCACCATGCCAGCAACCTGGACTCTCAACGCCCTGAGTCAACACGCCCCAAGGACAAACCAGCAAGACACATAAAGCCTGAAGCATTAATTATTTAGAGTGGAGACAGTTGTCTGAGGCAGATAAACGTGTTTTACAATTCTACTCTTGTTTTTCGCTGCAATTTAAGCTGAAAAAAAGGAGTGCAGTTGTCCATTAATATGCACTTCCTCTTCTCAAATGAACAAACCCCCCAAAACAAATGCAATTCAGTATATTGAATGGGGACAAATGCAAACAGCGAGAGAGAGAGCTTTGAAATGCGTGTGTGAACATCACATTGTTGGGAGAAAACGTTGTAACCCTTATTTTGGGTGATTTTCACAAATGCACTGCATACTATTTTGGAATGTTGTTTTGGAGAACTAAAAGACACACGGTGAACTGAGAGGCTGCAAAGGAAAAAAGTCATTTTGAAATCCTTTCACTTTCTTCAACAGAATTAAATTACATCATTACTATCATTTTGGTGTTTTATGTCTGAATTAAAGTTTTTAATGCTGTAATGTTTTTATAATAATCTTATAATTCAGAATAAAATTACGGTGCAGTAAGGGAAGGGAATAAGCTTTAAATATGTCCTCATACCAGATAGCATTTGTTCAAACAATCAGTGCTGTCAATAAGTTGTCATGATTCAGGTCAGAAATATCATGAACATGGGTTGTTTTCAGTATTGGGCAGTAATCTGCAGTTACAGTGTTGTTCACTGTATAACAATAGGTATTGCAATTAGAGTTAGTTTGAATTAATTACTAAACCCAGTAATGCTCTGTAACATCAATAATTTGGGAGTCGGCTTGTTTGCTGTCTTATCTGGAGTTGGATATCAGGTTGGTCTCTGTACGCTCAGTGGACAGACTGCTGCGGAACGTGTTAGTTTGGTAGAGGAGCTAGAGGCAGCTAGCCTCTACTGAAAGAAGAGACGTGTGACTCCCTGACTCCAAAGTTCAAGCTGAGGTCCCCAAAAGGTTCATGAACTGGCCCTGGCTAAGGAACTAAAAACAAGCCAGTAGTAGTTTTCCTACACCATAAAATATTTTGGAGATACAAGCTTTCCCATCTGACAGCGGTGATGTGTAAATTATTCAAGTGTGCTTCTGATTATGTATGCAAGCATGTGTATGCCCCTGAGTGTCTGTTTGTGTGTGTGTGTGTGTGTGTGTGTGTGTGTGTGTGTGTGTGTGTTCACTTCTTGCGTGGGCAGGAAGATCTCAGCATCACTGCACGCTCTGTGACAAAATGCTCCACCTAAATGCCTCTACTACTTATCTTCCTCTAGGGATTACAAAGCATTGCAAATAAATGCCGAGCAGCGTAACTGACAACAGACACATTATTGTAGCACGAATGGCGATAAGGCGTCGTGTGCACCGCAGGCTACTCTGTGTGGCCTTTCTGCAGCTATCTGAAAGTGGGCCACACACAGTGAAATGAGCGTCTTGTAGGAGAATCTTTTCTGTATGAAATCTCTGTGATCTTAGAATTACCACTCATCTCAGAACAAACTCACCGACTGCTTCTTTGCCAAAATATCACCGGACCTGAACAGGTTCCTCTGCCAGCTGCTCCTATCTTCACATAATACAATTCACTCACGTCTCTCCCTCTTAAATTCACCACGACCACCTCGTCACTTTCTCCCAAAACACAGCAGGCCCCCTCCGCCCCTCACTGCCAGCCAGGAGGACAGAGGATGTCCTTACTAGAGGTTATTATGGCACGTTTTCTGTGTCATCCAGCAGAAGACAAACCCACCCTCTGATCTTCAGCAGCAGGGAGTGTATTCACAGAGGATTTTACACGAGGTTAATACATGGGTGTGCTTAGTTGATGATTTGCATTTTTGCACAGCCAAGGGCCCTTTATTCTCTCCATGGGAGGCTTTTTAAGGGCAGCTGAGGTTTTTGCTAAATCTTAGACTTCTACTCTTATTTCTGAATCCTTTCAAGTCATATAAAATTACTTTATGAGATGGCTTCCACTTCCAAGACCGCCCAATAAAAGCAAACTAAAACGAGTGATGTATGTGGCCTTTGGCTTTTCAAAGGATCTTCAACGGCTCTTAGCAGAAAATGGGATCACTTAATCCTTTTGTCTGCAGAGTTACCTTATGTGGCCACTGCTGTTGCTGTGGAGAGATTCAAATAACAGCCAGCTGCTCCAGAGCGTGGAGCTGGGCAGCTTCCAGCTGAGAATGTGTGCAATTGTATGAACGTGATGCAGGCCGTCGTTGGAAAACAACATGCACGCTCAGCAAAACCATTGGCTGGGTGAAATAAGGTTAATAAAACCTCACAGCTTCCCAGAGCAAAGTCATGATGGAAACCCTGTTCTGCACTGAAGGTTTCTACCAATTATATCAGATTATCTGGCCTTGAATGCTGCACTCTCTGAAAACTACTGTCCCAGATGTTGGAAACTGCCTCGGAGCGGTTACCATGGCATTCTAGTTAACTCAATGCAAACCTTAGATGTGATTTGCTTCTCTTTTTTTGGAGCCAATGAACCTGTTTCATAAAGGGCCAAATGGTAGCAAAGAGTACAAAGAAAACTTAATTTTACTTGTTACTGTTTAAACCCAAGGGGAAGGGCAGCAATTCTGTTGCTTTCCTTTAGTGAGTAAAGTGGGAAAAACACAGCTGGAGTCTGGTGAGAACTGCAACAGTCAGGGTTTGAGTTGCTCCCCTCAGCACTTCAATTCTCAGAAGCCATTGGAATTGTGCACAACTGTGAAAGAAAGGTCCCTTTCTTTGATTGAAATGGATTGTTTTTCTGCTATATTATTTCCACACACAAGTACAGATCTGCTGATAGTTTGTTTTGTTGTGGCAACGCTGGTTTGGACAAAAGGGCACAGAGAGACATCAGCATCAAAAAAACTAAATATCAAAGATCTGTTTTTATAATGATGGAAATTTTCATTTATCTGACGCTTTTATCCAAAGCAACTTATGATCGCTATACATGTCTGAGGTCACACGCCGCTGGAGCAACTAGGGGTTAAGCGTCTTGCTCAGGGACACATTGGTGGATGGGTCATAGTGGGGAATTGAACCTGGGTCTCTCACACCAAAGGCATAGTCTTATCCATTGCTCCACTGCCACCCCATGGAAATAAACTAAAACTGGAATATCTAATTTACAAGATGTTAAAATAATGAGGATTTGATTCTCCTTTGTGTCCTATGTGCTCATTTGATATGTGTGTGTGTGTGTGTGTGTGTGTGTGTGTGTGTGGGTGTACTGTATACGTTTGCATGTTAAATATGCTACTGCTGTCACCTGCAGGGCAAACACAGCACTGCATGCCGTCCTCACTGTGTCCTGATTTGTTTTTCTTTGCCAGATTCGTCAACATCATTAAATATAGATGCGGCTAAAATAGAGCAAACAGCTTCTCCTCTGTTCATGTTTGCATGGATTTCTTGCCACAAATAACATCCAAAGGGTTGTTAATGACAAGTCGGCAAAATCTAAACAAACCCTGCTGGCCTTCCAAAAAACAAATTGATAGCAGAGAACAGAAAGTACAGCTTCAGTCCAGATTCAAAATGCCCCCAAAAGAAGAGTTTTCAGGCAGTAATTTAGACGGAAACAAAGATTGTGACTGTGATCAGAATCAATCAATATGATGCAAAAAGAAGAAAATAGAGTCCGTGTTGAATATGGAAAGAGTTATGTTTATACTTCTAGCTTCTCGTCATGTGTTACAGTATAGGAGTTTCTTTTACTGAGCAGCTCCAACATCCAAAACTGACTTTATTTGAATCAGATAGCTGATGATGATGAACCAGGTCTGAATCCACCGTCCTGACAGAAACGTTTTCTTGACAGTAAATTAAAAATACCACATTCTTTAATATTCAGACAATATTCTTATACCTTGATCAGAATAAAGTCTGTCAGGTAGCAAGGCTGAGAGCTTTGATTGCACCTGATTTTATCACATAAGTGTATGTGTTCATAATATAAAGCAGATTATGAATTGTCATCTTCTTTGCCTCCAATTAAATAATGTTTTAATGAGGAAATAATTATTTCCGTTTGAAATGTTGACTGAAATATTACTGAAACCTTTCAGTTTTTCAAACACATTTATTCAGAGTTGTGCTGTTACATTACACATAATTAAGATGAGATAAGGCACATAATTAACATGTAAAGCTACACCAAGACCTGTTTTTAAGTCATTATTTTTCATTCATCACCTCCTTTCAACAACTGATACCAATTATGTTTCAGTTTAAAAGGGGATTATGATCATGTTGTTGGACTTCAAAGACTGCCGTCAATCTGTCCTCAAGGGATTAATGTGCAAACCCACCAGCTTTCAGAGATGAATAAACAAACATTTTCCACATTTGCTCCCATCAAACATCTTGCTTAGCTACAAAAATAACATCATTTTCAAAGATGCTATAACAGCTTCTGCTCACCTACCATGGCCAGAACAAGCCGCTGTGGGCCCTGAGCAGGCTTTAACACAGGCCCCAAATTTGGAATAGCATCACCAAAGTTTTGTTATAACATAAAAAATTGTTTTGGTGCCCCTAAATTCCAAAGTTTGATATAGCATCCCATATCTGCCATTTGCTATACTCCAAAATTTGTCACAGCTTCCCCAAATCCCATTAAAAACTCATAATCTCATAATTTATTGAAACATCCCAAAAGTATTCCAAAATGTGCTATAATTCATATACCACACTAAATCTGTGTGTCTGGTTATGATATAAAAACAACTGCTGTAGTATCCAGTAATTTCAAAGTTCTGTATAATGTCCACCAAATTTGTTATGACCTTAAAATATGGTATCTAATTTTTTTAATATTTTTTTAAAATGCCATCACTGAAAGCATTCCCAAAAATGTGTTAAAATCTGCAACATTTGGTACAGTGTCCTTAAATCCCAAGGTTTGGTGTTGCACCCGAAATAAGTAACAACTGTAACTTCCAGGCCGACAACAGGTAGTTGATTTGAATTGTGGCAATATGTAAAATTGGCAAATTTGTTTATTTCTGTTGTCATTTTCAGCCATAACTGCAATATTTAAAAGTATATTAGAGTTATGTACTCTGTTGATTTGCTAGCGTCTTTGATAAACCAAATCAAACCAACAATTATTTGAAGGTACAACTACTCTATTTAGCCTCGTAATGAGATTAGACCAGGCTCAGAAAACAACTGGAAAAAGACGCCTCTCATTGTCTGATTGCTACTTAAAGGTCCAGTGTGTAATATTTAGGCAAATCAATTGACAGAAATGCAATATAATACACATAACTATGTTTTCAGTACAAAGACTTTAATGAACGTCTCTACATTAAATAAGTTCGAAGAAGGAAGAAGTAGTTGTTGTAGTAGCAGTAGTTCTGTTGTTTGTCAGAAGTAAGAAGACACTTGAAATTTGAACAAATGAGGACCACACATATTATTTAGTACAAGAGCCCAGAGAGCATGTGGGCCACCGTAGCTTCTCCCACGCGCTTGCAAAGGGTGGGGTAAGCAGTGAGTGAGCAGCTGGTTGCAATTAGGTTGCACTTCCCACCCTCACCACTAGATGCCACTAAAACCTACACTGAACCTTTAATAGTGGCCCACAAACTTGTTATTGTTCGAACGCTGGGGTTTCCAAAGCTATTCCACCATCTGTCAAGCTGTTCTGATGGAGGTTATCTGTCTCCTTAAGCAACCACTTCATTTAGCCTGCCTTTGCAATGTTATGTCTCTTTCACAGATTATAACATCACAGTGTGTTTAGTGATGAGTCTCCACTACTGTCCAGAGGTCAGAAGCTAAACACGCAGAAAGAAAAAAGCTGCAACATGAACATAATCTCAATCTTAGTGACCCAACATCTCATCTGTTAACACAAAATTCATCTTACACTGTTTCCTATCTGCACCACAATCCCCCAGAAAGAGTGTACCCACTCCTACCACATTTATCTTCCATTATATGTCCTGGATGTACACAGCAGTGGGCTGCTTGGGACAGCACAACGATGAACAGCATGCGGGGAATGCAAACAAATCATTAATCTTCTCCTGCAGAGCAGAAAAATAACCCACACTGTGAGCATTTCCTAAATACTTTAGACTAAGACTGTAAAGTTGATGCAAACGATAAGGCCACAGTGTATTTGCTTTAAAAAGGAACCGCAAACAAAACAGTTTATTCGTGTTTTACTGTGGGGAACAGAGAGAGAAAGAGAGGATGGCTGGTGCCTGGATGTTAAGTGGTTTAAAACCTGTGTGGAGTATGAATAAATAACAAGGAATAGCAGCAGCACTCTGTCTCTCTTGCTCTCAATTGCGGTCACAGTTGCAGCTTTTGTTATTGGCCTGTAAAAGCACCTGTGCTGCCAAATTGTAAATAGGAAAAAATAATAAATAAATGAAGGAAAAGAGAAACATCTGGTACTAATAGTAAAACAATAACCTGTAAAATTAGAGAAAAGAAAAAATATCCCTTACAATATGGCACAGTGTATGTGTT
Source organism: Lepomis macrochirus (assembly GCA_024633595.2). NCBI lineage: Eukaryota > Metazoa > Chordata > Actinopteri > Centrarchiformes > Centrarchidae > Lepomis > Lepomis macrochirus. The sequence continues at coordinate 8,098,867 of JALXJV020000015.1, read as the reverse complement.
CTACTTTATTTAAATACATCAGATCTATTTCTGATGAGTAGAAATCAGGCTCCCACACAACCAGCGAGCACAGGAACCTTCTGGAAACTGACCAACATACACATGATGGGCAATCAGATGTGATTGTGTTGGTAATTGGATAAGAGTTTTCTGTGGCTCCGTGGCACAGTTGTGGTTGATTGTGTCTGAATAGCTACTGATTGCTGCAGCCAAGCTGTACACGCTGTGAGTCCAAAAAAAAACATGTTCTAAAAATTGGTTCCCAAAAATGAAGAGTTACACACTTGCAACACTCTTGAAGTCGTAGGTTTTGCCTGACTGTAGGCATGAAATGACTCTATTGAGTCACCGTTGGAAATACATTTCAAGGGTGGATTTTATAATGACACTTGGGCAAGCTGAGTAAGGTAAAGCACCATGCTGTGTCAAAAATAACACTGTTATACTCACAGTCTCCACCTTTACCAGTCACTAGAGTCACACAAAAAGCTTTTGTTAAACAAGTGAATAACTTCTGCCTACGACGGGAGATATTTTTTGTGTCTGATACAAATCAACATTTTTTCAAGACTTTTCAAGAAATGTGTGTAATTTTGATTCAACTGATTTATTCAACTTGCTTCTAGAAACTTCATGAAACATTTGGAACAATTGTAATCATTTCACCTAACTGGCAGTTCTAGCTTAAGAGATACATCTAAGAATTCATAGGGAAAATTTTTGAAGATGACGTTTTTGGCAATCAGACCCCATCATTAAGCTATTATTTTCATGAGACATTATATAACATGTGTATATGAATATGCATGTTCTTACCAATGTGTATGTGTTCATACGTACATGTGCACCTGTGTTATTAATGTAAATGCTTATTGGGCTTTGTTGTATTAACAACATCATTTTCCCATCTTCTTACTTTACCTTACCAGAGTAGTGTCTTTTTCTCTAGCCTAAGTGTAAAGCATGGATTAAATTATGTTTATCGCTCTAAAGTAACAAGGTTCTCCACTTTGTAGAAGTTGGCCCTGGATGCTATCAGAGTGTCAGCTAACATTAGCAGCTCTGTCCTCCTGCACTATTGGATTTGGGACACTCCAGCAACCCCAGTCCTCATCCAAACAGCTTATGCTGTTTACTGCTAATGCAGTAAAATAAATATAATTTTTGTATTTAAAAAACGTCAGTAGAGGACTTTCAAGCTTGGTGATGACATCTTGTTGGTGGAGAAAGAGGAGACCTCCTTATGAAGATAACTGAAGAAATGTGACCTTGGGTGTATTCCAACAAGGCAAATAAAGGAAAATCCTGGCTTATTCTGACAAGTCTCGCTAATTTAAAGCAGGAGTGTGGGACTTTTACATATAAATGAACGTCTGTTACATTCAAGCCAAACAATGCTGCTTAACCCTATAACAGCCAGCTAAATCTCTCTCTATTTCACAGTATAACAGACTTTGGGAGTTAGGAAATCTGGTGTCTGTCGTGACGTTCTGGCACTCGTAATGATGGGTTTTAACGGACTGTTGTCTTTGAACTGCAGAAATGTCACCTCACTCACCTTATTAATTGTGGCATTATGGCCCTTTTTGGCATCTAGCCTGGTTTCAGTTAATGTGGACTAGACACGGCTGAACTGTGTTAGTGGAACGGGTTGAGCCTTGAGTGGAAGTCAAAGTTAATTCAAACCGGGCCTTTTCACTTAAGCACAGATTTCATTATCTACCTTGATCAAATACCTCCCTGGAGCGGGATTCCTCAGGAGTTGACTGAGCCAGGACTTTGAGCTTAGTCACATTTTGGGACTGGCTCTGAAGAGGCCGTAGAGAAATGGAGTGTGTCAAGGAAGCAGTGAAATGACAGCTGAAAGCAGTAAAGGCCAGTTTTAAAGTCTTGACAGTGACAGTGTAATGGTTAAATCAGATGGGTTCAGAGTACTGGGAACACCATAAGCTGATCCTCAGATGACAGCGCAGGAAATATGCATAAATATGTTAAGAGCATGCATATGAAAAGTATTCTTTCTGGATGAACTTTCACTGAGCTTTTAAACTTATACTTGTTTGAAGAAAACTCCATTTTGAAGGTTGAACTTGAGACTAAATTGCTGTGATGTGCCATGACAGATGTTTCTGCTGGACTGGGCCATGGAGGACAGGGTCCCTGGTTTGAATCCAACGGCCAGCTGTCCCATTACAGAAACTGACTGGAAACAAGAGCTGGGTAACTCCCAGTTGTGGTTGCGTGTTGAGTACATGAATAAAACTCAGGTTGCCGATGAAAAAACAGCATGCACGCTCCATAAATCTGCTCCCTGGATGCATTAAGGTGAAGAAACGCAGAAAAAACATAATTTATTCTGCTAATAGAGCAGCAGGGAAAAGAAGAAAAGTTAAAACCCATATGTTTCAGTTGCGATAATGGCAACACAAACCACTTAATTCCAATAAAAGAAGTATTTTCTCATTTTTGCACTGCAACAAAGTCTTCAGCTCTGACTCAGAGCATTGGAATGTGTCCAGCTCCACTTGAAAAGTGAGGCTCACCTGATTGACCCTGAAATAGAACAAGACAGCCATAAAGAGCTCCCTGCACCCTGGGATGGAGTCTGTTTCGCTGCTGTTGTGGAAAAACCTGACGTCACCCATTTTGATTATATTAATGTTTTATTCTAAAGAAATTAATCAACATTGAAGTCCACTTTGGGCCCAGAAATGTCCAAATTGGGGATAAAAAGCACAACATGCAAAGTTGTTGGTGTTGTTTAACATTCAGCAAACCATATATATTTACTGCATATATATATATTTGTTTCTTTTTTTGCCAATACAAGGTTTTCATCTGACAGCAGGAAGATGCTCCTTACCTCAGCCATTATCTTAGAAGTGTAACCTCTTTTCTCTCCAATCCAAAATCTACTTTCATACCAACTTATAGCTGATTTTAAGGACTCAACACAATCAAAGAAAAACTATAAAAGTCTCTTAAGACCAAATACCTTTCTGTGACATTTCAGGAGGGCGATTACACCTTGTAAAACAATTTAAAGCCTTGAAGGATCATTGAGCATCAAATGATTCTGTGCCGGGAGTTCATTTTTCCAATGCTTAAGGGACTATAGAGGAAGCTTTTATACCGCCAGTCCTCCCTATGCTTCGCTGCGGAGCCCGTCCTATTTTGAATAGAAAAGATGATGGGTTTGAGTGACCTTGGTGTGCTGTGGTTTGTCTCAGCACTCCCGTCCTAATCAATGTCTCCCAGACTCAAGTGCCGCCATCCCTCAGTGGGAGAGCAAAAACAAAACCCCCTGGAACCCCCCCCCCCGCCACCATCTCACACTCCAGTCACGCCTTCTGCATTCCACCACTGTGACATCAAGATGACAGCAGCACCAATGTGATGTGAAAAGGTATATACAGAGATGAGAAACATGAGAAATGCAGGTCTAGTGATGAGCACAGGTCTCATAGCCCCACCTTGTGTTCAAAGACGGGAAGTGACACACACACACACACACACACACACACACACATCACATCAAGGTGGAGATGGAGAGTAATGTTATCCCTACAGAGTCAGAGAACTGATGCAGGGGCTGAATGCACAGCTAACACAGATGTATCACTCACAAGGTAGTTAAGTGGACTAACTCAATCATAAATGTAAACACACATACACTCACATGCACATGCATAATACTGGAATAGATGCCTAATAGAGTCCAAGGGATTTATTTTTATCCAATTTAGATTTCTGGGGATAATCTTTTATCATTCATGCCAGTAAGAAATACTCTACTGAACTGAACTAAGTTGACAGTTAGAGTGTGCAAAGTAATTATCATGCCTTGCTGTCACTCTGGGTCCCAGTGGCACCTGTCATGCAACTTTACAGCATTTTTCTAGGGATGGCAATTTTGGTTAATTTGGACTGAAATGATATGTATAAAATATATGTATCAAATAATGGAGAGATTGAAATTTAGTAAAATCCTTAAATATACACCGGAGTATGAATACTTCTAATTTTGGTGATCACCTGGCTTTTCCTCTGGCACCAACATAAGGGTGACAGTTGTGGTTTGAGTGAAACTGCATGGATTACCTTGAGATTTGGTAAAGACATCTATGCGTCTCTCAGGTGGAACTGTAACCACTTTAGCCATCCATCACCTTTTCATCTACCACCACCATCAGGTAAAAATTCTAATTTTTCAAGTACTCTATCTTATGACCAAATACCTGCACCTTCTTTCTAACTCCATACCCCCAGAATTTTGTCATTTTATTTATTCTGATTGTAGTCTTCAGACTCAACCAACATTCACTCAAGTGACTTCACCAGCTCCCTCTTTATACAACTAGTTTCACATATGCAGTTCCAATTGTGAATTTTCACAACGAAAAGCATTGGATTCAGTGTGCAGGCTTTCTGTGTGTAACAATTTTTATTGGATGACAGATTAGAAAAATACGAACTTGGTGTGAACTTCAGTCTTTTCTGCTGCAGTTTTTAAATGTGTCATTAAACAGAGTTTTACAGAAGATGAGATTGTGGTGATTCAGCAATACAGCAGAACAGATGAATTGTGCTCTTGGCATGAAAAACATTGCAGTCAGCCAGCTGACGTGGAACAGATTTACTTTTATATGAAGAGTGAGGATGTATTAAGTGTTTACAATGGTAACATTTGGTGTCTTTACTGATTTTATGCTTCCTGCAAGAAAAAACAAGCTGAGCTCAATATTTAACTTTGCCCTCTCAGGGGGAACTTAGGGTTGGTTGTTATCACCATTTTTTAAACTTTCAACTTTCTTTGTATATGCCACTATGGGACAGTAGAGTCTGATTTTAGCCTGTTTCTACATTCCTTACAGACTCCCAAGTGAGTCGTCTTGGCACCAAGAAAATTTAATTTTATCACAAATTACATGCTTGTTTTTCTTATTGTTGCCTTAATTTCACAAAAATCAATTGCACATGAACTGATCATTCATGCACATTATTACAGATGGATTCCATTCTCTTTGCCCCCCCCCTCTCTTTCCCTGCAACATCTGTGTCAAATCTAAAGAATACAATGTCACCGCACTCAAGCATACTTAAAACTTATCTATCCAATCTGCAGGCAGGTCCAATAACAAGAATTTGCCAAGGGACTCACAGCTCATTGCTTCTTGATTGGAGTAGAGGTGCCCGCGGGGGTGGTGGGGTGGTGGGGTGGGGGGGCTAGCAAACATGGAGGACCAGGTTTGGGATTGTTCTAGGGGTTAAACTTTATCCACAGGATTTCCATCACAAAAGCCTCCTCAGCAGCGAGCAGACGTGACCTTGGTGCCTGCCAGGGACAAACTGAGGAAGTGAATTCACTGAAGCGTCCTCTATTCACGTGCAGGCCTTATAGGTCGCTGTCTATCACACCAAGTAGCCGACCCTCACCCCACCTCCTTCTCCTCTTACACTGGCCAGAGTCCCTTTATTATGCTGATCTAATGACTGTGGAGGGTAATCCAAAAGACCTTCATTGGAATGAGGGTGGCATGTTACGCACTCAGCCAGATCTGAACTGACACTGGGCTCTATACCTGCCAACTTGGGTGAGCTTCAAAGGGAGAACCAGTAGCAGAAACTTTTTGTGTTTTTATAATTAATCAATTTATTTATTTTGATCTCACAGTGGGAAATTTCTTTAATAACCGAAGCACCTCCAGAAATACAAAGAGCAATGAATGTACTGCCCACACAAGACAGAAAGCACAGGAAACATGCGCCAGTCTAAGAGAACATGTTGCCAGAAGAAATATACAAACACACAAGTTTGTACGATGTGTCATTCAACTACAGTACTTCTGAGGACAAAAGTGTTCTGAACAGCCACACTCAAAGGCAAAAAACTTAAGTTGTACACAGACAGTGACTGTGGCTTTTGTCATGAATGAAAATTGAGCTTGTGAGACCAGTTCAAACCCATGCCTACTTTCACACCTCCACACACCTGGCCAATCATTTCATGAAGTGGCCATGATAATCAGATTGTTGATCTTGGAAAGTTACAAAAATTATCTGAAAGGAGGAGAGGGGTTCCAGATGCAACAAGCATTTTGTTTGAGCCACACCGATCCCTTTACACAGTCACTGACACCATGAATGCCCTCAAGGGGAGACTGTCTGAACATGAACGCTGTTTTCCCTGTTTGTGCATCAAGACAACAAAGACGTGCAAAAAAAGACACAGGTTTCTTGAAGAGACAATGGGGAGGCAGTGTGATACAGCCAGGAGGAGATATTGTGGAACATTTTTTGCGCCTCCAACTGTGGCCATTTAGAAACAGTATAAACACCTGCCTTATACCTGTCGAATTACACAGTGTATGATTTCATTTCAAGATATTACATTTCCATCAGTTGGTCCAACACTTTCCACAAACTATCCACAACTATCGGATGGGTCACCATGACATTTTGTACAGACATTCGTGGTACCCTGAGGATGAATCACAATGGCTTTGGTCCTCCTATGACTTTTCCTCTAGCACTGCTAACAGGTCAGAGTTTCCAATCAGTGAAATATCTCAACACCTACTTGATGGATTGGCAAAACATTTTATACAAACATTCATGGTTCCAAGACAATGCCTCGTAATAACTTTGATGATCCCCAGACCTTTCCTCTAGTGCCGCTGTCAGGTTGATATTTTGGCTTTTTAATGAAATACCTATTGGATGGATTGCTCTGACATTTGGTACTGACATTTATGATCCCCAGAGGATGCACTATGATAACTTTGATCCCCTAACCTTTCATCAAGCGCCATCATTGGATCAAAATTTCATTCTTTCCAGTACTTTCGTTTATGATCAAATATCTGCAAAACTAATGATATTCTCATCAGCATCAGCTGTACTTTGTGTTTAGTGCTAATTAGCCAATGTTAGCACATGAACATGCTAGTGATATCTTTGTGAGCATATTAGCATGTTGTGATTAACATTTACGTCAAAGCACTGCTGTGTCAGTACAGCCTTACAGAGCTGCTAGCAGGGCTGTAGACTCTTAGTCAAGTTTAATTGATAGTGAGAGCACTGCACTTCATAACTTAATGCTCTCTCACTGTTGCAGTTAAATGCGTTCAGCCCAACAGACTATTTGGTGAGTCCATTATTACAAAGTCATATTGTGCAGACAAAGGTTGTGCAAACCCAGATCATAATTGTTCATTCTAGTCTAGAGCCCAAGGTTTCCCAGAAAACTAAATATGTTAGTCTGAATTACAGGGCAATATGCTTATAATGATGCAGTAGACATCTGCAAGAAAAAAATGACTCCCAAAAGTTCGCATATGTAATACACCATCATTAAAGGATAGGAACAAATAAATAGAGAATACATATATATCGTGGGATGATACGTGTCATCCTGAAACTCAGGTCCTCTGTGAGGGTTCTGTGCTGTATCTTAGCTGTTCCTAGGAATGTAGTATCCTGAACAGAGAATTCAGATGTCCTGTGCTTACTTGGAGTTTGTGTTGGAATCTGTGTTGTGCTGGGAGCTAGTTTTTTGGATTTAGCAGACTCCATCTCGTTAGATGCTGTGTTGCTGCTGTGTTGTTGCTGTGTGGCTCAGAATCAGAAGGCAAGAGGCTCGGGAGTGCGCATGCCGGAAAATCCGACCCGGAGTCTTCACATAGGATTAGGCATACTAGCCGTCAGAGGTAACATAAAAACTCAGCAAGTGGATCATATTTATGTGAGGTCACAACACATTCACGCACAAGAAATAAAAAAGTGATTTACTTAATTTAAAAAACACATATAGCCCCTTTAATGAATTGCAATTTTCTTTAGAAATATGACTCACTAAATCATAATCACCATGTTATGGGTCTAAAAGTGAATAATAGATTACTATTTTATTTGCGTCAAAATGTACATGTTACTTATTACTAAATTAACATGTGTTTAACCAAATTATCACAAACAACGGGTCAGTGGGGGCATGGAGCAGATGTTTGCCCTGGGGCCCCCTTGTGGGTTAATCCAGCCATGTTTGTGGGTCAAGCAAAATTAATCAAGCTCATGATCAAGATGTTCTGTGGTCGAAAAGTCAGAGTTTAGCAAAATAAAATAAGGATTTTAAAGTTTTTGTAAGCTCTACACGAAGGAGTTTGCATGATCATGTGCCACCTTCCTCAGTCACCGCTTGTGTGTATGTGTATTTGGATCGAGTGATCTACTGAGACCAGAAGATATTTTTGACTTGGTCCAGTCTAAACTCCTTCAGGGTTGTAAAGGGGATTCAAGGCTTGAAAACGTATCTCTTCATGAAACCGTTCATATTATTTTTCTACACCCTCATCCCTCTTCACCCACACTTGAACATTTTCACCTCGTCTTTTTGTTGTCTAAGGATGCGCTTTGCTTTTTTTTAGTTTGGTATTTACATTATTGTGGGGAAGGTAGTGCTTATTTCTGGCATATGTTTTCTGACTAAAGTTCTTTTGTACTTCTTGTTGAAGGTTACTGTTCAACAGTGTATTAATGTTGAAATTAGATTGCATTTAGTGTGACGCTCATAGTAATTCATTTTAGAAAGTGCACTTTACCATGTAAAACGATGTTAAATGTAAGGGATAAGACACCATTATCACCACAGTCATTAATTATATCATGTTTAGACATTACAAATACAAATACAAACACACCTTGTACAGCCTTAAAGTACACTCGTGTAAAACCTGCAACACACTGTCAAATTCTCAGGTTATAAATTTCACAGTGAAAATAAACATTGTTGGTCCAATAAATCTCTCTGTAAACAAAACAAGAATAGCATGCTACAATCACACACTGAGCCTTTGTGTTTTATTGATCCTTGAACAATCACCCCACGGCTTGCTTGACTCCTCGTGACTGTGAGGCATATTGGATAATAGTGATTTATTATTTTTCTTTATTTGAGGAAGTTGTGCCAAAATATGCATAACTATGTGTGACATTTCACACAGGAGGAGTATGTTTCACATCGAGTGCTGGTTTGGAGCCAGTTATTGAACAATTTATTTCTCCTAGTTTACAACTGAGCTTCCCCTCAGGCGTTTCTACAGATCTCAGTGGATTGACGCCTTGAGAAGGCAGAAGAAAAGAAAAGTGTTTCCAGTAAGCTATTACCTCTGACTATGGGGTTATTAATCCAGACAATAAAGGCTTTAGCTCTCAGCAACCCATGTTTTACATTTACAGTGTGGGCTTTTAGCTGGTGCTCAAAAGAGAGTTACAACAATTGTGCAGGGTGTTTTACTCAATGACAATTTCAAAAACAATGAGGGGTAACCTTTAAATTGTTTAAATTGAATTGTTGAAATGTATATATATATATATATATATATATATATATATATATATATATATATATATATATATATATATATATATATATATATGTATATATATATACAAGATCAATAGAGGCTGGGGTCTACCACACCAGGCAGGACCCCAGGTGCAGACTGTGCAAGGATGTCCCTGAGACAGTACAGCACATAACAGCAGGGTGTAAGATGCAGGCAGGAAGTGCGTACATGGAACGCCATAACCAGGTAGCTGTCATAGTGTAGAGGAACATCTGCCACGAGTACGGGCTGGAAGTCCCAAGGTCAAAATGGAAGACACCTCCTAAGGTAGTTGAGAATGACCGAGCTAAGATCCTGTGGGACTTCAAGATCCAGACTGACAAACTGGTGATGGCTAACCAACCAGACATCGTGTTGATCGACAAACAGCAGAAGAAGGCAGTAGTGATAGATGTGGCAATACCAAGCGACAGCAACATCAGGAAGAAGGAACACGAGAAGCTTGAGAAATACCAAGGGCTGAAAGAGGAGCTAGAAAAGATGTGGAAAGTAAGAGCAACAGTGGTGCCAGTGGTAATCGGAGCACTGGGGGCTGTGACCCCAAACTGGGAGAGTGGCTACAGCAGATTCCAGGTAAAACATCAGAGGTCTCTGTCCAGAAGAGTGCAGTCCTAGGAACAGCTAAGATACTGCGCAGAACCCTCAAACTCCCAGGCCTCTGGTAGAGGACCCGAGCTTGAGGATGACACATACCACCCCGCAAGGGGTGAGAGGGGGATATATATATATATATATATATATATATATATATATATATATATATATATATATATATATATATATATATATATATATATATATATATATACAATTTAAACAGTTTAAATGTTTTTACATCCCCTGGCCACCTAGCAGAGAGTAGGCTTCTAAGGTAGATGTAATGGTAATTGGCAGTCATATGGTTGCAGTTGTCTTGTTTTAGCTGTTTTGTAGTAAACATAATGAGGGCCATCAAATGCCACTGAGGACTTCTCACATGTGACAATATAACAATTACATATTAATAAACATATAACAAATGAGGCCAGCAGGAATGTAAAAACAAATACTGGATAAGATCGGATGAAAATTTAACAATCTCTGTGGGGAATTTAGGTCATTTCAGCAGCAGAACTGAACATCAAAGATAAATACAAGTAAACACCATTAGAGTACATGTTCAGGGTACTAGATCAGATAAATTAATGCAGACGGTAGATACACAGAACTTAAGCAGATGTGCAAGTGTTTGTTGTTATCATTTCACACTTTCTGATTCAAACTGAAGTCTATTTTGAGATCAAACCATAGATCATGGTTTCGGTTAAACGTTTGAGTGACTTTTTCTAACCAAAACCACAATCTTCTCCAGACCCTTAACTAAGGTTAGGTTAGGTTCACTTTATTGTCCCCAAGGGGAAATTCTGCTTGGGCACTGTGCCATGCCTACCGGGGAAAAAAAGTGAAACAATGCTTTAGTTGCTATTGTCATGGAACATTTTGCAGATGTGCTCCGGATGAACATTTAATGGTGTGACAGATTTGTTAATTACATTTCCTCATTATGGCGGCTTTTCTTTCAAAACATATCTGCTGTTGAAAATCAGTAGTGTATAAACATAATTTCTAGGATACTAGTTGGAGAAATGTGAGGATGCATGTGAATCTACACAGTAGAGATAACATCATTATGTAGCCTACATGTGCTCACTGAATATTCAGAGCCATATGCCTGAACCTAAGTCGGTCTATATTTTTTGAAACATTTATTAACTGTATTTCAAATTACTCATGTTTGGAAATGGGACAAGTAGAAATCTGCAAAACAGTCTCTATCAAAAATACAACAACTCCTGTAGAGAAACAGGAAAAAACAAGTTTGTCATACTGATTATTATTCAGATGGAATAAAACCTGGAGCTTCCTACACAGATTGTAACCAGGAGAATATTAGGCCATGTATGGGTTTCCCAGCCAGATGACAACAAAGATTGCGCACCGAAAGCAGTGAAAAAAGAAATATGTCTAGTAATTCACTTGATCATTTGGCAGAGATTTGACCTTAAACCAGTGTGGACTGAAACATGGTTTGCCTCGTGGTTGCACGACAAAGTGTGGATGGGGACTGGTGTTAGAGATGGAGTAAGTGTTTTAGTACTTTGTGGATTCTTGGCTGAATGGATGGGAGAGTTTGCACAGTTGCACAGCAAGTGGGATTACACTTACTTTAAATATTCCATGAAAGTGCTGCAGTAGCACAGTGATGTTTGAACTGTGAGAATTGTTGAACAAAGTATTTAATTCATGCATTGACTTTTCCGCTACAGTTTAAAAAAATCACAGAGCTATTTCTTGGTTTGTAAATGTTCACCAGCCTCTGATTGGTCGATGATATTGTTCTGCCTGCCAGGTGTAGAGCCTCAGGCCCGGTTGTCATTTGTTACACCGAAACAGACAATGTTATTCTGTTTCAATGCTGTGGCTATTGATGAATTAATAATTTTAGTGCAGTGAAAATGTCACAAACCACTGTCAAAAAATGCTGATAAATGTCATCCATCACCAGACTTCATGGTGTATTATAAAATGTATAGAGACTGGTTCAAATTGGAAAGTTACATGTGAATGATGCCCTCTGGACGTTACTGCACCTTTGAGGTGCTTTTTAGTAGATTGCTTTGCTTCTCATGACAATTATGAGGCTTATAATTACGCCATATTTCTGGTACTGTTGGAAGATTCAGCTCCCCACATCCCCTCAGAAGAATACAAAAAAACTCACCTCAGTGAATCACGAGTTTCAGTTCCTCTTTTTAAGGCAATCCTTGCACAACCTTGTGTGTGTGACTCTACTGTGCACAGTTCTTTCTCCCACCATTTACACTGTGTTGTACCGACTGATGATGCAGCTTTGTGCAAACCTCACTCACACACAACACAAAATAAATGTTCATACCAATCTTGACAGAAAACGTAGTTTGACACCAACATCTCACCTCAATGCTCACTTACTAGCCTTTTTCACAGCTTACATATAATGTAGATAACAACTACATGTGTGACAGGTCAGATAGATTAATCCTAAATTCAAGTTTTAAGCATGGAAGTACATTATTGACCTTTGCCAACAGTATGTGTCACTGAATAATAATAAAATATGCTTAACATACATTTACTGGCGTAATGGAGCTTGCTGCATCATGGTCTTCTTCGCTGAATCAAGTGATTGAAAGCTACTAAGTGGACTGTGGAGTTTATATGATTTTATTAAATGGCAGTTGTTTTCCTCCAGACCCTCTAGTGCTTTTGCTCCTGTTGTTTATCATGAAGTAGCCATAATAATAATAAAGCCCCCCCCATCCAGCCCTGCACTAAAATCTCACAGACTTGAATTGATTTCATCTCACCATCCCTGTTATGGCATATCAAAGTTACTCTAATTACGCAGTTTCCGATACAGCCCAGTTGGTACTTAATAATACAGAAGTGCCTAAAAAACCAAGGTAATTAAACCCACATGTAATGGATATAGTGTTATATTGTCGATGCACAACATTTCTAACCCTCACACATCCATTCTATATGAGGTGAGTGCAGGATTGTAAGAGGGCTTCAGACATTGTCTGAGAAATAGGACTGTACTTTGTGAAATCATGTTACCTGAACAAAGGTGTTTCTGTGGCCGTTGCAGTGTGAGACTGATATTTCGTACAGTAGGCTATGTACCGTAGAGAGCTGGAGTGTTTTTTACTTGCTGTCTGTGTATAAATACAAAATAGTACTGTTGGACCAAATAAGAAGTAGTCTGAAGTCACCATGAAGCTAAAGTTGGCGACAAGAGTTTGTACAAACCAGGAAAATGTCTTCTTGCCAACTCTTTTTTCATGATGCAGAATTACACTGTCATCACTGTTTTAACTGTCACAATGCTATGCAGTGTGGGTTACTCCCTTGAGCAAGTTCTGCAGACTTAATGGAAAGTGTGTATAAAGAGCTCAAACACTTGCTGGTTTCACAGTGGAACAGCCGTGGGTCCCTCACAGACTGCATCAAAGTCTGTGAGTGCTTAGCAGGGGACATTCGAGCATGGGCCCCAGAGTGCAGATTTTAGCCTGGGCCCCACACTGTCATGGCAATACTTCATTCTGATTGGCTAATTGGGCAAATTAAAACATGTTTACCCAAAGTTAATGGTGTGATGGATTAAAAAGTTAATCTGTTGTACAAAGAGGATGGTTAAAATGTGATTTAACAGAGTTATACTCCTTGCCTTTACTGCTTGGTCCCTGACATGCTTGAAGAAGACAAAAGAAAACAATTTTAACTTAACTTAACTTAACTTAAAGGCTTAATTATTATCATCAGGTATTCATTATCACATACTGTACATACCGTAAAAATTCAATTAAAAGCCTGTCCCGATTAGACGCCTGTGCCTTTTACTGCTCTGGTGTGGGTAAATGTTTTGACAAATAAAGGCAGGTCTCAATTAGAGACCTGGTCTAGTTTTTATATAAGTTCTTTGGATGTACAGTATATTTAAATCCACTTGATGCCCACCAGGTCCCCTGCATACCAATATAAATGTTTAAACTTTTGTCAATATGGACATGCTACACATAAGATTGGTTTGATTTGCCACAATTTCATTGTTTAGTTCATATTCCAGAAAGAATGAGCACCAAAGTATTATTCATTCATATTTACCAGCATTGTAAAGGAATTGAAAGCCTGTGCCAAATATAGACAGAGTGAGTTCAGTGTTTTAATAAAAGTTATTAATTGAAGTTTTACAGTACTTGGCATTTCTCATTGTTAGACCATTTCACTAAAATCATCAGAACAAAGGCATGCAAACCAACCTTTGCATTTTGCAGGGATATCCGGATACAACAGGACTAGGCTTTCCTTCATGTTGGTTAGGCAGTTCCATTCAATTCTGTCAAGCAAAGAGCCCTGCTGTGTTGTTCCAGGGGCAGGGTGGCAATCCGTCAAAATACAGGAGCAAGTCCTTCATTAAGGAGAGCATGTGTCAAACTCTGAGTGTGCATGTGGGGGGGACATTGGAACTGGGCCCATAGTAGCCCTATACTGTGTGCATTGCAATAAGGTAAGGGAAGAAAATGCCAGATCGATGCCCATCTGTAGCTACAACCATTCATACACACAGGAGAGAGTGATAAAGACATTTTATACACACTGTTAGTTTACTTGTAACAGGACCAACACTGTTGTCTTTATTATTTTTTGTTTCTTAATTGATTAATTAGTCTATAGAGCATGGCCTCCTGCAGGCTACTTCTCTTACCAATGCAGCCCACGTGCACGAGCAGTGCGCGCAGTACGGGAGCGCGCGTGGAGGCGGTCCGGGGCTGCCTCAGTTTTCTGTAATCGTTTTTCTGCTGCTGCTACCTCCAGTTAAATAGCTAGGACACGGGAGCGAGCAGACGGCCGTGTGAGGATATACTTTTTTCGGTACCTTGGGATTACGACGCGGAATTGCAGCATCGACGGCCAGCCGCCAGGTAATATCGACACACGCATTTAACCGCCCCCCGTAGATACGCGAAAAGTAAGTAAATGTCCCGTGAAAAGTGTCGTTTTCCAGTGAAAGAAAGAGGAGGAGGAAAGGAGAGAGGGGGGAGTGAATGTGTGGGACGAGCCTCCCTTTGTGCCGAGGCAGGGTCACTGCTCTTCAAGGCACAATGTGGACACTCCAGAAACGGCCAGGATCCGCACATTTCCCCTCCGCTGCCCCGCTGGCCCTGCCGTTGACCGTCTTCCATCAGCCCCGCCGTCGGCTGTTTCGGACGAGTCCGGCAGAAACGCCTTCTTCTATGCGTATTTTCTATGAGTTTAAAACACCGAGGCCTCTTCGGCTTTTCCTTTTTTTAAGAAAAATACCCCCCAGCGGCAACGCACCCTACTTTCCACCTCCTTCCCCAGGCCTCGTAACATTAGCTAGCTCCCAATAATGTTTATAATCGCTTTTGTAGGACGGCTTGATTTCAGCCCCCCCTAGCCGACCCCTATTGTGTTTTCCACCCCGACAAATGTGGACCTACACGGTTTGACAAAGCAATTAAGTGATGTCTGATATTACACAAACATCTTAACTTGTTTCATTTGTTATTTTGGGGGGCTATAACGTCCCCGCATCGACGCTGGCGTCTAAAGGGCTAATATTGAACCGGGTACATTTAGCCGTTGATGTCCCTATCATTACCGCGAAACGCCCCCCGGGAAAAGCGAGCTGTCCGTCACTTCACTTTGTCGTTTTGATTAACTTCATACCTATTAAATAGGTCATATGGGTCTGCTTTTATATCACATTTCCACTACAACGCATCTATTTCAGCCGTGTCTTTGTCGTCTGTAAAGGGGTAGCTTGAAATAATGTTAAACAAAACCTGGGCAATGCTCGTCCTCACGGATGGTATCTTCATTCTGTCTCTTCAGGTGTCGTTCTTGCTCTGTCACTGATGATATGTGTATTACTGTTGTTTTTAAAATACAAAATCAGCTTGCCGGGCTTTTAAGAGTTATTTCGTCCAGCTATTAGGTCAGATAATGTAACCCCAAAACCTCATTTGTTTAAAGAAAAGGGAAAACCATGACATGGGGCAGCAAATAGTCTGTCTTAAAAATCTAAATCTAGGCCACTAAAGCTATTCATATAAAGTCTTCCAAACAACTAGCCTGTAATTTATAACCTGTAGTAGATCATTAGGTGAGTGGCTTATTATACTGTTTTTAACAAGGGCTCTATAGCTGTAATTTGCAGCAGTGTGTATTTTGACAAATGTCTTTTAATCATCTCACACTTTGCACAACCCTGCTCTGTTTGACTCTCCACATCCAGTTGTAAATTGATTAAATTAAACCTATCTTACTGTGGCTTCCATCAAATCTAGCCATTTTGCTGAGATGGTGCAGGCAAGCAATTTGACATTATATTGTCCTTATTGCACGTACGGCGTGGAAACTTGCTTTGCCTTGCTCACGTTGCTTGTCATCCCTTTTCTTTCAGGGCCCACGATGTCCAGCGAAGTGCAGAGACCGGATGACAGCCCCAGCACGAGCGGGGGAAGCTCAGACATTGAACAAAGGGAATCAGTACCACCTGAACAGGAGCGAGAGCAAGCACAGCCCAAAAAGAAGGAGACTAAGATCTCAAGTAAAACCGCTGCTAAACTTTCAACTAGTGCCAAGAGGTAAGAAAAGACCTGTATCTGGCTCTGGAGAGACAAGCAGCATTTACACAGGAGTTGTTTGTTAAAATATAAGCCTTTCCCCTTGTGCCCAGAGGGTGTGAGGTTATATAAAAAGACTATAGTCCCACAGGCATTGTCATTTCAAACATTCACGCTATTCGGTGTGACACTAAACCCACAGAAAGGTGGTAAGTCACACAGCCTGGCACATGAGTGTCATTGCTGTTATTAGAAAGAGATATTCCCATTCCAGGTTGTTTGTATGAGTAGATATGCCTATTTTTTCTCCTAAACCGCCAAACACCACCACCAACACTTTACTTCCACCTGTCTTTGCAGTTATTCCCCCCAAAAAAGACAGGTGATATAAGTATGCTACCGTATGAGTAAAGGGTAGGCTGAGGCCGCTGAGTCTTTTTGATAATGGCGACTGATATTATGAACATCTCCCTTTTGTATGTCTGTGCCTCTTAAAAGCTGGCTCTAAGAGGGCCTTTAGCACGACAAGGGGCTGTAAGATGGAGAGGCTTCATTGTTGTGTGAAGTATTATGTTTATATTAATGTGAGTTTAGCAGCAAAGTTGCACTCAGTTTCCCTCCACAGTCTGAATCATCATTTAGTACGGTTATCTGAAAGTAGTCATAAAGCAGTCATTTATCGTCATTCATGATGTTCCTTTTAATTCTGTCTATACACCTCAGACACGTGGCAACGATTAGGAAGATAAAAAGGCATACAAACTTTAATGATTTATCTTACATGGTTGAAGGTGGGGATTAATAGCAACATTTACCTCACCTCAAGCTCAAAACAGTGACTAAATGTACAAGAGAATTGTCCATTCCTTCAGCTTATATCCTCTGGAGATTTGCCCTCCCAACACTGCTTTTAACAATAAAATCTTTCTCTTCCAGGATTCAGAAAGAGCTTGCAGAAATAACATTAGATCCACCTCCAAACTGCAGGTAAGATGATGTTATCTTTTCAAAGCATTTCTTCAGTTAATCATAAGCCTGTATGTACAGATGCTGTAATGGATGTAGACAGCAGAAATGTCCCTTTTAAAAAGTAAAGGCTGCGCTTCAGTGCACTCTCTTTTGTCTCCTTTCCCATAATGCTGTTTGTGTATGTTGTTTGAGATGGTAATCTCAGGTGAATTAGAGTAATTGTAGCCTATTCTTGCGCTGTTGTTGCTGCATAATGCATGCTGCAACCTCTTGGTTAAAACACAGCCTTTTAGGTCACAGTGTTATGGTTGCACTGAAATGGTGGAAAATGAGCGGCAGTGTGACTTTAAAAGCTGTTTCGATTCTCATGTGGTTCCCCCTCACTCTGCTGGGGATTTACCACAGACAATGGTTATTGTGTGCTACTCTCAGCCCTTTGAGGAAGAGATATGGTCGCTAGCGAGTGGCAGACCACATGTGCATCAGTCTCTCTTGACTTTACAAAAGGAATGCCTTTGGGATGCAGCGCAGGAGCCAGCCATTATTAACCTAAATAACACAAAGTGACACTGATTACGACTCTGTTTATTACAGCACAATAATTGCTCTCTGAATCAGCACTCCACGGCAAATTATGAAAGAAAATGGAAGCCGGTCCTCGCAAGATCGGGGCACTTCGAGATGGTCGTGTTTTTGGACCATGTTGGGTTGGTCATATTCGATCATAGGCACCTGCTTCAAATGATTAAGGAAAACAGCTTTGTATGACTCATCTGGCGATTTGGAATTACTACACCCTAGACGGATTTGTTTATTGCATGAATTAATCACCCCTGCTGGGTCTCATCAGAACCCCACCATCATTAACGATAAACATTGAGCTAACCTTTTCATTCCAGCACATAGCCCAGTTTTGTTATTGTACTGGAGGCTAAAAGAGATGTTGTTTTCCTCGAGGACTCTAATCTATTTCAACCCCCCACCCCCACCCCCCCACCCCAGAAAAAAAAAACTAGGTTGGCTCACATGGAGGATTTAGCTGGAGGACACGAGTAAGTCATTTGAAAGTAAAATAATCGCTAGCGGAAATTTCACAGTCACCGTCTTAGTGGGAAACTAGTTGCCTGGGAAACAATTAAGCTACTTCAAGATAATCCTTTTCTGTGTGTGCATGCGTGTTCCCTTTCTGTACACTTAAAGTGATACCAAAATCTAATAATGTGTTTTCAGTGATGCACCCAAATAGATTAGCCGTCTGTTAACAATGGTGGTGGGGGGTAAGATGCATCAAACGCCAAATTTCTCATGCAAATGATCACGGCACCATATACATTCGCAAGAATGAGTGCACACGGTAGAGCTAGTGTCATCATTTGTATGCCACACGCTCCTCGCTCCCGGCCAGGTTAGCCTGAAAGGTTATTCATTTCATTCCCCGCGACAAATGGAGTCACAGACTGTTGGCCCCCTTCAGGAGGCAGACCGGAGAGTTGTGTTAAAGAGATTCACTTAGGTACATTCAACAAATGCGGTGCTGCGGGCCAGTTGATGTATGTCATCTCATCTGTTTCTCAGCTGAGGAGCGTCTCAGACTCCCTCGCCACTTTGTCCTGGTCAGAGAGAATTTTCCATCCTCACTGTAGTTAAAATCTGCAGTCTCCTTCGCATCACCTACAATCTTTTCAGTATCACCTTTGGGGCTGTAGACGTGATTGTGCAGCGTTTTCTCTCTGCAAAATGGAGAGCTCTGCTTCGTGTCTTCCAGTGTAGATGTGTGCTTTAACACCTTGGACATGTTGATGATCTAATTTAGTGAAACATCTGTGACAGGAGGTGTCCATTTGATAAGTCTATTAAAACACCCACGCCTTTTACTTCTAGCACCTTTTTTCTAGCATCCGTCTAAGGTTACTGTGTTAACCATCAGCTGCATTTAATATTACTGTCTGTGGCGTCTGTGTTGATAAATCACACACTTTCTAATGTTTCCTGGCTGTAATATAAATGCCTAAGTTGTTTTAAAATAAAATCAATTTCCATACAGTGTGAACAAAACTGTCATACTTTTAGTGCTATGTCACTACTTGGAAAACGATTGCAAGTATTTAAATTAGTCTCCAAGCTTTATCTCACTCTCGGCTTTGTGACAGCTCGCATGTCACCTTGGCAGTTGTCATGCATCAAACAAACAGGAACACATTGAAGCCCAAGAGGATTTGACACGGCAATTATTCTCCCTGTCACACACTTCATGTATATTGTACATGCAGCTTGTGCTTTTACACCTATTGTTGCAAATGAAGCAGCTTCTGTTTTCCTGCATGCAAGTTGCGCAAATATTACTGGGAATAAAACTTTGATTTGATACGCTAAAAGAGAAACATGACAGCCTTGTTGCTGTTATTTCCAATGCCATAAAGATTCATATTCATGCTGTCATCATATGAAACAGTTGTGCTGCTCTGTAGATAGATACAGTGAATGAGGCTGTTTTGAAGTCTTCTTGTCTCAAAATTTGTTTTTAAATTGCCTAGAAAATTCACCTGTGTACTTCCTCAGTGGAAAAGCTTTACACCGTATGCCTGATACTAGTACTGTAACTATCAATTATTTCCATTATCGATTCATCTGCAGATTATTTTCTCAATTTATAGTTTGGTCTATAAAATGTTTTGTCCGCCCAGCGGCCCAAAACCCAAATATATTATGTTAGTAATGCTATAAACACAGAAAGGCAGAAGCTGAAATCAGAATTAATGTTATATGCCATTATGGCTAGATTAAATGACTTAAAGATAAAATAGTTGCAGATACATTGTTTCAGCTTTGCCTGACATCAGGTTTGAACTAAATTGATTAAAATATTATGTCTCTCCAAAGACCATAGAATAATACTAAAATGTAATACTTCTTAAACGGAAATAATAATTCTTCTTTATCTCACATTCCTGCCTGAAACATTCCACATCTCCCACATATGATATGCCCTGTCATAAAAATACTCCTTTCTGCTTCTCAGTTTATTTTTACCCGCCTATCACGTCTATCTTTTGCATTTGCATTGCGGCTGTATCACAGGAATTGTTTTAGCTGCATTTGTTTGTGATGCCGTGTCTGTGACTGTTGTGACTTGTTACTATTCCTTCCTTGTAATGTTGATCCATCAACGGCAACTTTTCAAGCAGACACCCAAACAAAGACACTTGGACATTATTAAAATAACAACTACATGTACTGTGCAGTTCTGGACCACTGTGCTGTTTGATATGTTCATCTTCTTTGCATATGTGGACAAACAGATACTTTAAATGTGCCTCAATGGGGAGGTAGCAGAACAATGTTCAGCAGCCTAAAACATGAGGGTAAATGTCAGGTTATGGTGTCAACCCATCCAGATTACAAGATGTTGGATTTTTTTAAAGCTGCCTACTGCACACTGACGTTCAGTAATCACAACAGAATAATCCATTTCAGAAGAGACACAGATAACATTTTCTTATCCCAGGATGACTTAAATAGATATAATGCAATGCAGCTGCACCTTGGTGCATTTTGAGTAACAGGTCACAAGTCTTTCTGGGAAAATGTAGGAAACCACAATGAAGTGGATGAAAAGTAATTTATAAAACAGAATAGCAAATGTAGTGCTTTGTTTGAGTTGTTTCTGTTTGTATGGAAGTTCTAAATTAATGAAGAAAATAATCAAATATGGTTACCATTTCTTGATTGAATTTACGAAACCATTACTGTATTATATAAATACTGCTCTGTCATATAAAATAACATAACATGAAAGAATTTCGGCCTTATTTCCCACCCCTACAGAGTTTTGCTCTTGTCACAGCCCCCTGCCAGCTGTTTCAGCATGTGGTGAAATGCAAAGCTTGACAGGCCTATTTACAGGTACGAAACTATGATTGGACAATCTCAGTTTGGGGGCGTAGTTTAGCAAATTCTTGTTAGCATTAGGGCTGTGCGATCTGTCAAAAAATTCATATCCGAATATAATTCATATACATTCATAACGGTATATCTCCCAATATAGAACATTTTTTGCAAATTCAATGAAATGTGGCATTTCCAACTGTAACTCAGAATATTTCTCTGCATTGTAAGGGTGGAGTAAGCAATTCTGGAGAAATCCAACACCATGACAAATACTATGATATACAGTAAATAACGACACAGCAAGAGGAACTAATCTTAGCTAGGTTGTGGATCAGCAGAGTGACGCTACTTGCTGCTGCAAAGCTAACATGAGAGGACAAGACAATCCCATAGCAGCATAGTAGATCCATACAGTGACACTCACAGCTCTCCTGTTACTATAGTTAACATCTATCTAGATAGCCTCACAACAAGAAAGTCCCGGGTTCAAACCCTGCTCGTCACAGCCTTTCTGTGTGGAGTTTGCATTTTCTCTCCTTGGCTGCCATTGACCAGTGGCACTGATATAGATCTGGAGTTGGTCCCCGTGCACTGCACAGCGGCTGCCCAATGCTCCCTTGAGGGATGGGTTAAATGCAGAGAATGAATTTCGCTACATGTATGTGTATTCGAAAAAAAGTACAATAAAGTACCTTTCTAATCACAACAACAGCATGTCTTGGCAAACTATAAAGTGAGCTGTATGCAAGCTAATTGACGTTGACTGACACACATCATGGCTGGTACTGCTGGATAGTGTTGTGTAGCTCATCCATTATTTTTACACTGGCACGTGTGGAAGAATGGTGAAGTTAGTTTCAAGTTGGATATTAATTTTATATTGGACATTGGATAGATGTCGAATACCAACTTCAAACTAACTTCAACTCTGTTGAAAGCGCCGTTCCCTCACGAAAAATTTACGGTAAAGTGTGGAATTTGCAACACGACAAAATAACTGATAGAGCAGCATAACTGTAAACAATAACCGTTCTTCTATTGTCAAAGATGGATATCGTCATATCACACAGCCCTAGGTAGCCTATTGTTTGTCTCTTGATTAGAGCATCAGCTGAACAACTTAAATGTAATTCCTCCTTTAGTACAGCTGTAATATTTGGCTGGTCTTGGGAAGAAATAGCCTTCTTGGGTCCCTGAATTTTCCTGGCGTGATGTAATGCCCCCATGATGCCCAAAACAGAGCTGTCACTCCCTGATGACATCATCCAAGCTGCAGTGAACAGGTCTTTTCACAAAACACACACAGCTGGTCAGTGCATCACATGCTCGCTGGCTTAAAGCCTTGACTTGAATATGTATCTCCATCACCATCAAGTCTCCCCAAGAAAATGAGGCCCTCTTTATTGCAGTTTCTGACCTCCAGTTCTCTTCTGGCTGATGGGATCATCTTCATGTCTGTGGAAGCTGTATATTAGTTTTGTGCCATGCCTCTGGGGGATTATGTGCGAGTGACACACCCAGCATCATTTTTCACAGCGTAACCATTAAGCACAGCAGGGAGTGTTATCAATATTCATGAGGGGGCGGAGGGATGTGGACCTGGGGCAGGGGGGATGAGCAGCAGGAATACCTCCTGGGTGTTCGAGTTGATCACTGTATTGTGCATGGCAACTTCACTGACTTACCGCGGGTAGGATCTTTGCAATGTGATTTGAAGGGAGTAAAACACGCAAATGCTTGCAGATGACAACTACATTTGACCTTGAATGAATTAGACCTAATCGATGTCTTGTTCCATAATCACCCCCTTTATAAATATTGATGAATTATAGGCACCCATCTGTGTCAGACAATGGCATGTTCCTGACCTTTCAGTGAAGGTCTTGTCCATTGACTACAAAATCTAAGAACTGTCATGAAGGCAACGCTTCAGAATCAGAATCACTTCATTCACCCAGCAGAATAAATAAAAAGGGGTTTTGTGGCATAAGGTATGGTGAGAAACTAATGAGGAGGTGTGGGCAAAATTGAATATAAAGTTGATGAAATGCTTGTGAAATAGAGAATGAGGGAGCAAATACAAATGGGAAACTGATTGTTATAGAATTTACCTCATAACCGCATTTCACTAGGCTACTGAATAATTACCCTAAAATAGTGTAATGTACGTATTAAATCTCAGATAAATAAAAGTGCCCTCAAACAGGATCAGAATAAATGGAGAAATATGCTATCTGGGGGAAAAAAACACAACCTACAGATAAATAAAGATGTTAGATGGTAAAAGAGCAGGATTGAAGAAGGATGTAACATACAGATGGATGGTGCCAGACCAGGGTCTGCTGGTTTGTTATGGCCACCATTCTCCTTCTGCACCTATGAAACATCTGCTGAAAACAGTTTTCTTCCAGAGCAAACCAGTCTGCTTAAATATATTTCTCCTCTCACAGAGTTGTGAGTAGAAAAGAAATAAATTTGCTCCTATACAACGGTAACATATGTTCTCCCTCTGACTCTGGCTTGAGTTTAATTTATCCTTAATGTTTTCCGCTGTGACACTTGTTTGACAGTGAACATGGCCTGCCTTGATTCATGTGTGCCACTGAATTCTCAACGTTCTCATTTGTGAGGGGTTTTTGGCAAACATTTGTCCAGAATGTTATTAATGCATTTGTGGGGAAGCCGAACATGAAGCACGGCAAGTGGACATTTTGTAGTGCAGTGTTGTCATTACACCGCTAGTTTCACAGAAGCAGTTTAGGTCATTGAGAATCTGAGGCTGACACAAAAGCAAACAGAAGAATCTTTTGGCAGGAGAACAAATACAGTAACACTGAAGTAAACAATTGCTCTAAGATCCCATTACCCCTGTGACTAGGATTTTAAAACTCGAAAAATAGATTTCCCCCTGAAGTCACAAACGGTAGCTCCTGCCAAGAAGAGTTAAAGTGTCTTAATGACGTATTTGCGGTCTGGGGATGAAATGTTAACACTCTTAAACATTCTGTTGTAAATGCTGAAATGAATAATTACCAGTGAATAACATCCCAACTGAATGCCCTTTTCCTCTGTGCTGATCTATTTAACCTGCAGCTTCAAAATCTTGTTTCTCAACCTGCAAAACCTTGGGACAAATATGGTGTCATGGGAATAGACTGACAGAGTATCAGGCTCCACAGCAGATCCGGCAGCTCAGCTTGTCTGACCTTTTGGTAATAAGTCCGTTCTCTCGGCCACAGGGCCAAATGGCTGCCCACGGTGCTTTTGTGGAGGGAGCAGAGAGGCTTAAGAGACTGTCTGAATAGGCTGTTGTGGCTGAATAGACTTTTGGTGCTGGGCAGGATGTTAAAAATATAAACATCATACTCTTCACTAATATAGTTAATAAAGGTGCAAGAGGATGCAGTTTTTTCTTTGAGGCAAATTTGTTTTTTAGGCAGTTTCCTTTCCTGAAGCAGTGTTCCTGTGATTCCCTGGCCAACAAGCCGATTTGCATGTCAGCACAAATTCTAACTTGTTTTATTCAAGCAAAGCAAATGTTTATAATTACGCCTCAACTAGAGACACACACGCACACACATTTTAGTTTTATGTTCTTACAGAAACTATTTAGAAAACGTGGCTCTCCACATCAATTGTGATTAATATCTCAACATGCTCTTCAAGTGTTTTTATTTTCTTTATTTATTTGTTGTGTCATCCTTCACCCTGGGTACACAGCAAGGCTTTGTTGGCTAAGTGATATTTTTATGACTCATGATGTTGCCTTTATGCAAAGCCTTTGTATTATGATAATAATATATACTCTGCATTATTCATTTTTAGCCAGAGGCAAACATTTGCACTGCATCAGATGCTGGATGCATGTAGCAGCTTGGATGCGGAGAAGAAAAATGCTTACCACACCAAAATCTGTTTTACCTCAAAAGCATCTTGCTGAATTTAAAAGGAAGGCTGCGGATAATAAACAGATCCTCTGCTTTATTTACAGCTTTCTTTACATGACTTTAAACCATAGTGAGAACAAACTTCCTGAGTGAAAGGCCAGTTCTTCAAACCTCTCTTTCGAAGTATACTTCCTCAGTTCAATACTGGCTGCTTTTGAGATTGATTCAGCCCAGCATGTGAGGTTGCCCTAATGTGGGAATAGAATTGTGTAATTCCCTTCGACTTGGAAAGCATGCAGCCACCTACTCAACCATTTCCCTTGTTGCTGGATAAACTGTCCGGTCAGTAATTTCAGTATTCATTGTGCAGATGAACAATATAAGGCTTGATTAAAAAACAAACCATGTCATTTGAGACAATAAAGACAAGCGCACAGAGGAAGGAGGTGTCACCTCGGCCGTTGAGCTGCACAGTAATTGGTCTTGGGGCTCTTTCACGGTCGGGGGGAAAGAAGATTGCTTCATTAAAGTTCCTCTTCTGATAACTGCAGCAGCCACATTGATAGAAAAGAAGATCTTAACTGAATGACTGTGCCATTAGGGGGGAAAAGTGCCCGTGGGGAATGAACTGGAATGGCGAATAATGCAGATAATGGCTTTATTTGTGCATGGCAGTATTCACAAGCTCCAAAACATACTGATTCACATTCAATTACTGGTTTACTTTCCTGTTTCATTAATCAGCCCCTTGGTGCAGTTGTTGGATCAGTCAGGTGTTTACCTGCTACTGTAAACAGCTCGCTGTGTGACAGGCTGCTGTAGCAACACACTGGTTTAATGCTTGGTGGTATCTCTGTGGTTGTGTTTGCATGATTAGTTTTCTGAGCTTTTTTATGTTGCTATGTTAGTGATATTCCACCTATGCGATCTTTAAACATAACTTAATCTTTTGAGTATCAAACACTCACCTCCTTTAGGCTATAAAGGTGGCTGTAAAAGCTGTGTAATTTCTCATTTCACAGATCACACCAGCTGTGGTCAGCTTGGATTCATGCCAGTCACAAATGGAGTCTTACAGGAACTAGTTTTTACGATAGTAAAAATAAAATCGTACAGGCTTTTCATACCACTCCTGCAGCACGCCGCCACCATCTGCCCAGATGCTCAGTATGTTCCAAAGAGTCATATTTTCACCTAAATATGACTTAATACACTGCTTTCAACTAGGTGCATCTGTTACAGCTGTTTGTTATTGGAACTAAATTCAGCCAAACATCTCGTGTTTGTGAAGTCAATATCAGTATCAGCTGCAAAAGGCGGAGAAACACATTTCTTTGAAAGGGTGTGAATGTGTCTTGACAGTTTTCTGAGAAAAGAGGTAGAAGAACATCATTTTACAGCATTTTATAAGGCCAGATATTTCACAGATTACCCAACACCACCACAACGTGAGTTACATGGTTAGTTTTATATAACTGGGCAGTGAGTAAAAAAAATGAAAATCCTAGAAGCCTGTGAATAGACAGCCAGCACTAACATAGCCGGTAACCAGAGTAGCAAGACTAGTCTTTGAAGCCTTACTAGTGCACTTTTTGGAGCCGATTCTCTGGCAGTGGACAAGCGACTGTATATTGTTTGAATTACTTTCTGTTTGACTCTTGCTACCACACACAGTGATTTTAGGTACACAAGCCTGTTAGTTCCTGCAGTTTTAAAGCAAATGTAGCTTCAACTCTTGCAGTTTTGTCTTTGATGTAAGAACTTAAGCTTATTCTGGTCCATCATTTAAATCAGTGTGAAAGTGTGAAATTTGGATAACTAATATTTTTTTCTCCCTGTAAACATGATCAAAGCAGATCAATGTACCTTACCTTTGAATTCACCGGTGAGTGACACTGGCCTATCTCATGACTGCATCTCTTTCATCTACTTAACCTGAGCCCTGATGTCTAAGGGAATTGGCTCTGGGTGACGAGATAGGTTAGCGATTTTGTGGAGATTATCCGAGCAAGATAAAGGTTATTTGTTATCATTGCCTCCAATCACCAGTTTGCCCTGTCTATGAAATAATAAGGCAGTGTGGATGATTAAATGGCCAAAAAACATTCTGGTCTCACATACTGCACTGTATCATGGGAAGGAAAGGTCATTCAATATATATGGAAATTATTAATGCTGTCTGTGATTATAGGGCGCAGCTCAGATAGCTCACGAACGGAGAACGAGAGGAAAAATGACGAAGTAGGTCTATGGCAAAGTGTTCCCTTATATTGTATGAAGAAACCATTTTCTAAATCCTCCTACTCCTCTGGGTTTCAAAGTGTCCATTCTTTCTCAACCTTTTGTCACTGATGAGTTTTTGTTGAGGTGAAACACTGAACAAGGTCGGTGTGAGATGCAATTACTCGCTCCCTTACAGTTGCTACAAACACAACCTTATGACTGAACCATGCAGACAACACAAACTGGTGTTTGTACTATGTTTAGCAAAGAATCTGATCCGTTGTTTCTATTAAAGATAAGAATAATCACAAGTCGATGAACTGTAAGGCAAAAAAAGGACAGATCTCAAAGAAAGAGAGCAGGGTGAATATGTGGTTAAGCACTATTTTGGTATTCTGTTGCGGAGGAAGCAGCCCAGCTGTCAGAGTGGGCCCTTACGTGAGTATAATCTCGGAGGACAGGGCAGTGGCAATATTCTCATGGACACCCGCACTCTAATGTATCCCAGACCCTTGAAACAAATGACCCAAATACTCACTGAATCAAGGCATTTGGCTGACAGTGCACTGCAGATGTAGTTTTACTTACACAGAGGTTATTATTAGTGCAGACTACAACAAAGCCCATAAGCAGCAGTGTTACACCAGTTAACGTCATGTATTTGTGCTGAGCAGATTTGTCTGCTTGAAGAGAAGAGTGTTTTTCCCTAGAGAGATAAAAAAAGACAGGCTGACTGTCGCTCTCAGTTCAGGGGCTTGGTGTTGCATTATAGTGCAATTGTTGTTGTTCTTAATGCCCTCAGTGACTTCAGATTGATTCAATGATACAGATTTTTTCAAAGCACAAATGAACACTTTGCAGCAGTGCGTGACAATACAGAACTATGACATATGGAGAAATGAGCCTGGTTTAAAGTTTCACTTGACAGAATTGAAATCTATATGAGGCCTTGATTACCCAGTAATTATTGTGAATTGAATATGGCAGTTGCAGAACATAAAGTTCTCCATAGCTATTAAACGGGGTCAATGAGTCATCAGCCATTTAACTCCTGATTAAAGCCAGGTGAATGGGATCTCATACAATCACTCACTGATGCTACGAATCTGCATTTTGACATGACACAACCCAATTTTCTTACGACAGCCACACTGCTCACCTCTTCCAAAACTAATGGCCCAGTGATAGACTGTCAGATCCTGAAAGAGCTGGCCCTGAACCAGCTGCAACAAAGCACCACAGGAACGCCCCAGACGGTGGGGGGAGGAGGTCTCCAAGCAACGGCCAGCGGTGGCATGCACATTCAGCTATTGACTTAGCCTTTATCCACAGACTTGTGTGGTTGTCAGATCCCCTACAGCAATCTCGCTCCTGAGCGAGGACCTCTGCCATGCCCGCGCATCTCTATCTTTCTATCCTGTCTTAGTTATTATCATCGCTACAAACTCATCTGCCTCAAAGAAAGTGAGCATCAGCCTCAATTGGAGATGTCTGAAAAGAAAATAGTTGGCTGTTTCTTTCACCGTGGTGTCAAAGAAGCTTTTGAATTAATGTGTAATGGAAGTGTTACCTGAGGTGTGTGTAGCACAGAAGCGTAAATGTAAGTTTCAGAAAGGGAAGATTGCCTTGAGCCGGGAAAATAAGCTGTCTATGGGGTTTTGTCAGCAGCAGGAAATGTAGAAAGTAATGTTTGAATTGTTGGTGGAGGGATGACAACAAGTTCAGTCATCAGCCACATTTGAAACTCAGATGTTTCTGTTAATCTTTCAGGTTCACACTGCCTAATTAGAAGCCAAACAGCACTTGTAATCAAAAGTCACACAGAATCATAAATAAAGGCGGTTGAATGCTTGAAATGAACTTGTTTGTACAACATGTTGCCCGACCACGTCTGAAGTGTTGCTAGTGTTTATAGCAGTTCTGAACTGCCACACACAAAGACGGGGTGAGAAGCAGGCTGTCAAAGAGATGAGTGAGATGCGATAATGATTCAAATATGAGATATAGACGCAAACTTTAAAACTTATCCAGCTGGTATATACAGTATACCTGTGTATATACCAGCTGCATACAGCGTGCTAGCCTTGAAAACCAAGGTGTTTTCTAGCATTAACTTAGCTCTCCTTTTTAGCTAGGCTCCTTACCTGCTAGGTAATAACTTTTTTTAAGCTCCGTCTTCGACATTGTGTGCATGAGGGAGAGAGTGAGAGAGAGGGACGGGTGAGTGAGAAAGAGAGAGGGATGAGGGAGAGGATGTGCTGCGCAAATGCGCAACGGCACTTTACAATCAAATACGATTTTCAATAGATCTAGTAAAAAAAAAAACGAAAATCAATCTGTGGCGGTCAGCGTTGATATTGTGGCAGGCCGCCACAAATAAATGAACGTGTTTCTGTCACTCGTTTGTGAGAAAGCGATTAAGCTAGCTGCACCTAAATTTGGAGTGCACACGTGTTCAAGCCTTTATTTTAAATCCACTGAAACCACTGACCAGTGTGAGCTAACAGGCAGGTTATCCTGTCAGTTTCTCTCTTTACAAAGACAAGTGTTAGTCTTAGTGTAGTATGAGAGTCTTACCTGTAGAGCGGCTATAAAGTCTTCATGTTATGCGATACGAGAATCACATACAACCATTTTTATCAAGTAGTCTCTCCAAATCCTGTGGGAAACACTGAGTAAAAAGCACGTTTTGACTATTTAATTTATGCAATGGTACAGAAAAAGGCAAAATAAATGTAAAAAATGTGAATGTACTTGTTTGGTATTCTGAAATTTTTTTCATTATTCGGTTTCAGCTTTGGCCAAGAATTTTAATTTTGGTGCATCCCTAGTAAATATCGACTGCCAGTATGATTAATTTTGAATTGAATGTTCTACATCCATTCATGTGTTTATCCCGGACCAATAACTGGGAAGAAAACATCCCAAAAAGGTGGGGTTTCCTGCCCTCCTCTGACACGATTAATGCCTTCGACTCATTGGAGCTAAAATTGAATGCCTGTGTTTTCTTGTCCATTATAGCAAGCTAGCTAACCAGTGACAAGTGAAGTGAGACAGGTGTTGTCAAGGATACATAGGGTCTCATGTACATTGCCAACACAGATACAAGCATGACAGAAGGAGTGTCGATTGAACAATCTAGTGTACAGTTCTAGTTATAGTCTATGTAAGATAGTTATGACATTTTATCTCAAGACATCCTTTTGCATGACTGCATTCATCTGCAGAGGGGCAATAAATAATAAAACAATTTGACCAGTCAAAGAACTCCTGCGACTAGGAGAATTAGAATTTCTTTAGTCAAGGACAAACTCTTGGCCATTTACTGTACAGACTTTTGGCAACCTGGCATGTTAAATGTTATGGAAATATGGAATTCCTCTGTTAAATAACACAACAGAAGAAGGTGGGAACAGCTGAATATGACTAGCAGTTTGTGCCATGGTTTGCCTTCACTTTATATTATATGAGAGGCACACGTAACTGATGGTTATCAGATGTCAACATCTGTCTCTGTGTACCTATAAATCCCTGTATTTCGAGGTCATTTCCTGTTGTTGGTTCAGATATTGCACGACCAAAATGCAACACCGTTTGTTTGGAAGAGAATCAAAACCTGCAATTTCTGGGTATTTGGTGCCATTTGGTCATATAGGGATAGTAATGCTTGTGCCTTCCAAAACAAATGGAACCAATATTGTTAATACTCCATAAATAAAACTCCCTAACATGTTTAATGTGAACATGTGTCTTATAACACTTTATTTCACACCTGTCCTCTGTACAGTAAGCTCATATGTGGTGGAAGTTATCAATTACTGCAGCACCAGTTTAAATTTTAGGTTCACAAAGACAACAGCCCAGTATGTGTCACCTTTCTATGCACCAACAATGTCCAGCATGGTCCTGGTACATTCTTTGCTTTTGTTATGTTATTTTCACTCTTTCAAAATTCCAAGATTTTCTTTGTGCCTGAAACAACATAAGTCCAGATTGGTCCTTATCAACGGTATATTTTAAAATAATTCCCCAGAGAAGAAGTAATCATAATTAGCTAATTAAAGAAGGCTTAAGAGAGGGGTTGAGTGAAAGAGTGGCAAAGTAGATTAGTGAAAATGTGCATGTGTTGACACTGAAGGAGGAAGGAAATGTCTACTGTCTAATTTCTATTTATGGAGAATGATCTATTTTCAAGGGCATGCTTAGAGCCAGATGCTGCTTTTAACAGTTGGCTGTTTGAGATTATTACACAGTCTCGTTCAGGAAATCTCTGTCTGAGATTATTGGTTTAACTAAAGGTGAACAGTAATTCGACGGCCTTGAGTAAAAGCAAAACCCTGTGTGTCAGGCAGTTTGTATACACACTTGTGAGCCCATCTGCCAGCAGCTAAGGGTTTGCGTTAAACACCATCCCTGGTAATTACATGAAATCGGAGGGATTGTTTATTGTCACGGGCTTTGTGATCTGGACATTGTCCCGGTTTCTTCCTGGCTCTATGCCAGCTCAGGGTCTTACAACAAACAGCAGTGGGGGAGGGAGTACTTAATATGGAAATGGCATTAATTACTGGGCCTATATAACAGATGTGACCTTCAGCCTCCATTCAGCATAAATTCTCATCATGAAAAAAAACTGGATCGATTATGAAATAACTTTGCAATAACTGGTCTATAAATACCATTTTTTATACAGGATCTCTTCTTTTATGTAAAAGTCTTTCTTTCAATCTTTGGTTTTACTGAGCACTGAGTTACAAGCTGAAACTGGTTCACTGGTGTGTGTCAGTGTGGTGTGTGCTTTAGTAACTCAACTCCCCAAGCAGGTGATCCAATCTTCTAATCAAAATTTTGAAAGATAATCTAAATCCTACTAAAATAGACATGAACTAAAAACCCTCAAACCTCCATGGCTTTGGCATTCCCCAAATCGCCATCATTAAATTGTCAAAAGCTAGCATTTACTGCCTGAGTTGCTCTTTCACTGGCAGTTTGAACACCAGGCTGTCGATTCCAATGTACCGTGCTGATTAACATATTAACACATTCTTTTCTTCAATTTTCTAGCGCTGGCCCCAAAGGAGATAACATCTACGAGTGGAGGTCGACCATCCTGGGACCCCCGGGCTCCGTGTACGAGGGAGGCGTCTTCTTCCTGGACATCGCCTTCACGCCAGACTACCCATTCAAACCCCCCAAGGTCAGCAGTAAAATATTTGGATGTTTAGTAGGGATGTCCAGATTCGATCACGAGATCGGAAATCGGGCCAGATCACGTTGTTTCAGACTCGATCGGAATCGGACGTTACCTCCCGATCAGGACTCGGATATAAATGTATATATATTCTCATATTTTTATTTACTGTTGCACTAAGGTCCAAAATGAAGAATTGATTGTTCAAGCTACCTCACAGAAGTGCTCTGTTTGTTAACAGAGTTGTTGAATGTTAAAATAATGTGAATTAAATAAAAAAAAGAACATCCTGGATCTGTTTTTAAGTATTATAGAAGTATCGGATCGGGACTCTGTATCGGTAGATACTCAAAATCACATGACTCGGACTCGGACTTGAGGGCAAAAAAACATGATCGGAACATCCCTAATGTTTAGGTAGCTGACCAGCTTCCTAGGAAACTGGAGAATGTATGTAGTCATTTAAAGATCTGGAAAAGTTCACAGATGGGCCACACACTCTGTGACCACACATTTTCAGGACTAGAAAACCAGAAATATGCCTCTGCCCCTGTTTGGGAGTATTTTGGTTTTAGTCAGATGATAAATATGAGCCAGCCAACACAGACGAAGCTGTGTGGACATCTCCTCTGTTCAGCCCACCGATGTGTCTCTATCTGCCAGAGCAACAATTGTCATCAGGTACTTCACCAAGAATCTGTGGAAGAAGGTTTCCATCTATACATTATTCTATGGGCCTTTTAACTAGCATTGTTGGTTGGACAATATGATACATGCTACAATGACCTATATCACAAGCAGCTCTGTATTTCATTTTTTCTTTTTTGTTTTGTTTACACAAATACATACCGTATACCCTGGTGAAATGTCAGAAGGGAACGAAAAAATAGATTTCTCCCAAGCCTTGTCATATCTAGTCATATACACACAGACCTTTTGTATATTTTCTGTGCAGAATTATTTACAGTTACATATGGCCATATGACCTGGTATTACTGTCATGGAGTAATGTCCCTGGCCACCAGATGAATTAAGCCAATATTAACTGTCTTGAGAAAAAGCTCTAAGGCTGCTTGATGTTCCACTGTGTTTACCAGCTAATTAGTTTGTCAGCTTGCCATTTGGTGTTGGGAAGGTAGTGTAAAGTTAGTTTGTCAGAGTTGTTAGAGCTTTCTTGTTGATAACATCTGTGCATTGTGGATGAGTTTTGAGAATGAACCAGACTAGACTAGCAACCTAGTCTAGACTAGCAACCTAGTCTAGTCTAGTTTTCTAATTATCCTCCCAACACAGAAATGGTGAGAAAACAGCTGAGAAGATGTGGAAATTAACTTTTTGGCTCACCTGCCAAGGGGGCTGGTAGATGAAGAAAACCATAGGCAAACATATTTTTTTACCAGCCAAAATAATAATTTGCTTTTTTGTGTCAAATATAAATTTAAAACCAAAATTCAATTATTGCTTTAAAATGTACTTCAAACATAACAATAAATTGTTTTTTACAAGATAAAAAAACTTACAAGATGCTTATTAATAATTCAACTAAATCTTATCACTACTCACTATTGTCATGTTTATCACTTTCTACAATCACCCTCTTCTGGCCTCCTGGTTCTGACAGAGTCCTGGTGCCACATGTGGGATCAACATTTTTAATATGGATCATTCTCCTTGATCTCTGTGGAGGACAGCAGGGCCATTAGAAGATCTGACAGTGTGTCAGACACTGACTGGACTGCCAACTACCCAGATAAAAGCTAAAAACACTGCTAGTAAAACTTTTGTAATTAGCTCCTAACACTAGCTTTCACGCTACCTTATTTCACAGGGGTATTAAGCCAATCTGCCGGCTTGCTGCACTTTATGAAAAGTATGGAGGAGATTTTGTTGCCTCTGAGCAGGGAAAGATGGTAACAGACACAAGACAGAAAGACGAAGCGAAAAGCCACAGCTGACATGGCGCAGCACGCTGGTTCCGGTAAAGCTGGCCGACTATGAGAAAGACCACATGATTACGGGAATGAAGGCCTTTTCACACAGGATAAAACTGCAAACTTTTGTTCAGTATGAATAAGCAAATGCAACATAAATGCGGACATTTGGCCGGTGGCGGGCGTTTCCATCCCTGCAGCAGAGACAAACAAGCAAAAAAATATTCAAGGTAATTCCCACAAAATAGCCGATAAAGTTAAGTAATTTTATTCATTTTTTTGCCAAATCATATTGTTTCATTGCACCACCCTTGCAGGATAAGCAAGTAAAGAAAATTAAAGGATAGATGGGCTGATGCAGTGTAAATTTTATGCATGTTAAATTTTATGCATGTTGACGGCAGCATAATGTGAGACAATTAAAGTACCAGTACAAGGAAGTTGCTAGTAGACCACATTATATAAAACTGGTGTAAGACTGCTGCAGCTTTTTGACACAGCTTCTTCACAGCTTGGTTTGCACTTTTCTACAATTTTGTTTTATGGAGAATCGTTGTGATTGGAGCTCGAAATCTGGGTCGTGCTCAGCCTCTGAAGAACTCCTTTTCTTGTTTTATGTGGTGTTTGTCTGCAGAGTACTTAAAGGACATGGAGTGGATGTTATTATTGAACACGCAGACCGTCAGGGCCAATCTCCCTTTAGTTTGCAGTGCACCCCATTACCCTTTCACTTGGCCTTCATTTTCTCTCCCCTCTCTGTTATGCACACCCCTCCCCGTCCTCGCTCACCCTCATCTCTCCCTCTTTCTCGCTCTTTGTGCTGTGTAACCACCAGCTCTGTGTTTGACAGCAGACTCAAACAAATCCACAGGCTCCGGCCCAGCGTTCTGTTGCCAGAGGGACTTGAGTGTTTCCGCCCCCTCCAATACGTCCTACCCCTCCCTACACACTGTGATCTGTAGCCAAAACCCCCTGCGCACACACACCAAACCCTTCAGCCTTTAGCTGCCATACACCTCCCTCACTATAGAACCGCTCCACTGAAGCTCAGCTGTTGAATGCACTCAGACCTCAGACTTGGGAATTTTGGACCCAGAACCTGACTTTTTAAAATCTCAAGACTCTAAAAGAGAAACAAGAGCTGACAAGTTCGCCAGGTGGATGTGTTTCTGCCTCTGAACTCAGGCCAGGAGAGGAGCACTGTGCCTGCAGAGGCGGTGGGGGTGGAGAGGTTATTTATAACGTCCTGCCCTGGGTGATCTTTTAGGGGTTGGGGGATGCCAAGGCTCATTAGAGGTTTCCTCTGGAGGGTCAGGGTCAGGATGGCCAGATGTTGGTGATTGGTCCTGACACTTGACACCAATGTTGGCCCCACTGCTCCAAACAGATGTCAAGCTCAAATCTAAGCCGAGAAAGGCTACATAAACAGTAGGAGGCTGGTTGTGTGCTTGTTGAGGGTGCTTGAGATGAGCATAGGCAACATTAGTCTACATGTTACGGGGTCAAGTTATGGGCTGTGTGTGGTGCTTTGATTTTAAACCATGCTGCCCTCTGTTGGCCAGTGTGATTCAGTAAAATATTAATAACTTCAATAGGAGATGTTTCTCTCTGAATATATGGAGTAAATGCTGTTTTAAAGCCATCACAAAGCCCAGAAACCAAAAAACTAAATTATATATGGTTCACTGACTGCAATAAAATACTGTCCTTTTAGATACACTGTGTATTTGTGGCTACATGCTCATCCAGCGACAGTGACAAATGGTGTTAAATGCCCCTCAGTGGAGCAATCAAGCACACCCATTATACTGGTAAAGCAGAAAATAGAGGTGGAAGGCCCACAGCAGCTTTTAACTGTCCTCCATGTCTCACCTGTTATTACTCCCAGCTATGACAAACCTCTCAACCTGGCAGACTACACAGCAAATTATGTCTCTTTAAGGATTTAAAGGTAATTTCCAGGAGACATCACTGAGTCCATAATTTTTACTTCACCTACTGCTAACCTGCTCTTATTTGAGGTTTTAACAGATCACTTGTTGCCCTCTTAACTCTTTCTTTTCTCTGCAGGTGATCATTTCTGTGATCATACTAGTGTAAAAAGAATATTGTACGCACATGTAGAGCAGTGTTTCTGTCTTTTGAAATTAATTAATATTGGTTAATTAAAGTGGTGGCAGTTGAAAGCCCATTTCATATTGATTTTATCATAAAGCCTGGTCTACACTACACAATTTTGAGCCCAGTTTGCCGGTTGGTGAGCTCGGCAACCGCCAAGCTGTGATCAGAGGTAAATCAGTGATCCATCTGCGGCCGCCAGTCATCATGACGCCAGCTTAATGTCTAGCATGCCAAATATCTGGAGGAGTCGGCCAACTTGACATCCACATCCAGCTACTTTTTCACTGCTAAACACTTTTTACTCACCTCCAGCTCACTCTCTAGTTCAGACAGTCCCTGCTACCTATGTGTGCTAATCATAAGCTTTCATCGATATTCTTTGGCTTTATAATTGCTATCTGTATAATAACAAACAACCGCTGTTTCGTATGTAGGTTCGCGTCATTTTCCGTTTCACGTGTGTTACCTTAACAAAACGTGGTTTTGTCATGTAGTCTGTATGCCACTGACTATATGCCAATGACTTCAAGACTGCCGTCACAAGATGGAAAGTTGTGTAGTGTGAACAGCTCGGCCATCAGCCAATGCTGAAAG
The DNA here is from genome assembly GCA_024633595.2 of Lepomis macrochirus. Taxonomy (NCBI): domain Eukaryota; kingdom Metazoa; phylum Chordata; class Actinopteri; order Centrarchiformes; family Centrarchidae; genus Lepomis; species Lepomis macrochirus. Next base: position 8,061,484 of record JALXJV020000015.1, on the reverse strand, counting down.
TCGTGTAGTCTGCACACGCCTTAAGTTGCTCTAAAAACAACATCAACTATTTACCAAAACTGTAACTGTGCCGTCACTGCTTCTCCAGTCACTTCTAAAAGATCATTTTACCTGCCAAATGGATGGAGATTATGGCTGATTTAATGGTGACAAGCCAAAACTCTACAGCTGTTCTTCAAAATACACCTTACTCTTAGTGAGTCTGCATCTATTGTGTTCTACATGGTCATGGAATAAACTAGAGCTGAATTGATAAGTCAGTTGTCCAAAATTAATCAGCAACTATTGATATTTTGATATTGTTTTTTTAGCAAAAATGAGTGGTTCAGCTTCTCATTTTTTCTTACTTGTAAGACACGACTGTTGGTTGAAAAAAACAATTTGAATATGTCAACAGGGTCAATTCCCTATGTTTTACATGTTATAGACTAAACATTGAATGCACTAATTGAGAAAATAGACTTAGATTAATTGATACCTTAAACTATGGTTAGTTGCAGCCCTAGTATAAACCTCAACATTGAATTGAAATTTTAATATATGCCGCTGTATCTTGTGGCTATTCATATTTTCATATTTCAGCTTTAAACAGAGCCAGCTAATGATGTGCTAATTTTTGCAGCATTAAACATAAAGATATGAAAGTGGTATCAATCTTCAGATCACACTTTCGGCAATTAAGGTAGTAACAGTATCTCCGAAACTAAAAATTATTCCTAATAATTTCTAATTGATTTAATAAATGTAAGGGATTTGTGTTAAAATGTCCACATCTTTTTAGTTGTTTGCTGGTAATTTTTGTAAATAATTGTAAATTATTTATCCAGTACAGTATTTTTTCACTTAGGTGTCCTTAACAGTTCCAGTAAAGTACAAGTAAACAACACTAATGACAAATTCTCATCTTTTCATCTGGATTTTCTGTTCACACAGTTCCTGTATGATTTTCTTTGTAGTTACTGTTGTAAGTCCTATTTTCTTGTTCTTGGCAAATGAGAACATTCTGTTTCTAAATTTGTAATCGGTACTATTTTTGTGTCTGCAGGTAACTTTTCGTACGAGGATTTATCACTGCAACATCAACAGCCAGGGGGTGATCTGTCTGGACATCTTGAAGGATAACTGGAGCCCCGCCCTCACCATCTCCAAGGTGCTGCTGTCCATCTGCTCCCTGCTAACAGACTGTAACCCAGGTAAGGTCAACATGGGCATTTGACGTTTGTTAAATGCTATTTATTATAAAGACTTTTGTGTGAGGTCTGTTGAAGTGGCAGGAAGGGCTCTCTCTTTATCTGTCTTACTGATCCCTCACACAACTACTCTCAAATCGCCATTTATTTTTCTTCTTCTTTGAATGTAATGTTTATTATGATTCAAGGCCAAATTCCAAGTTGACTCGCAGTCAAAATTATGTTTTCAGCCTACTAATGGAGTATTAAATAAGCCAATTTAAACTGTCATTGTTTCCCAAGGCCGTCTGACAGATCTTTGGCACAGTCGGTGGCCTGTTGTAAATAATAAAAGTCCACATTTTCACAGCAAGTGAGCCGCTTAGAGAGGAGGAGTGTTTAAATGAAAAACTAATATTATCATGTACGATACTATAAAACTTTTAACCTTCACTTTTTTTGGTTGAGAAAAATATTATATTATTATTATATTGAAAATATTGTACATCACTGCTCACACTCTGCACCATCTTCCATCATAAAGCAGTTGAAGAGTTAGTTGTGAGGGGAACGAGCTCAGGCCTGAGTGTAACTAGCAAGAAAACTCTGGACCACCATCGATGATTGTGTGCTGTCTTACATGCAGCAATTTTCAGTTCAATATGTTATGTGACTAATAATTTGTCAGGTAAATGACCTATTATTATCATTATTATTACATGTGACCATAATGGAACCCAGCCGAAGTATTAAAAGTGAAATTATGAATTGAGTTGAATGATAGTTCTTGGGTGAAAACTTTAAATTTTAGGAAACTTTTAAATGCAGAGCTGCAGATTTTCCAAGAGTGCCTTTTGAATGAAACTGTGATTTATTCATTTATTTATTTTGCATTCTTATTTACTCAATGTGCCCACATTGGGAACAGATATTAATATATAAATTACTTAGGCTTATTACTTTTTTGCACAAGACTTCCTAGCTACAGCTGCATCTTGTAGTTTTTTCAGGGCTTGTTTAAGCTAGCAGGGGCAGAGTTATGTGACCTTTCAACTTTTTTCTTCATAAGAATGCTGTCATGCTATGGCCATACCACAGATGTGTTGGCAGCTGTGATTTGACCTCAGTCAGGCGTTAATGCATCCTTGACCTGGGAAATGCCATGTTTGTTGACAAATCTGCCAGGCCGATGCAACAGAATGGATGGAGATAACGAGAACACTTGTAAATACAAAGGCCTGTAAATCAGATGCCATCTTCCAGATAATGGATCCAGATCACGTTAATACAAGGTGTAAATGAGGCATCTAAGTCAGAATCAGTCGTACATCTACATATGGTAAAAAAAAAAACATCTGAGACTGATTGGGCCTTTTAATTATATTTTCACGGATCTAATATGCATTACAATATTTTGAGGGCATTGAGATGTTTGTCACCAACAAAATATGTTGGCAAAAAAAACTGATTTGCATACATAACCAAAACACTGCTTCTTGGCATGTTCCAATAGATCCAAAATAAATGTGATCATTTTTGTAATATAACACGTCCACCTTCGTACAATCTGTTTACACAGTTTGTGATTCCTGCCCAGCGAGTTCTTTACAATGATTTACATATTCTATCTTTCTCTCTGTCTGTGTACCTTTCAGCCGACCCTCTGGTGGGAAGCATTGCCACACAGTACCTGACCAACAGAACAGAGCATGACAGAATAGCCAAACAATGGACGAAGAGATATGCCACATAGACTCCCTGCCGCGAACCGTCCCCTCCTTTACCTCTCTCACCCTTCACTATACCTCTCTCTACCTCTTGCTCTCACCCTTAGTCTGTCAAAGCACACTCACTAAGTGCAACGGTATACCTGCCCTCCTATCACCCTCCTGCTCCTCCTCTTTCTCCTCCTCCCCAACATTTTATCTACCTTTTCTGTGTAAAAAAAAAAAAAATCAAACAAGACAAAAAATGTCCTTTGTTCCTTGTTGACTTGAAAGCTTCTTTTTATACAAAGAGTAGATTGGGATTTTTATTTTCCAATAACTGAATGTTGGAAGTATTGTATTGGAGAAAAAAAACACAGAATATTATAATTATCATACGCATTGTCCTCCAACTATACAGTATGTATTCTCATTTTCTTAGTGGCACCTGGAACAAACATGCAGAATATATGCTTTTACTTTGTTTTCCTTGTTTTGTTTTTTTTTTTAGTTTTTTGTATTTGTCATCAATATGTTATCTGCATGGAACAGGAAGATTTGCGTCAATGGATCCTTCATGCTTTTTAACTTCCTCTGATTTTGTTTGTACTGTATGTATTTTTTCAAAGGCTTTTGAGGCAGACCACAAAAGTATAGGTCTGCCTGTGAAAGAGGCAGGACTTGTATATTTACTGGCTACCCGCCACCTCTGCAATTGCAGAGTGGTTTGTTGTGCACTTGTATTACTGAAGCACCCAATAAAACACACTGTGGTTGGCTTGTGAGAAAACACTCGGCTCTGTCTGGGATTTGTTTGACTTCAGCCTCTACAAATATTTACACTTATTCAGTGACCTTCCATTCACTCAGTTCAGCTCTCAACTCAGGCTGCTTTTATGTCTCACTCACCTGATTATAAAACTTTATAGTCGGAAACATCATCTCAACTCAAATAATGCTCTTATCAAATATTTGCTTTAGTTGGGTGTGTCTCATTATGACTCCTGCCGTGTCTTGTGGCTTTTATTTCCTCTATCAAGGAGGTGTGATGTTTTCTTCTTCTAGTGTCCCTCTGTCTGCAGGATATATCAGAAACTGAATGGATCTCTGTGAAATTATGTCGATTGGCTTTTTAGATATTAGCTATTTGAGCTGGGTCACAATTCTTAGGGCATGTTTAAGGATAAGGAAGTTGAATTAGGGTCTGAACAGAAGTACTCTTGTTACTGTAAGTAAGTATTTTTTTAGCCAAGTTAGCAGCGTGGCTCTCTATAGGGATGGCAATATTGATCTGCCAGCTGGTCAATTCACAACTTTGTTCCAGAATGTAATGTCTCAACAACTATTTACATTACATTTATTCATTTAGCTGACGCTTTTATCCAAAGCGACTCATAGCTGCTATACATGTCAGAGGTCGCACGCCTCTGGAGCAATGAGGGGTTAAGTGTCTTGATCAGGGACACAATGGTGGATGGGTCACAGTGGGGAATTGAATCTGGGTCTCTCACACCAAAGGCATGTGTCTTATCCACTGCACCAACACCACACCACTATTTAACGGATCAGCACAGATATTCATGGTACTCAGACGATGATACCTATGAATTCTGACATTTCTTCTAGTGCCACCATGAGGTTGACATTTGTGGACAGCAGTTAGATTGGCTGCATTAGAACTCTGTGCAGATGTTCATTTTTCTCTCGCAATTAATTATTATAATTTTGGTGATCCCTTTCATAACCACCATCAGGTCAGAAGTTAAATTTGTCCAATACTTTAGTTTATGAAAAAATCCTGCATAACTAATTACATTCCCATCAGCCTCAGCTGTACTTTTTACTTTTACATTGTGCTAATTAGCAAATGTTAGCATAACACAAAGCTAAGATGCAGAACATGGTATAAACATTAAATCTGTTTAACATCACTGTGTTAGCATTGTCATTTTATGCATGCTGGGTGAGTATTAAGCTCAAGTACAGCCTCACAAAGCCACAAACATGGCTGTAAAATTTACTACCCATCAACACAAGACATAAACAAACAGAATATCCAAAGCCTGAAGACAAAATAACTCCCTGGTTTACAGTGTTGGGCAAGCTACTTGGAAAATGTAGTGAGCTAAGCTACTGGCTACTCTACATTAAATGAAGCTTCAGTACACAGAAGCTACCCCCCAGTGAAATGTAGCAAGCTAAGCTACAGCAACGTGGCAAAAGTAGCTTAGTTACATCTAAGCTACTTTTATTTTTTTAATAGTTCATAGTTAGGTCATTTATATATAAATATTTATATACACACACTCACACACACAACATAGGCCTAGTTTATATTGAACCAACTTCATTCCACAGTAGAAAGACTAAAAACCTGCTCCAATGTGCGAGAGAGCTAAATAAGACACAGAAACTCTCCTACTTACTGCCATGTCATTGCTGCTAAATGTACTTCCTCATGCAACAAACGGAGAACCATTGTTGTTTGTATAAAGCAACTTAATTATCATATTATTAATTAATTCAATTAATTCATTATTAATTAATTCTATATTTTTTATAGTTTATATGTGACTTTGTGCTCTGGCAACATTGCAACCTAAAGAACCTAAACATCCACGGAAGAGAAAGACCGAGAGAGAGAGAGAGAGAGACACTCCGTCGCACGTGTCTTTATTCACTTGCAGCAAAGTCGCAAACATAAATCCAAGGATCGGTCCGTGATGTCACCATCACAGGGAAGCGCTTCTGCCGGCTGCACATACAGGTCCGTGTGTGGCGGTGGTGTCACTTACTGATCCATCAGAAATGCTTGGGAAAATGTAGCGTGTGTGGAAGCTACCGCGCTATTTGAAAAGCTATTTGATTCAGAAAATAGCGACGCTACCACCAAGCTACTGAGAAATGTAGTTAAACTAATGTTTTGTAAACACTGCTGGTTTACAAAATAATAGGTGCACAATATAGCCTACAGCATCTAGACATTTCAGATCCTTAACAAAATTTAAAATACATTTTTTCTACCACTTTTCTGGCTGCTGTTTGTTCTAAGTTATTCAGTGTCTCTGTGATAATGATACTGAAGTGATAAGTGATTTTTGCTGCTTTGTTGTAACCATAATAAAAAGTAGTAAAATATTCAGAACAGGGTAATACAGTTTTCTATGAGTACAGTACACTTCACAATCCCAAAGCAGTTGTCAATTTAATTTAAAATCTCTGAATATGATTTTGAGGGTGATCTACAGGATATGGCTTAATGAGATGGTTCTGTGGAATAAAGAAATGTAAAATCATTTTTTCATCATCAGTTTTATGGTACAACTTGAGTGCATTTGTTCTTCCTCCAAACACGATATTTTGAGGGTTAAGACATGTTGATGCTTTGTGGCTTTCTGAAAAAAAATGCTGCACATCTGGTTTTGTTGGGGTTTTTTCTGTCTTTCCAAGTCACACCGCCACCTCTGCATGAAGGCAGTGGTCTTTATCGGGATGAGATTTTTGGACTGTGATCTTACTGACATGGTACTCGTGGCCTTGGTTAAAACACCTCTCACAGCCATGAATAAAAAAAAAAAACACCCTATAAATGCATAGGTGGTGTGTGTATTTGGTTCATAGCCATCTGTGAAAAAAGGACCCCATGGTTGACTGCATGAAAATTCTCAATGCCATACTTGTGTGAAAGAAACTCAACTGAATAGAGGCTTTACAGTGTGTTTTGTGTCAGTCTGTGTTACTACCCTGGTGGGTCACTTGGCAAGAAATGTTTTTTGTAGATGCCCATACAACAAAACGCCAGAGTTGTACATTTAAAGGGATCTAAACAAGAGCGCTCAATTATTGTTTGGCAGTAGACCTTGCATATCTTCCTCAACACAATATCATCATTGACTACATACGCCTCACCTCTTTTTGAAAGTCAGACACCTGGTGTTATACCACTGCATGAAAGCAGCCATTTTGCTTTCAGTCATAGTGTCATACCCATAATAAGAAGGGTTTATTATTTATTTATTATTCCTGGTGTTGAATCTGTCAGGGAAATATCCTTTTTTCCACATCAAAGAGCTAAAGGTGTCTTTGGTAAACACACAGGGAGAAAGCCTCTGCTTGTGTGCAGGATCATAGTAGTCCATCATGTGCATTGAATGAAGAGCTGCTGTATTTCTTGCATTGTAAGAGTTTCCCACAGTCTGCACCAGTGGCACACCGCTTTTCACCTTCAAATGTGACAACACGGACAAAGTTGGGTTCATATCATATATCTACTTTCAAAGTAACGAGAATCAAGAAACGTAATATATATATATACTTTGTGTCTATTAGGCCGTCTATTACCAGGTCTTTCCCACAGTGCCTACACTTCTGCCCTTTTGGTTGTGTGCCTTTTTCTATTTTCTTCTGAGTTATACCCTCAACAACATTTTTTACATGGCTACGTGGTGTAACCTGTATGTTGGATGCTTGTATGGTCTGTACATTTTAAGGATTTGCATGGATGGCATAAACATTGCAGTATTATGCAGACCTATGCAGTAGAGTTGTACTGTATGGCTTGTTACAGCATTCACCGACATAAGGTGTGACAAAAATCCTGCTTTATTCGAAATACCACAATAATGATTGTCATGCAGATAAAACTTCTCTCTCAAATTCGGAAACAGCAGAAAATCCAACCGTGTGTTTTTATGTGCAAAAGCCAATTTGTGCTTTTCTTAAGGTGAAGAGTTAATGCAATGAGAAAGACACAGTGAGAAACAGATTGTTGTCTGTATTGTCTGGCACATAGAGACGAGGCTTTTTTCTTCTTTTTCTGTATTATCTGACCACATGGTATGACATCCAATTTGATACAAGCACTGCCGCTTTTATTTTGGGCTGCAGAGACCACAAATTGACCCGACACTGTCATGCTTGTGTCGTTGCTTTGAAGAGTTTGGGGTACCTGCTCTAAAAAAAAAGGTCTGCATTATACTCATTGTCTAGTGACAGCATTGTTTGGACGTCACTGGCGAGAGAGGGGCCACAGAAAACAACATTTAACTGTCTGCCAAGTGGTGAGTTATCTGTGCCAAGGTTTACACCATTGGTCAGTTTCTGTCTTTGCAGTTATAGGACTTTCAGTCTCTATCCCATCAGTCATCTCTACCAATTCCTGACAAACACCATTATCAAAAGCCACCATCAGTCCTCAAAAATCTTTGTCTGATTAATCACAATTGTTTATTGTTTCTTCCTTACTGGGATCTCCATTATTTATTGCATTGGCAACTCTTCCCAGGGTACATTCAAAAAAAATAGCCAACAGTGGTTCAAATGGTGTGACAAGGCTTTCCTCCAATTAAATGCTACAAAGACCAGGGATATTGTCATTGATCTTAGAAGGAAATTATTCAAACCACTATCTCAGGCCTTCAGTAAAGAAAATGGCATTGAATTTGTAGAACATTAAAAGTATCTTGGAATAGTCAGCGATAGTGACCTGAAATTGGATGCAAATTCTGATGTAACTTGTAAGAAGGGACAGCAATGTTCCTCACAAAGTAAAATGTTTGTAATGTTGACAAGACAATTATGGGTTTGTTTTATAAGTCTGCTCTTATTCTATGATCATATAGCATGGTAACCTGAACATTAGGAACAGAAACCACCTAGACTGCACAAACCACCGCCTTTACTTTAAGTTCGTAACTCTCCCCTCCGGTCATTGATTTAGAGTATCCTGTGCAATAAATGAGCATTTTAGAGATTGTTCTATGTTTTAGGGTGTTTTTAGTTTACTGTATGTACAGGTAATGTTGTTTGTATGTTTTTGTGTTTGTTTATCTGGCCATTGTCCATCATATCTTATGCTTTCTTACCCCACTTAGGATGATAAAATTAACTGAACTGAACTTCTACTCTGTCTTCATGAACCTCTATTCATAATGAATGACTCCCAATGACTAATGAACATATATCCTTCCAACCAATTAACACCTATTTATTTTGCAAATACTTTTAGTTATAGATATAGATGCCTCACACCACTTGAGCCTCTCATCAGCTTCCCTTAGTGATTGAAGGAGTTCCCTCAACTGAACCATTAGCCACTGAAATATCAAAAGTAATGTTATTACTATCAGTGTGAACTTGGCATCATATTCTTTCTTCACTTGTTGAACTGCCTCATCATGTGTGGTTATTCCTTTAGTCATATCTAGACGTGGGCATGCGGTCTCCTTGTACAGTATCTGGATGATGATGTGTTTCCACTCCAGAATCAGAGGTCCAAACAGTTTCTTTAGCCTGAGCTGCGGCCTCATAGTCTTCTGGATGTTAAGCTCTACAGTCATTTCCATCCCTCGCAGATGCTCCTTCAATGTTTTCCGGAAATAAAAGGCCTCGGTTTAAGCTTGTATAGGTAGGTTTGTTTTGTTTTTGCAAAACTTTTGCTTATGCAAAACATACCTCAAATCTATTCATAATCCAGTAGAATGTGAGTAACAATTTATGGTTTTGTTTCATACAGGTTCATGTAAATTTTGTCAAAGTCAGTATTGTGGAAAATGTAGTTATTATCTTTTGAGAAGCTTTCCCTCTGCCTGGGGAGAGAAATGAGGATTTTCAGTAATTCACAAGGGGAAAAAGTAAAGTGATTGGATGGGAATTAGATTTTCAAAAGAGTATGTCATCTTTGGAAAAAGTAATAACAACAGTGGAATGAACCTGGTGAACAAAAACCTTTGTTGTATGACTTGTTCATAATCAAATCGCTACACACAGCATGTTTTGGCAGTATGCCATTTTGGCAGTATAAATTAGTCATACAACAAAAGCCTTTAGGAGTCGGCTCTTGACTTTCACTATTTGTTTTTTTCAGATTTGGTATTCAAGCTAGGATCCTGGTGCAAATTGCATTACAACTCCATTACATTTTAATGAATTATGTGTAAACATACAAGAAATTTGACTTTGTTTTTTTTATTGCTTTCAATGTACTTACACAGGGATAGACATAACAGTTAAGAGCAAGGGCAACAAAGCTGGACAAATAAAGGTAAAGAAAAGATAGGACTATTATGTACACAGGTATGTGAAACAAAGGTGCATATATAAATATATATAAAAGCACCAATGACTAACAACAAAAATAAAATGTTTATATAAAAGTGTTTCTGTGATTTCTAAACAATATAAATAGTGCAAAGAAATACATATTAAATGGATATACATGGAGTGGATATTTGTGAGTATATGCAGGTATACATGTCAATCTAAAACATATAGTGTGCAGGATTTGTTTTAACAGTGACAGTGCAGTATATGTACATGTTAAAACTGTGCATTTTAACCGTTAAAAATATAATCTTTAATGGAAGTAAGTGTTTTGGCAGGGTTATGGACCGTTTCTGATTAAGGTGTGCATCAGAGTGATGGCCTGTGGGAAGAAACAGTTCTCATCTGTGGTTGTTTTGGCATACAGTGCTCTGTAGTGTATACCAGAGGGGAGACGTTGGAAAAGGTTGTGCGAGGGTGTGATGGCCGGTTGAACTTCCTGAACTGGCACAGAAACATCATCTGTTACGCCTTTTTGTGGCAGTGTTGATGTTGGACGCCTGCTTTAAGTCCTGGGAGATGAGTGGATACCAGAAACCTGAATGATTCCACAGCAAGCACAGTGCTGTTAAGAGTGGTAATGGGATGCAGCGTTGGGGGCTCCTACTGAAGTCTACTGTCATCTCCAAAATGCTGTCATGATTGTTGTGTCACATCATGATCCTTGCCTATGTCCTGGGGAGACGAGGTGTTGCAGGAAGTAGTGCAGTTGACTGCATCATCCACTGACCTGTTCGCACGGTAGTGAAACTGCAAGGGGTCCAGCAGGGGGCCTGTGATGTTCGGGTGGCTGTTTTGTAGGATTTCCTGACCACATATGTCAGGACGATGGGCCTGTAGTCATTTTATCCTGTGATAAAGGGTTTCTTGATTGTGGAGAATTTAAAGAAGGAGGGTACTTCACTCAGCTGCAGCGATCTGATGAAGATAGGGGCCAGCTGGTCAGTGCAGACTTTCAGGCAGGAGGGTGACACGCCGTTTGGGCCTGGTGCCTTCCTGATCTTCTGTCGCTTAAAGATCTGACACACATGTGGGGGTGTCGGTGGGGATGCGGATGATTGTGAAACAGGTTGCAGTTATAAAACAGGCTGGATCTTAAAAGTATCAAGTAGTTCTTCTTGTTACTCCTTAAAGTATGTGCAAAATAATATTAGAGCATCTGTCTAATAATTTAGTCCCACTGTGAATCATGTATCTTGGGTTTGAATTTCTCATTCTGCATGCATTATACAGCTTCAATGAAGTGTGGAAACAGACAGGTGATGTGTGAAAATGTTTCCTCTATGTTTAACTTTAAAGAAACTGAATGCTAAATGTATATGGCAAGATTTTAAGGGGGTTAAAATGAACACTCTTTTACATATTATCTTATTAACCTTTCAACTCAGCATGCACAAGCAGGTACATAATGTACTTCATGGCTCATTTATCTGCTGTAAGGCACTGTTTCCATTACAATTCTCTTAATATGTCATTTATTAATAATTGCACCAGATGTAGTACAAATAAGGTTTTTATGTGAGTTTGCACATAATGGATGAAGAAAGGCAGAGAACTGTGCCCTTTAATGTAAAAATACAAAGTATACATCATTATCCCCTTGAAACTGTGAAAATGTGCTCTAAGGCTGATGCATTCAATGAATATTTAAAAACTCACTGCCCTTATAATATGGTGTTAGTCATGAGTAATATTAGATGTGGTCTGCTTAAGTGGTTTTTCAGTTTCTGTGACCAGTGATGCAGCAGCATAGCATTGCTGAAGAGCTGTTAGATTAACCCCCTGTGACAGGGGCCCTGTCCACGACACATCACACTTTCCAGACTATCTTTAAATTGTGAAAATGAACTGCATTGCATTTGTGGCCAGATTCATTCGAATCTCATAAACTGGGATCATTTTCTATGGCTGTCTGTCAAATGTAGAGATACTGTCGGTAAAAGGTGTTCATTTATTTATTATACGTTAGAAGTTATTTAGAATTCCTTAAGGTAAGATATTGAAATCAATGTCCCAGAACACAAAAGTTCTCAAGTTGGACCTCCTGTTGCAGCCGTGCGCCGTCAGACTGTCATCGGAGCAATAATACCAAAGGTAACGTTAGTCAGTCAATTAAACGCACATTGTTGAGTTAATGTTTATAAAAAACGAATATGATGTAAGCTGCGCAGAGCAGGACCGGTGCCGTACAGCCCACTGCAGCCGCGGTAGGCTACTTCCGTTCCGCAGAGGGCGACAGGCACCAGCCAGGCAAGACTGTGGCGGAGGTCCAGACACAATAGACTGGGTAAGTGTCATTAGCGAGAAAATTAGATGATTTAAGGCCGATATTTTAACGTGAGGTCAAAGTATACGAATCGTTCTGCTGTCTGTGTGTGTTTTCAGGTGGAGTCGAAGGTCAGTTTGTCGGTCCACACGCTGAAAAGACAAGCAAACAAACAACACGGTCGTGGTTAGTTGGTCGCACGGAAAAGAGGCTCCGGCTATGTCCTGGAACGGAGTTGTTCCTTGCTGCTGTCTTGACGCGTTTAAATGTTTCGTTGTCACATTTAGCCTCGAATTACAGCTATATATGCTCGGTTTTTATATACACATCCGCAATGTTATGTGTAATAACCAAGACATCCGACATGTACATTTATATCACCCAGTTGTCATTTCACTTGTAAAGGATGCTTAGCAAGCAGCTTTTCCTCACGCCGTTCCAAGAAGTAGTCGTATCCCCGAAGTCGTTGGGCCTGAGAATTCGTTGCCAGTTGGACTTGGAGGGGGGGTGCGCAACCATTTGTAGGTAACGTTAGCGCTCGACTTGTGTAGGAGGGGGTGGGGGTCACCACCTCCATTACCACCAAGATAAACTAACTAAATATTTACATTTATTAGAATTAAACTACTGCATATCAGTCTTAGCTTGAGTTTGCGGTTGTGAAATGGTTAACTTCATTGCGTGCGGGTGTGAACTGCACAGAGCTAGCTCGTCGGCTAACAGCAGTTGGTTCACCATCACGGAAACATTCGCCAACGTTAAAGATGTGGAAATTAAAGCGCAGGAGCTAACAGCTTTGTTTGCGCCCCTCCCCTCCCACACGTCGGTTGAACAGATGATTTATGAGTATAGTATTCAAGGTAACTTAAATGTTAACTAATATATAAATAGTGGCTTTAAATGTACATCTAAAATAATATCGACTCGTGTTCTTATTAATCATCTTCATCAAAATACTTGGGTCAAACACAGATTTCTGCTGTCAACAAGAATAAGATTCAAATCCAACTCCAGTTAAATAAGATTTAAATTGAACTCCAGTTCAAAGAAGTTTGACAACAACGTTATGTCTATTCTATCTGATACTGTGGCAGGTAACCAGCAGTTGCTAATGAAAACATGCAAATGACTGTTTATAAATAGTGAAAGTGGCCTATGAATTATGAAACCTATCAGCTATTGTGGCCAGTCTGGTGGCAAATTAGCATCTGCTTTGGCTGGAAATCATTCTGAATATGTTCACTCTCTTACAGCCATGCTCACTCTCCTGCAGCCATATGTTAACTTGGCTTATTTTTCGTTGTCGTGCTTTTTGCCTTAGGTCCCGGCTCTTCTCCAATCCAAACCGGTATGTCGGATGAGGATTCCCGTGCCAGCACAAGCTCTTCCTCATCGCCGCCTTCCTCCAGCCAGACCAGACAGAGAGACACGCTTTGCAAAAAGAAACGGGAGAGCAAAGTCAGCATGAGCAAGACCTCCAAGCTGCTTTCTACCAGCGCCAAAAGGTGAAAATAAAATCTCAGATGTAACTCAGCATATGTCTCAGTCACTTGTTTCTTAATCTGCATTAATCTGATTTTTCTTTCTGGAAACTATTTGGGACATAACAAAAGACCACTTACAACTATGGTTGCATTTAGCTGATTTCTTGCATGGATAAATTGACAGAAGTAGGCAAATATAACACAGCAGAGAAACATTCAGTGCAGCTACAATATTTGATGAAAAGAACATTTCAGGCATCAGTGGTGAGTTTCAGTAGATCGAGCTGTGTTTTTTAAGTAGTAGCAACTTGCATTCAGCAGTCATATAGGAAGGAAGGAGCAGTCATAGAAGAGGAACACATGTTAATTTTTCCTGGCTTCAACAGAGTAAAATGTACAGTCACCGTATATTCTGTATTTGGAGTGAGCAGCTCAGATCTTCCTTTTGATTCTCTGAAAACAAAATAAAACCCTCGCTCTCTTTTTGTTATTATAGCTGACTTTTACAATCACTGTTTACACAATAAACTAATAGCAGAAATAGACTGTTTTTCAAAAGAGTAAGATCCCTTTTGTTTAACAAGAAACGTATATCGCTATCAACAAAGCCACCAGACTCCATTGATAAAAGTGGTAATTTTATCTCGCAGAGAGCTATAGTTGTTTTTAAAGGGTTAAAAACACCAAAGTCGCACGACACAAACTAACCGATCGAGGCAGCAGTTGGCCAGAGAGGTAAAATTACATTTATTTTTTTTTAATATGGAGTCTGGTGGCTTTAACAAGTGCAACATAATGATCTTACTCTTCTGAAAAGGTCTGTCTCTGTAGGGATTCTTTCCATTATGTTGTCAGACTGTTATTATAACAGTCTGAGCCTGTCAGTGGCAAATACGAGCACTTTAGTGGACAAACTTTGACAGGTTGCAAGTCCCCTCAAGGATTATGTTGCAACCCTGTTTTGCTGCTACCGACTCCAGCACGATCGCTTAATACTGGACCTATTTCAAACAATGCTGTCCCAAATAGTTACACAGATATAAGGTCCAGGGCAAAAACCACCATAGTTACCCTTTATGTAAGAAATCCAAAATGTCAATCACTTTCATAGTGATGCAATGAAAATCAGGGATAGATAAGAAGTGACAGAACCTTTGGACCTTTAAATTTTTCTTACAGTTTAAGGACTTCTTATGGCATCCTTTTGTAATGAGCAGTGACTAACTTTGATTCCTCTTGTGCGCAGGATTCAGAAAGAGCTGGCCGATATCACACTGGACCCTCCGCCAAACTGCAGGTGGGTTTCCTTCTTTCTTCCTAACTAAAGTACATTAGTTGTTTGTCCAGTGGTGTACACTTTAGAAATACACTGATCTAGGGTTGGGCAGTATGATGGTATATGTCGTGTGATGGTATAAATATGTCCAACGGGAGAGATTTGGCAATACAGATTCCAATGGGGGAGATCAGTGTTTCATCTACCATTGACTTAACAGAAGAATATTTTAGCCATCTCACCCACCCTTCACTGATCCCGCTGTTTTTCCCCTGTGCAAACACTCAGATAACTGTGCAAACTCAGATACTGAGTAATCATCTGAATTCCACTACTCTATTCTTACAGATCAGGATAAATCTCTAGTGTGTAAGACAACATGAGGCTCTACTACACATAATTTCTGAACTGAATATGGAGACGTTTGTAGACTAAAATGATTTTAGTTGTGTAAATTTTTTTATCTGTATTTTTTCTAAAGTTTATATAATTTAAAAATACTCGTTCCTCCATATTTAAAAAAATAACAGTCAGTGAATTTGCAAATAGTTTCATTTCAAAAGTTCAACTGCTTGACACAAAGGTGTCTCCTTTTTACTGAAGTGTGTGTGTGTGTGTGTGTGTGTGTGTGTGTGTGTGTGTGTGTGTGTGTGTGTGTGTGTGTGTGTGTGTGTGTGTGTGTGTGTGTGTGTGTGTGTGTGTGTGTGTGTCATCACCATGACAGATGCAGAAATATTTAGCAATAGAACTTTTAAAAACTATTTTCAGTTTTAAGTTTTCTAAATAAATCCTTTCTCAAAAATCATGTCACTCAAAATGGACCCAAAAGTAAACCGAAATGAAATGATTAATCAATTGACCTAAAGTTAAGCGGCAACTATTTTGATAATTTGCTGTTTCCAGCTTCTCGGCGGGGGGGCGTGTTGTTTGTTTTATGTGATAATAAACTGAATATTTTGGAGCAGTTTGACTGTTGGTTAGGCAATACAAGCAATGTGAATATGTCTCTTGGGCATTTTTCATTGTTTTCTGAATTTTTTTTGAGACACACTTGATTCATTTGGAAAATACATGGCAGATTAATTAATAATAAAATAGTCAGTTACAGCCCTAAATTTATATGGTCATGGTATTTTGCGTGAGGCTTTAGGTATGACTGACCCCTTCTGCGCTTGGGTGGACTGTAGTCTTGTGATTTGAAAGGCTGTCCGTAAAACTGGATGGTTTGGGTTCAAGCTCCCATCGTAGCAGGGATCCTGCAGTGTCCTGAGGCAAATCACTGAAGCCCTCCCTGCTCCGGGCTGCTGTTCTGCAGCTGAGTTTGACCTCTGACCTCCCAGTGAAAGGAGAAAAGAAAAACAAAGAGATCTCTCTCATCATGGCTCAGTAGATCAAACAAACTACCTCAGGCCAAAGACCATCCCGAAAATGAACACTGTCTAGATATTTGCAGCAAACTGGATGGCAACTCTTTGGTATTTATTTTGTTTTAAAACCATGCTTTTTCTTCTTTAATTTACTTATTGCTATTACTGCTGCCACTTTTCTCTCTAGACTTTTCTCATGCATAAAACAACATCTTCCCAGGCTGATTCTGTGTGGGGAAAACTAACTATTCTTTTTTCTCTACCTGCCACCTTACAGGCAACCAGCCTTCATTTGAAAGTTATTCTGTTTAGAAAATCAAGCTGTCAGTTTGCTGCAGGGAAGCACATGGCATGTAGAAATATTCTAATGTGTGTTTAAGTAGTGATATAATTTCAGTCAAGGAAAATTGGAGCACTCTAAGACAGCAGTTACTTTTTTAAACAATTTTTAAATACTTTTTCTATTGGCTGTAATTCAACAATTTTCATTACTCTGAAATAGCTCAAACCTAACATTTGTGTTCACTTACTGCAAGAGAGGAAACTGAAACAGTGAAATTCATCACAATGAGTAAGCCATTAGAAGTGTAGTACATTTCCATCTTAAATACTGAGAAATTTCAATGAAGCATTGACTGACTTCCAGAAGATGATATGTGTGTCTACAGCGCAGTGATTTTGTTGGTCAAATTAACGTCTTCAATTGTGAATTAAGGATGGATGACTGCAGCTGAATGTTCTGACGCTGAAGGACAAAAGCCAGTAGCAGTTTTCAGCAACAGGCCATTTAGGCAGATTCATAATGGACTACCTAATTACAACAATGTGTGACAGCTTAAAATACAACCTGTCCCAGCACATGATGGATTAAAAGCAAACTTTAATTGACTACCTCATATTGAATAATGATGTACTTTGTCATTACTTAAACGCTTAACTTGTTATGGAAGGGGAAGTTGGCATGTCTGCATGTGAGTGATATCATTGAAACTGACGTCATGAATTCAATATTTCTTTCTGGTTTTGTATCATGTAGTTTGAACATGTTTGTTTGTTTATATACAGATTATTTAAATCAACAGGGAAAGTAAATGTTGAGAGTCCCAGCAAGATTGGTGGTACCTCTAAGGTATGGTGTAGATTATTTATTGGTAGATTTATTTGGTTTATTAGATTAGGAATGTGGCTAAACATAATTATCATTTATCATATTATATTTATATTTATATTTTGTCAATTATGTGATTAGAAATTAGTCCCAGAGCGTGTGTGACATCTTAAAGTTCTTGTTTTGTCTGACCAGTGGTCTAAAACCCAAAGTTAACAGAAACAGATAAGCAGCAAAAAAGCAGCTCACATTGGAGAAGCTGCATCAGAGAGTGATGGGTGTTTTGTTCATTTTCTCTTCAACTAAATGACTTAGAATTTCAGCTCTATATTAAATTAGTCCGTCTCATTAAATAAGAACACTTTGAGTTATCTCTTAGAGCTTGTTGTGCTTTGGGTCAGTTTTTATCTGAAGTTGTATTTAGTTCTGCTGCTGCCAAACTGGAAAAATGTTGTCCAAGCTGTTTAAAGTCTCTGTCTTGAATACATTCATGGAGCAGACGTGACTGCTGTCCCACTCCGTTGAAACTGTGCACCACCCTGCTTTGAGTTAGAGAAAGGTTTGTTTGTGATCTGATGTAGTTAAGACAACATACAGTATATCTTATGTTCTCTTACTAGCTTCTCATGAACGCAGATAAGTGTAAAATGGGGTTTTGAGGCTAAGTGGGAATGTGTGTTTGATGGGATATGTTCGAATAATTAAAATCAACCACTTGGAAGTCGAAGCCTTTCATCTGGTGGTAGTTTTCATCTGTCATATCTTTTAACAAATCTTTTAAGTTATTTGGCCCAAACTGCACTCTTTGGATCAATTTTCTATGTTGTAGTTGGTACTGAAACTCTAAAAGTCTGTGTTAAAGTTGATCAAAAAGCACACTACAGCGCAACATCTGCCGCCCCGCGCCTGAAGAGTTTTGGATCAATACATTTACGTCTTCTACTCATGACCCTTTATCCCTCTTACATGTTCTGCATGTAAGAGGGATAAAGGCTGGTCTGCTTTGAGGAAAAATCAATACAGATTACAGATCATGACACATAGTCACATGACTGGGGATTCACTTTGAACTGAAACGACGCACAAGGGAAAAGGAACATTCATCTCCACATTTAATAAGTCAGTTTGCAGAAAGGTATTAGTGTTACTGCATTTTGTATCGAAATTGTAATAATTATGACAATAGAAAATGTGATGTGTTACCTTTGCTTTCATTCACTAAAGTCAGCGCAGTTACAAGATTTAGCGTGAGGCTTTTCCCTTGATCCTTAGAGCTACAGGCAGAATGGAAAAGATCAAACAGAATCTACTTCTGCAGAATGAGTGTTCATTTTGGTGGAATTTCCCTTAAATGACTAAATTGAGAAGATTTTTTAATGTAAACCGGCATTTATAGTTTAAGTTTGACTCCTTTTATTGAAGAAAATACCATGGCCACATACTCAAGAATGCTGCAAGTAAGCTTTTTTTTCGGGTAGTACACATAGTACATGAATAAATGTGACTTTCATATATAGCATTTAGTACCTGACGTAGATCCAGTTGCATATGTGTACAGCAACAGAAGTAGATAATGTACACAAATGGAGAAGTGGATGTCTTTTTCCTCTTTCCTTTATTTATTTTGTTGTATTTTATTTATTTATGCTTTATTTATTGTGTGTAGTTTGTCTGGTGTGTTTGAAGACAAGATTTACTCAGCATTAATGATGAGAAAATTTTGTGTTTAGGAAAGGAAAATGCATTAAATTTATGTTATCTAAGATGATTTGAAGGTTATGGATTCAGCACAAGAAAACATTACTCCTATATGGATGTTACCCAGTGCTTCCATTTTTGTATATTTGAGTGATTGTGCACATGTAAAAGTTTTTTCTCTCTCTGCAGTGCTGGCCCAAAAGGAGACAACATCTATGAGTGGAGGTCAACTATCCTCGGACCGCCAGGCTCCGTGTACGAGGGAGGCGTCTTCTTCCTGGACATCGCCTTCACACCCGACTACCCATTCAAACCCCCCAAGGTACTGAGATTAGTATGACATGTCTCATGCAGAGAACGACCTTAAAACTTACAGTTGAGTACAGATACCAACTGTAGTATCCTGACGTGGTTTTGAAACACTTATAAGACAAAATGCGATTTGATCCGCAGTGCTTCCTGTCCACATGTCAACATGTCCTTGGGCAAAACCCTGAACCCCAAATTTCTCACAATGGTCAGACCCTTGCTTGGTTGCTCGCTGGTGTGTGGGTGAATGAGCGGCAGAAATTGTAAAGCACAGTATAATTGCAGCCATTTGCCATTTACAAAATGATCTGATTACTTAATGCAAATCACTTAACAGCTTCACGTGTTGACACCAGAGATTTCTATTCAGAAGTAAATTGGAACTATATTGCACATAAATCTTTTAACCTGACATCAGTGAACTGCACAAAGTTGACTGATTTTCTGACTCATTATACTGAATATGAAAGTGGGAATTTTTGCTCTGCTGGCACAGATGTTCTTTGCTTTTTGCCACCAAATTTAGCTTTGAATGTTTTGCTTAAAGGATAAGTTTGTGGGGGTTTTGGTCTTTTTCGAGGGATTTGTGTTTGTGCTTGTCTCTGTATCCATCAAACTTTCAAACTTCCCTACCGTATCTTTGGCAGTGAACCTTGAGCCTATTGATTCCTAATGAAGATTTTAATTTCCAGCAGGGCACTGTAGTTTTTAGTGAATGCTACTGAAACAGTAGTTAAGTGTACTGTATTTGTTGGGGACTACTTCTTTAAGCTGCAGATGTGGCTTAGAATCCAATGACTGTTTCCACCAGCAGGATGTTGATCAATTTAGTAGTCTATTGGTATCAAAACTTAGGGTCCTGGGTTCACCTAACTGTATGAAACTGTATTAAAGGAAATGTTTATGTATTAGAGCATTTTGTTCTAACACCAAAGTTAGGGTTATATGTGTGGTGTATGGAGGGGATCATGTACCAGGTCCTTTTTAGTAAAATTTAGCTTCTTTCAGATTACTTGCACCACACTATTAGCAATAGAAAGTGCTTTTGTCTGTGTTGGAGCAGAAACAAAGTTTTTACTTATAAACAGCTTCTCCTGCTCTGGTATACTAGCAACACAACAGCACATATACAATCAGAGCCCATGATCATCATATCAACCATGTAGGTTTCTGGAAAACCCGCTCTCCGCAGTTCATTCACAGATTTACATTCTTGAGTGGGATCAAAACTACGTGGACTACAGTGTAGAATGTGGTATGTTGTGGGTCCTGATTTTTGGAAAAACTAGTTCTGTGTTTGTCCTGATGAACATTTTTTGCATCTGTTTCTGAGCAGGAATGTAGACAATGCCATACGAAGCCGCTTATCAGACATCACTACAGTCTGTTTGTCCCCACAGAATTATTTAGACCAATTAAGCTACTTTCAGTAACAAATATGGTCATTATGATGGTAATAAAAATACCTATCCCTATCGTGAAAAACAGTTTTTTTACTAAGGCTCATTTCCAGTAGGATAAAACAAATTATGTCATTAAATAAAAGTTAATTATCCTAAACAACAATTTAAAAAAACAATAGGAGATTGAAAATACAACCTGTTCTGGAACGATAAAAAAACAAAACAAGGAACAATTGCACAATATTTGTGTTTTTGGTTCTGTTTCTGGTTGATTATGTTTGAGTTTAATATTGGCAGTGTAATTGTGCTCAGTTGGAATCAACCATTACTGATGTTACTGCTGTGGTGGCTAAGCAAGCTATTTGTAGTCCGACTGCTGTTCTATTGCTGTCAGTTCTTCTCTACATATTGTTTTATATTAATTTCAGTCCTGCAAAATGTTTGTGTTTTAAGTTTCCTACGTGATGCACTTGGGGATGCATGTTTGTATAAAGGTGCTATATATAAAGTTGAGGTGTTGTGCGTGAATGGAAAGTTTGGTTTACTCTATAAACCTCAGAAGGAAATCGCCTTGTGAAGTAAAAAAGGCAAAGGTTAAGCCTTAGATTTAAAATATACCCAGACAAGCAATTATTGCTCCAAAATAATTTAGTTTTCAGTGTTTCATCAGAACATTTACTGTAAATTAATGTCTTGCTTTTACTGCTGGTCAGTGTACTGATGCCTTAATGAGTGTGTTAACTGTGTCAAATTAGATTTCAGATTTTGTTAAAACATTTTCTGTATGCTATTGAGACCAAATATTTTGTAAAATATTTTAAATATTAAAAGAATTGTGTAGGTTCAATATCTTCAGACATATAACTTCTAGAGCCATGTCATGTGGTAAGAGCAATGCCTCAGGCCTTTCCCTGGAAATGTGTACAACAGATCCAAATGACTGAAAAGCACAAGCAGACGTATTTTTTCATCCCTGCCCCTGGAAACTGGGGAAAAAAAGTGCAAAATGGGTGATTTTTGTGTCCCAGGCAGTCCCCTAGTATGTACATATAGATGTTTCCATACGTGACAGAAACTAAAGTAAGAACATACCATTAATCTAATATTTAATTAAACATGTCATGGACCTCAGTTCTTCTATGATGTTGTTGGGAAGTGTAGTGTTTCCTGGCATTTAGAAGCATTTCTTTTCAACCACCAGAGGGCTTTCATCCCCAGCAGACCGTTTATCAAAGAATGTTTCTGTAGGGTTGAACTACAGTCCAGCCTTGACTTAAGTCCAGTCTTACTATAACATTTAAAACATTATATTATAACAATTTATCATTACACTTACTACATTAATAAACCTTTTTGTGGTGATTAAATCTGTGGATAAATAGTAGGAACTGTTTTTGCGCCTTGACCGTGAACTGCACTGTTTGTGTGTCTGCAGGTAACTTTTCGTACGAGGATTTATCACTGCAACATCAACAGTCAGGGGTGATCTGTCTGGACATCCTGAAGGACAACTGGAGCCCCGCACTTACAATCTCCAAGGTGCTGCTGTCCATCTGCTCCCTGCTCACAGACTGTAACCCAGGTAAGACTGAGGTTGTGTCAATAGTAATCACTCTGTAGTTGGTGCCTCATCACAGTGACCGACCTGCTGAGTCAAGATGCTTTGAAAGAGCAGACTGAGCTGTTAACTATCTGTGGCGGACTATAAAAGTTAACGCTTAGATTTTGTGTGTAACATAAAGGTTTGACTATTTTGACCCACTTTATTTAAATACACAGCCTTTTTAGCAGGAAATAGAGGCAGCCATGTTCTAAAGGGGAAGCTTTCTCAGTTTTTTTTTTTTTTTTTGTCTTGCTGCCTTTCTTACCACTTTCCACTCTTGCTTTCAAATAAATGTCACATCAAATAAATGTCCATGAGGAGAGACAGGAGGAAGAGAAAAAAACAACACGATCATACTGTTCAGGCTGATGCGCATTTTCAGAAATGTGATTTGAATCATCTTTTAAGCTCATTAAATATTACATGAACCGTGTTTCCATGGTTTAAAAAAACAGGAATCTGAAACTGGTGTGTAGATGCTGGTAAATTTTGTCAGTACTGCCATCTTGACAGGAAACCCAGCGTCATCTGGACACCTTATTCCATTTAATAAATGTACTTTGCTTGTAAGACTGAAAGCAGACAGGGAGTTTTTGCATTTTAACCCCCACTTGCTGCCACAGACAGAAGTTAGTTTTGTGCTGCAAACGTACGACACGCTTCATTTGTTATGATGTGTGAGTGCTGCTGTATTAAAATGGTGTGACAGGAATCAACTGTCTGATTCTGCTCATACACAAATATTTTGCTCTATAATAAAAAATAAATAAAACTTTCCAATCTGTAAATGGCATCATCATTTTGAAACAGGCAATGAGGAATCGGTACAAAAACATTCTGGTTTAACAGGACAAGAATCTTCTTTTTTTATGCACCTAAAATTGTCTTGTTTATAAGAAATGTCTCTCTCTCTCTCCTTGTCTGTTTATCATTTCTACATGCAGATAAACTTAACTTGAAATCTGTTTTTCCGTTCAGCCGATCCCCTGGTGGGAAGCATCGCCACCCAGTACACAACTAACAGAGCGGAACATGACCGAACAGCCAAACAGTGGACAAAGCGATACGCCACATAAACCCACAGAGGACAAAAGTGGGAGGAGGAGGAGGAGGAGGAGGGGTGGGGGTGGGTTCTGGGTGGTTTGTGTTGGGGGGTTATTTGTATCTCAGATTTTTAGTACTTTATTGTCTGGTATATTTTTTGCTTCCTGATTAAGTTATCTCTGCAAATATGGTAATAAAGGAACATAATGTAAAGGAAGTCTGGTCTGCCTCTTTTTTTTCACATTGTTAATTGAATGGTGGGTTCAACATGCAAATCTGCTGGACAAATGACCAGTAATTCCTTAATACAATGCTGAAAACAGTTGTCAGGGACATTACAGAATGAATATTAGAACTTGGACTACAATTGAGGGTAATTGAGTCCATTAGGTGTCTTTAATAACTTGAACCACCTCCCTGTTTAGCATTTATTAGTAGTATATTACCTTTTATATTTGTATCAGTGAGTAGTTTACATACAGTAAACCCAAAAGCAGCAGCAGTAAAAAATAAAGGTATGTGGTAAACAAAAATAACTAAAAGCTCATTAACAATACTATTTAGAACCGATCAAAAGTGAACATGTTCTGAAAAATGGGAGTAAAGGATGGTACAAGTTAAATGCAGGAAATACAAAGACCTTTCACTGATTCCAAAACACCCAAGCAGCAGTGCCTTGGGAGTGATTCCCATGAAAGCCTGTTTATGAAAGTGTGTATTTAGAAGTGATTTAAAAGATGAAACACATTTTGCTAGCCTGATTTCCTCAGGCTGGCCATTCCTAAGTACAGGCGTAATAGAGAAAATGCAGTAACCTTTAGTCTTGACCCTGGAACAATCACAGGGCCTTGCCCGAGGATGTAAGGCTGTTTTCTGGCACATAAATAATTAAAAGGTCAGTAAGATAACCACGAACTAGCCCGTTCTTGCTCTCAAATTAATCAGTAGGATCTAAAAAAAAAAATCAATTCTAAATCTTACTATTAGCCAGTGCAGCTGTGTCGAGACGGGGGAAATCTGGTCTCTACTCTATTAATGCCAGTTATAAATGTAGCTGCAGCATTCTGAACAAGCTGGAGACATGGGATTGATACAGGTATAGAGATAGTGGCAGTCTAGAGATCTAAAATAAAATCATGAATTTCTGTCTCTAAATCAGATTGAGATAAAAGATGACAATTTTTTTGATACCTTTCTGAGTTTAAGGAAGCACAACTCTGCCTGCTTCTCAAAATTCAGGTCATTGTCAAAATCAGTCCTTTCAGGCCTTTTATCAGATAAGTCATTTTCATGTAAGAAAAAAATTTCTGCATTGGGCTGCCCAAAAAGACTATTTCAGTTTTGCTTTTTGCTTGAACTGAATAGTGTTTTGTGACATTTAATGACCTTGAGACAGTTTCAGAGAGTTTTAAGGCAGCTGGGGATATACAGTAATTGTGTTGTCAGCATAGCTGTAAAAAGACGATTTATGACCTAGTAGAAGCATTTAGGAAGAGACAAGGATGGGTCCAAGAATTCAGCTCAGTGGTGCCTCACAGTTGATAACTTCGCTGGCTGACGAGGCCTTTTCTGTAGTCCAATTAGACAAATAGGATTTAAGCTTGAGATAACTACCCACTGTTCGAGACGCTCACTTACAACAGCACAGTTTATGTTGTATAAAGCTGAGTTTAGAAGGGTTCAGAGTGAGCATTTTCCATCTGCTGTGAGGAGGTAATTTGCTATTTTAACAAGGGCTGTTTCTGCGCTGTGTAATGCTCGAAAAACCTGACTGAAATTTTACAAAAGTATTTTTATGGTACAGTCATGGAAGACCTTGAAATTTTGTCCTCCTATTTTTGTGAGGGGCAATGGAGTCCAGTACTACCAAAAAGGTTTGGTAAAAATGAGTCTCATCAGTGTCCCTCTGGTATGCCGTGACTAATGCATAACCGTATAACCGTGAGTTCGCAGGAAAGCCTCAGAGGATGAGTTAAAGATGTGAGAACTGAGTGGGTCATGTTGCTTCTCTTTTCCCCACGAGCCGTGTCGTAATATCCCTTTTGAGAAGGACCAGAGCATCAAATAGGATTGCCTTATGGTGAGACAGGTCGGACACACACATATGATTTGTCTCAAAATGATTTAGGGGCAAGCTAAGTGAGATTCAGTCAAGAGGATGTCCCTTTACATGAGTAGACTCATTTACAAATTGATCAATAAAGCTCAATAAGCTACATAAAATAAGTGACAAGCAGCATGTATATTAAAATGTTGTTTTTAGACACAATGTTGGTTGGTTCTTAACCCTTTACTTTGTCCTATTGTTTTTATTATTTTTTAGCATTCAGTAATCATAAAAATATTTAGATGGGAAGAGTTAATAAAATCATGGCAGATCCTTTTAGAGAGATTTCTAACATTCAAAAGTGTAAGATCTATAGTTGCAGACAAGTTCTAAAAGATTCTGAGAATGAATGTCTCTTAGGTATTTCCCTTGTAATAACAGGAATATTGGTGGGGGAGGAATTATCAATAGTGCTGTTTTTGACAGGCCAGCCACTGGTTATTCTAATTTTGACCCAGAACCAGAGTTAAGGTCCCTAGGGACCTAAAATCAATATGAATGGCAGTATAGTGAAAAACAGTAGAAAAATGTCAGACAGGAAGGTATATTGAAACAGACTAAAGAAAAATATTGAAGATTTTATTTATTTTTTATTCCATTTTGCATTATTTAACCGGGTAAAAGTCTCTTTTTCAAGAGACACCTGGGCAAAGGGCAGCATAAAAACATTGTTGCAACAATAAGACAAACTGAGACAACTGTCACACACTACAAAAGAGATATTTAATCAAATCTCTGCCCTGGCAAAACAGGGCAGACCCACCAGACACACGGCATTTCCTAAAGGGAGTTTGTTGAAATCAAGTAATATCCGCTAAACATTTTGCAAAACAAATAAGAATTAATTTAGTCTAATATTTTTGGGCATTTCTTGTGCACCGAGTTGAAATACTGTGTAAAAACTGTGTTTCAGCTCTTAGAATACATGACGACTGAAAGTTCTTAATGATTTAAGGTCCTGCCAAGAGTGAACCATTCCACAGAGGCCTGAACTCTGGCCAGCTGAATCCGCTAAACAAATACACTCTCAGTGTGTACAAGTGTTACTAGTACATTAGTACACAGTTTTATTATTGACATTCAGATTTTTGGCTCTCCGTTTCTTTTAATAATCTTTTATGAAACTGCACTTTTCTAAGGGCCCAACATATTTTTTTGGTAAACAGAAAGTTAATAGTTAACTTATTTTCAAAACACAGCTGGTTTTATACACGTGCAATAACAAATCACAAACATGGGCAAATTCATGAGATCAGCAACTGTATATGTTAATCATTTACAATTACATCAGTCATTCACATTTTAGTTGAGCCTGTCAGATATCACAATAGAGCTGAGTGATTAATGATACAGCTATGTTATCACAAGCAATTAAAATGGAGAGTTAATGTCAAAACCCCATATTCCTCTAATCACCTGTTATTGTCTGTCTAGTTAGCCTTGTTTTGAAAGTATTCTGTTGGAGTACACTGTGGTTTCCAGTGATCCAGAAAATACAGTTTTGGTAAGTGGAAGGTCAAAAGATGTCTAGGTTAAAATAGGTGTAACTTTTTTCAAAAAGTAAACATTAAAAAATAATTAAATTTCAATTTTAAAAAATATAATTTTGAAATTCTAATACCTTGTTGCTGTGTAAATTATTTGTGTTTATATGAAAATCCCTCTCTTTTCCCTTCACTCTAACATGTTAAAATATTTTGGGAGAACTGAGGCGTGTAAAAATAGATTTAACCAATCAAGTGTTATTTAGGCAAACTCTCTAACTGGGCCTTTATATAAGAAGACTTAAGTATCTACAGCCATGCTAGCGACTCTGTGAGACTGTGCTAAGGCATGTTAGTGCTTTGAGCTAAATTCTAACATCAGCATGTTAACATGCTCACAGTGACAGTGCTACATTTTGATAAGAATGTGTAAGAATAACTATGATCTCCATCTTAGTTTAGCATGTATGTATGCTAACATTTACTGTTTTGCACTAAACACAAACAACAGCTGAAGCTGATGGGAATGACATTTTGCAGGTATTTTGATTTATAAACCAGAGTACTGGGCAAATTTAAACTCGAACCAGATGGTGTAAAAACAAACTTCTCAACTCAATTTAGCCTAGTTTTACACCTGTACCTCTTTTGAATCATCAAATCTTTGAAAACTGGGGGAGTTTGGGGACTTCCATGGGGCTCAACAAAATGAAAAAACCACGCACTTTCACTTCACTTCTTAGAAGTCAGCCTAAAGACAGCGTGTACAAAGGTGATTGTTTTTTGTACAGATCAGTGGATTCAATGTAAGTCCTATAATTCTGCGTAGGTGTCATCTATAGACTCTTGTCAGTCTATAAAGTACAAATAGAATATGAATTCAGCTAGAGTGGTTATGATGGCACAATAAACATGTGGTAAGCCAATGCCAGCATAAAGACAGAAGTAAAAGTAGCAATAAAATAATGTAAAATACTTGATTAAAAGTTAAAGTCATGCAGTACACTAAACTTATCTTTATTTTGGTCTTGAATAAAAGAAAATAAAAGTTAGGGTATATGCACACATATACAGACATATGTACATGCATAAGTGCACATACAGAGACACATACATACTGGTACTGTGCAGAAATAGAACAGAATAACTTAAACTGATGTGTTGTGTAGCAGGATTTATTTCATTTTTGCATTGCATAATTCTTATTCTTGTGCTACGTCTTTTCAAACAGATTTTTAAGTATTATCAGCAAGATGTACATAATCTATCACAATTCTATCTTCTTGGTCTTGGAACAGTGTGCAAATAGTCAGGTCCTTGTATGTGTACACAAAGGTTACTTGGCAAAGTGATTCTGACATTCATATTAAAAGTAAGAGTATATTGTAAATATTTGTTGGATTACAAATTAAGCAAATTAAATGCATAACCTTTTGATGTTGCAAATGGGTGAGGTGGTGCTAGCCTAGTATTTTATAGCTATTTTAATAATATCATTGTATGTCAATGGTACAGTTTATATAAAAATATGAAGCTGTAATGAAATTAGTAATTATAGATTGTCAAGTAGTTAAGTACTTTTACCAGTGTAAAGTAACATGAAATATAAACATTCCGATAGCCTATAACCCAAACTTGTACTTGAGTAAATTAAAGTACTACTACTATTTACACATAAACTCAGTGGGTACTTAAAAAGGAAGTAACTGCTGCAGCTTGTTATTATGTAAGTGTTAAAAAAAAAATGTTATTGACTTGATCGTCCACCGAAAGGACATGAGCACACGCGGCGTGGCAGTACTGTGCTGTTGAGGTTTCACCCTTCACGTTGTGCTCTGCAACGTGACCGCTATGTTACCGTCCCACGTTACGTTGACAAAAACGCGCTTGGCTCCGCCCCTCCCGTGTACTGAAAGTGTGTCACTGGGTTAAAGTGGCTCGAGCGGCCGGGCGGAGGGGCGTGGCCGAGAAATGGGTCACATGGGCGAGCTCACTATTGAGAACATTTAGTTCTCTTGACTAACCCCCAGTCACTTACAACAAGAAGGGAGTTCCTGCAATTCAGACGTAACAGTTACGTTCTTGGTTTGTCTTCTCTGAGAGACTCGGAGCTGCAGATTAGTATCCCGAAGTAGACTCCTGGTATGAGCTTCAGTACCATCTTTCTACTACAAACCGCACACAATCGGCAAGTTTAGTCTCAGTCGTTTTTTTCCTGACAGTTGCAGAAGTCGTGACAGAAGAGTTTAGTTGAATTCTGTTGGGAGACTTTCCTTTTTCCTCGAACAGAGATGCCTGAGGAAGTTGGAACAGCCAAGCCTGGTAAGAGGACACTGTTTGATATAATAATGTATTACATGCACTGACTTAGTTTTGCTGCATTGATGGTGTCAACATGGGAAATTATGTCCTCTATAGGTGTAATTCTGTGTTAATATTGATTTCACACATTCGTATATCAACTTTAATTATGTTCTCGCTATTTAACCCACCACAGTCATTTGTTATTGTTATGAAACTAAAAATATATTTGTGGTTTAAATTCACTGAATGCATAATACTGAGTATTACCAAATACTAGGGAATGTATATTTTTAGCAAGGCTAAACTTGCTACTAGTGTAGCATCATTATCATCCACTCGGTGTCAGAAAATGTTAACACGTTTTTATAATTTATTTGATTACATTATCGTGTAGTTACACTTTGTTAGAATTGCAGTTCTAGCCCGGTTACTGTATTTTAAAACGGGGTTAGGAATGTCAGTGCGGCGCTGCGTCGGCGTTACCTTTGCATGAATTTGACACAACAACAGTGTTTATCTTCCCCGGTCCTGCTCACATGGACAGCGTAGCCTAGCCATGTGCCCGTGTGTGTACACGGGTTGTAGAACACTGCTCTGATTGGTCGAGGGGCGTTCCTCTCCGTCAGCAGAACTCTTCTCTGATTGGTCGGAGTGTGCCCCATGACGCAGAACATTGCATAATCCACGCTGTACACTGTACTCCCGGCGCGAGGCTGTACTGCAGGATACACGTGAGGCGGTGAGAGACCGCAGCCACTGACCTAGATTTGTTTCTCCTCCTCGCGCTTGGCTTTCACAGAAATTCATGACAGGTCCACGTGTGGGTGGCCCGTGAAAGAGAACAGTCATGGTCGTGGTTAGGTAATCGTGTGCTGCTGTTGCGTCTAAATATAGGGTGTTTTAGAGTTAATGAAGAAAAACACATTGAAGCTTTTACACAAATATTCCAATAAAGACGTACACGTGCGCAGTTTTCTGAGTACATTTAACTTATGTGGAAACAAAGTGTAAGCATGTTTGGTGTTTTAAAATTGCACACTGCCCTACTTAAAATGACTCGGTAAACAGTGATATTATGTCGTCATGGGAGCAGTTTAGTGTTAAAGTCTAGTGCCTTGCTTAAGGGCACTTAGATAAAATAACTTAAAGTATTGTTAAATTTATTTGGAATGAATGAGAAATTAATTCGTTTTAAGTTATTCTGAACACATTTATCACTTGGTATGTCCCATCTAATGTTTTTAAAACGGTTCCTCATATTTGTGAAAATGGCTGCAGGCTCTTGCTGTGGATCCAATAAACTTTTAATTCCAAAGTCTTGCTACAAAACAGTCACCAGAATGCTTTTCCAGCCAAAAATGTCATGGCATAACCCAGTTGTGGATGTTTTCCCTTTGCATTATTTTGTTCCTACAACTGTTATGTTGCTCTAGTGCTTCAGTGACCCTGTCCGGTCGCCAGTCAGTGGAGCACACTCCCATAGCATAGAGTTCCAGGCATGTTATATAACGTGTTATCCAACCAGCAAGCATGAGAGTTGATAAAGCAGGTCAATCACAGCAGTAAATAAACCAACCAAGAAACACACACATAGGTGTGTCAGACGCACCTGTTTTTACTGTACTGAATTTGTTTATTTGGCAAACAGAGCTATTTTTTAATACTGCAGAAATTCTATCATCTCTTTCATAATCAGTCACTGCCCTAGAGCCATCCCCGGCTAATATCAACACTGGCAAGCCCGAAGAATAGTAGAGTTTAAAAAAACATTTGATATCCTGATGTGCCTGCTGATATGGTGTGTTTTGTTTCTCAGAAATGGATTTACTTTGAAACAAGGTGTCGCATGTCCCGAATCTTGTATTGTGTCTTTGCTTAATGCCATAGTTCATCACCTTACAGAAACAACAGCAGTAGGAGTCTAAATGTCTGCATTGGTACCATTATTTACACTTTAAAGAGGCTTAAAACAAAATGGGAAAAATTATATTTTACTTCTTTGAAGTAATTTATCTGCTCTAACCTTCTCTCTCTCTCTCTTTCCATAGGAGGAGTCATTGCCTATATTTCCTCTGGCTCTGCCTCCAGCCCAGAGTCCTGTATGAGCACCACCCCCAGCAGTGGCTACCTGTCGACATCACCAACTTTGCCCCGTCCCTCGCTGCCCAGTAGGGCCGTGGGCATGGTGGTGGATATCTCTCCACCGGGCAAGAATGGCCACCAGCGTGGCCATGGCACGGAGAAGGCCGGGCGCTCCTCCACATCCACCAAGAGTAGCATCACCAGTAAGTACACATCAATGTCTTGCCACTATTGAAATACTAGACTACAAGTGTTGCATCTTGATCTGGTGCACAAGAATCACTTCTTATCTTTGTTTTTGCAGAAATCAATGGCATGGTGCTGTTGTGCAAGGTTTGTGGTGATGTGGCCTCAGGTTTCCACTATGGCGTCCATGCTTGCGAAGGCTGCAAGGTGAGACAAGTTCCTGCAATGAAGTGTTGCGCTTCTGC
This sequence comes from Lepomis macrochirus, assembly GCA_024633595.2. Taxonomy (NCBI): domain Eukaryota; kingdom Metazoa; phylum Chordata; class Actinopteri; order Centrarchiformes; family Centrarchidae; genus Lepomis; species Lepomis macrochirus. The sequence goes on along the minus strand of JALXJV020000015.1, from coordinate 8,029,542 downwards.
AAGTTTGATTCATATCCTCTTGCTGATTTTACATGCTCACATGACTAATGCTCTTCATGGGGATTTTTGGTTCCTTAGGGCTTCTTCAGGAGAAGCATCCAGCAGAACATCCAGTACAAGAAGTGTCTTAAGATGGAAAACTGCACCATCATGAGGATCAACAGGAACCGCTGCCAGCAGTGTCGGTTCAAGAAGTGTCTGTCTGTCGGCATGTCCAGAGATGGTGAGCAGTACATTTAGTTTAGTTTCAGTCATCCTTTTGCCTAGTTTATTACCGTACAGTTAAATCAAAAAGCAAAAAATCACTTGCTGATTGGTGTGTAAGTGCAAGAATATAGCTGCAGTTTTTTTCCCCATGCAATTCATTTACTCTCAAGCTTATTCTTGGTGCTGCTTAATGTGTCATTAATCTTGACGCAATCTTATGGATGGTCATTGTTTTTTCCTCTCAGCTGTCCGATTTGGCCGCATTCCAAAGCGAGAAAAGCAGAGGATGCTGCTGGAGATGCAGAACGCCATGAACAACATGATGAGCAACAACAGCCAGCTGCACGGCATGCTGCACGGCCACCAGAGCTCATCACTGCCCATGGAGGCCATGACCAACGATGCCAGCTCTTCAGCCTCCTCAGCCTCCTCTTCTTCTGATTCCCCGTCGTGCTCCAACCCCTCCTCCCCACAGTGCCCCCAGGACTCAGAGTCTGTGGTTTCCATGGACACCAACTCCAGCTCTGCTTCCTCCTGTGCATCAGACAGCGGCGAGGACGAGGCCGTCGTTACAGTGAGCAGGCAACATCAAGATGCCTTCGCGTTTAGCCAGCAGAGATCACCAAGACAGAGCCAAGCCTCTCCCTCGCCGGGCACTGGCGCCCTGGAGACGCCGTGCAACATGGAGGAGCAACAGGAGAGCTGGAACTGCTGGAATCGCAATGTGGTTGTGAGAGGTTACCAGCACAATTCTTACAGTAACAGTCAACACGTCAGCAACACTGCTTACAGGGAAGAGGGCGGAGTTTACCAGCAGCAGCCTCAGCAGCAGCAGCAGCTCAACAGCACTCCTAGCTGTGAACCATCAGAAGACAGCCAAAGGCAGCATGAATTTAACACACAAACTGCCTCAAGCAGTTATAATGGACCAACAAACTACATGAATAATAGAGCACACTTGGTGAGTAATTAATATTTTCCATTCTTAAAATTCATATTTACATTCTTGAAAACTAGACTTGGCTTTTGATCACCTTCCCTGATTGACCTTCTGTCTTCATGTTTTTCCAGGTCTGTCCGATGAACACATCACCTTACGTGGATCCGTGCAAGCCGAGCCAGGAGATCTGGGAGGAGTTCTCCATGAGCTTTACCCCCGCCGTGCGGGAGGTGGTCGACTTCGCCAAGAGGATCCCAGGCTTCTGTGACCTCCCCGAGCACGACCAAGTCAGCCTGCTCAAAGCTGGAACTTTTGAGGTAAGAGGGCAAACAAGCCAAACATAAACACTGTGCTTTTTTGTTTGTGCTTTGAAGTCGAACAGGGAAGGCTGAATATAGTGTCCGCTGTGGCTTTTCAAAACAGAGCAGACTGTCAGCTGTGTGTGCTGACAAATATTTGCTCTGATAACAGTTGCATTGGAAATGAAAGAGACTTAACATTTTGTTTGTTTTACTTGAACACAGATTTGTCTGTCTCCTTTATGTTTTCAGTATGGTACAAAAGTTGTCCTTTCATGTTCTGCTCATAAAGCACTGACTGTTTTTACTGTATGCCTTAAAAAAATACATAGAAAACATATTTAAAAATGACAGTTGCTTTATTCTCATCTGTTAAACAGGTTCACATCATAAAACCAGCGTCAGATTTATTTTACACACAGTAGAGCCTTTTGTTTACCTGCACAAATCAAACCACAACAAACTAAAACTAAAATCGCTCTCTTTCCCTCTCTCGACTCCAAGGTGCTGATGGTCCGATTCGCGTCCCTGTTCAATATGGTGGAGCAGACGGTGACCTTCTTGAGCGGCAAGCGTTACAGCCTTGACACGCTACGGTCACTGGGCGCCGGCGAGCTGCTCAACTCCATGTGCGAGTTCAGCGAGAAGCTGGCAGCGCTGCAGCTCGACTCGGAGGAAATGAGCCTCTTCACCGCCGTGGTGCCGTCTCAGCCGGTAAGAACAGCAGTCGGAATATCTTGTTCTTAATACAAGGCTCAAAATGAACCCATGAACACCAAATACCTGATCCATTATATTTAAATTACACAAATGACCTTTTAAAATATAATATATTTAAAAGCAAAATGTACATTAGTTTTGCTAGAAAACTATCAAGTAATCTAAAACATTAATGAAGCCCTGGTCTGTCCTCCCGCGTTAACCCTTTCTTCCTTTTTGTTCTGGCTCAGATCGCTCAGGGATCCAGGACCTAAACTCAGTTGAAGCCCTGCAGGACAAATTGATCCGGGCACTGCGGAACCTGGTGATACAGAACCACGGCGATGAGGCATCCACCACCTTCACCAAGCTGCTGCTCAAGCTTCCCGAGCTGCGTTCACTCAACAACATGCACTCAGAGGAACTGCTCTCCTTCAGAGTTAACCCTTAAAAGCTTCCTATGTGGGGTACATCTGTGCTCTCAACGTTATCCACACACCTCCACCAGGACCTGCCTCTTACTGCCCCCTCACCTTCTGTTCGACCAACCAAGTTGTGTGTCTGTTCCTAGAATGTATTAAAAGTTATTTTTTATTATATTTTTGTTATAAAGACCATGTGGGGTCTGAAGAGAGAGGAATATAAAACTGTACTGTATTTATAGAAGAGATACCTTTAGCTTGTTGCACAGAAACACACGCATATGCCTGTGTGTTTGAGTTGCTTAGTTTTGCAAAATTGGAGACTCTTTTCTATTTTCGAGAGAAAGAAGCGTACTTAACTGGCTTTAAGAAATTATAAACCAATTGGTCAAAAGCCATTTAATTCCAAAGTGTATTTTCTGATAAGTAGGAGAATGTGAGAGACAATATATGCCTTACATACTGCATGTTTGTTTGGTTCAATATTGTAATACATTTTAGCAAGAAAGGCAGGCTATCAGAAAATGTATGGAAGAATGTGTGACGATTGCTGCTAATGCATGGCTGTACTTAATGCGAACAACTATTTCTTGGATCTTCTCCCCTTGCCTCAGAAAGCATCAGTTCTTTGTTTCAGTGTGTATAGTGTATATTTTCTTTCCTTTTTGTTGAATTTTTTATGTGTTCAAGTCCATGTGAATTGCCTGTACACTGCCTGGTGATTTCTGGGGGAGTTGACGCTATTTTCAGCAACACTGTATTTGCACATGTTCTGGAGCAGAAAAACCAAGTAACAAAACCCACAAAAAGTGGGTGTGACATAGCATCATGTAAAGGCTACATGAAGGCTACAGGTCACACGCAAGTGTTTTTACTGATCTCCAACTTTCCGGTTTTTATGACACTTTTTTTTGGTCTTTTTTTAATGAAACGTTGTGCGCTTTCAGCATAGCACTGAATCTGACACTTGTTTTTGTTATTGATTTTGTTGAAATATCTGTTTCTTCGACTGGCAACACTGCCATATGTTAATAACTATATAAATATATATATATATATATGATGGACATAGGATATAAATATGATATAGTATGAATAAATACAAGACAAGAATACTCTGTGTAGTTTTTTTTTGATGGTATACAAAGTATTTTGAATAAATGAAGCTAGTGACAGCACATTCATTTTCAGAGTAGCAGTGACTGCGGTTTACCACTAGGTGGGGCTACTTGAACACAGCATATTGATTAAACTTGGAAATTTCCTCACTTGAAGACCTTAAGTTACCAGTTGTCTTTGCAAATAGTTGCATAACAATAATCAGTTTTGAGTGCCAAGATCCCCAAGTAGTCTGCAGATATTCTTTCATACATTTAAAATCAGCTGAGCTCCAACAAAATTCATTTTAAAGAAGACATATCTTTTTATTCTTTTTTTATCTTTAACTTTATTCTTACAGAAATTTGAATTAGAGGTTGAACTGCCTGTTGAATTGATCCCTTAGAATATATGATAATTGGAGTAAATGTTTTTTACATGTAGAAGAATTTTAGGCATAATTCCAATCAGCTTGATGAGTCCTTAAACTAATTTATCGTCTTTTCCACAGAGACTCAATGTTTTAACAAGAAGAGATTATTTTTGTATTCATAATGAGTTTACAGTCCATGAGCAATCTGCAGAACGACTTTCCAATTACCTGCAGTTCATTTCAAATCAGGTTCACTTTCAACAGAATCTTAAACTTGTTTAATACTGTACTTTTTTTCCTTGAATTTAAGCTACATTAAATAAAGTGAAATTTAGAGAAAGTCAACTTTAAAACTATAATGATGAAATATAGCCATAAATAAATATATATATATATATATATATATATATATATATATATATATATATATATATATATATATATATATATATATGCTTGAATATCTTATGATACTTTATACATCTGGTCCACTACATATTTTTGAGGCTAAAATTGTACTTTTTACTCTGAGTAATGAACTTTCTGATAATAATAATATTTTAATATACTACCTTGCAGATTAATTACACAAAAATACATGATGCAACAACTGAATTAAATTAAAATAGATTTATGTAAAATACCTAGCAGAATATTAAGTAGGTCCTCCAGCTGCAACATTAAGGAGATGTAGGCTTCACATTATCAATCACTATAAGACAATAATCTAATATTACTCTGAAATGGACCATTAATGGAATTCATTCTAAGTAGATTTTGATGCTAATAGTCTTGTACTATTACTAACGAAGATTTTGAATGTAGGACCTATACTTCTGAGTAGATTTTTACATTTTCCATCACTGGAAAACCATATACCTGCTTGTGTTTTTCCTGCTTTGACTTGTAAAAAGGGTGGGAATATATCCACTATATCATGTTTTGGCCAATTTAAAGTGTTGTCTGAATTTCCAAATTATAATTATTAGGTTACCTCTAGGCTTACTCTCAAATGATAGTAACACCAAAGAGTTCCCTCCATGTTGGGGTGCAGTTGTTGGTGTACAGCGTGAACAGGAGGGGCTGAGCACACAGCCCTGGGGAGCTCCGGTGTTGAGAACTAGAGTGGAGGAGTTCACCAATCCGAGCTGACTGGGGTCTGTTTGTGAGGGAGTCCAATATCCAGTTGCAGAGTTTTATTTAAACCCCAAGTTCTAAGTTTGTTGATCAGTTTCATGGGGGAGAGTGTGTTGAATGCTGAGCTGTCCACAGCATGCTGATGTAGGTGTTGTTTTTCTCAACGTGTGTGAGTGCTGAGTGGAGAGGTCATCCTCTGTGGATCTGTTGGTTCTGAAAGCAAACTGGTAAGGGTCCAAGCTGGCTGGGATGTTGTTCTTTATGTGCTAAAGAACCATTTTCTCAACGCAATTCATCAGACTGGAGGTGAGTCCCGCAGTGTGGTGGTATTTCAGACTAGACACTGCACACTTTGTAGGTACAAGAATGATGGTGGCTGTCTTGAAGCAGGTGGGAACCCTCTCCTGAGATAGTGAGACGTTGGAAATGTCAGTAATAACATCAACCAGCTGGCACAGGTTTTTAGTACACGGCCAGGAATGTTCTCAGGCCCAGCTGATTTGCTCATATTCACTCTCAGCAGGACTCTCCTCACATCTGCTGTGGATACTGACCGTGGCCGGTCCTCAGGAGGTAGAGCAGACTTTACAGCTGACTCCTTGCTGAGGAGATCAAAGCGAGCATGAAAGGTGTTAAGTTCAACAGGTAATGTGGCCTCACATATGATGGGGAGCTCCTGCTTTTGTAGCCTGTGATGTTTTTGATGCCACGTATCTTTGGTGTTGTTGGTGTTGAGGTCTCTCTCCACTCTCTGCTGATGTCTCATCATTCGGGCCTTCTGATTGGGAAATGATTTCATCGTTTTAGTGATCACAACTTCATAAATACATTTTCAGATGATGTCATGATGTCATATGATGTCACTGATGATATATATTCCTCAAGGTTAATGTGACTCTCCTGGGTGGTGGCCTCTCTGAACATACTCCAATCCTATTAGTGCTAGCTCCACGGCTTAATTTAGCTGTTCAGCTAAGTTAGCCGTGGATCTAGCAGTTCTTTTAGCAACAAATAAAGCTATATGTCCATTGGGAAACTTCATAAGTCACAGAGAGTTGTGGTAGAGCAGCAGGGGGCATCAGACAGCAGGTTTCGTGTTTACTCAATTCATCCTTAGCCAAGACTGTCAAGACTTAGCCAAGTGATAGGACTCACGGCATTGCAGCATGCCCTCATGCAGGCCAATTCTTCATTGAGCGTGCTGATGGAGAGCTTCAGCTTGTTGTTACATCTATATAGGGCGGTTTTTGAATTTATATAGTCCAATATCACAAATCACAAATTTACCTTATGGGGCATTAAATACCTTCTCACAATCAGTCTAATGTGTAAAAATTGACATTGTAAAGTCAAGGCGCTCCTCTTCAAGGCCATCCTCCCATAGCATATTGAGTTTTAGGAGGATGACTTACTTGTAAGTTACCAAGAGTAGCACCATGTCTGACTTCAGTGTTGTTGTTTCTGAGTTGCCACCACAAGTCAAACTTCAGTTCCCACTTCTAGCTAATTGCATCGCAGATGGTGTCCACTATGTCCTTCAGGAATTGGTCATGGACTTCACCTTACCCCTCAGAACTAGTTGGACAGGCTTGGTAGAACGTCAGAGACAGCCTGGATCACGAATCTGAGCTAATAGGGCTCAGTTTTCCACAGATTGGCCCACAAGACACTGCGACTCTGCACACACCTCCACCTGGATCAACACCTTCCTGTCATTTCCCTGTGCCTTGTCATAGCATGGCATTGTGTTGGGCTACCCAGGCCAACTTTTCCGTGAGTCACTGTGCCTACCAGCATGCTATGCCTTAGCTGAGACTCAGCTGCCTCCACGGCCTCTTCTGCCCACCACTTTTGTCTGTTCTAGCCTCGATGTCAGCCTGAGAGACTTATGGGTCACAGGACGTAAGCCATTGCACCTCCCTCATGGAGGTCACCATGAATTCTTCATTCAGGCTGTTTATTGGGGAGCTTCAGCTTATTGTTATGCTCAAACAGGGATATAATACACTCCACTGTGGAGATCCGAACCTCATAAACTAAGAGTTGAGGAACACTGGGGCGCTTTGATAGATGCTGCAATTTCTCCAGGCTCTTTACCGATTGTTTAGTGACGGATGGTATTTCATTGTTGCCTACTGTAGAGTGGAATTTATCGATGGACTTACCTTTCTTCAGAACCAGGGACTGCATACCAGCAGTACTTTTTTGGGGGGTGACAAATGCGTGTGTTCTTATTATTGACCTATGGCCACTTGGTTCGGGGGCTTAGCTTGATTTTTCCTTCTTGACCACCTAATGGATTTCCTTCCCAGCTAGGCTTCCATTTGGTGCTCTCGGATTGATCAAGGCATTACAGTGGCAAAGATCTAGTTCCCTGGATGCCTCACCCAAGGTGTCCCTGAGCTGATCAATTGTGCTGCCACTGCACTTGTGCCTTAGCAGCCGTTTGGTAAACTCAAATGGGTAAGTTAAAAAGCCTGCTTTCTTACCCTCCCCATTCTCTGCCTCCAAAGCCACTTATCCCACGTCAAGGTCATGCTTCTTGCAAAGGATGATGGCCAGCTCTGAGAGAGCTCTTATCTCCTCGCTGCCTCAAAATTTTCAGCTTCTGCCTGAGTTAAATCTCTCAGCTGCTAGGTTGACAATGTTGATGGTCATCATCTTGAGGGGTCTATCAGCATCACCATTGGCAGTTTCTTCTAAGATGGAGTCACTGTCTTCATCAAACTGACGCCACTCCTTCTCCTTGCTAACTTGGGGCCACTTGACCCGACAGTATTCTGACGTTCTGCATAGAACTCAGGCTTGTACCACTTGGAGTTTGACGCTTGCACCGTCTGCATGCATTTTATCATGGCCTGCTGGACATTGCACGTAGCTTCTTGCAAACTTTGCTGCAGATGCATTCAGAGCTCATAGTTGTATTTATTTTGCCATATTTGCCCTTGTCTGTGCAGACAGGGAAAATTAATAATATGTCAATAAAGAAAAGTGTGTACAAAGTGATAACACATGTAGTTGTGCAACATGTCATAATTTAGAAAATTACGAGTTACTTCATCCTGCATGCACGAGATGGAATGTGTACAGTGTAAAGGCAATGTAGCTTGATGTCTCAGAATTAATTGCAATCATGCACCCAAAAATAAGTCCAACATATTAAAAATCACTATAACAAATGGGTGCAACATGCTTACAAATGAGCATGTGGCCATAGTTTTGTCATGTTACCAGTACACTGAAAGGGTTTTTTTAGGTCAGCATAGAATTCATCTCCGCAGACGTTTTAACATGACTAGATTGTCTTTTGTGTCTTATCACATTCAAATCTCTTTAAATGTATCATTCAAATTCAAGTGACCACAAAATATCAACATCCACTCAGATTTGATGATGATGAAATTTTTCATTCTAATGTTTTGCGTTATGGAAATAAAAATTCCATTTAATAGTAGTAGTAACAGTTTAAAAGTATTAAAATATGCAGGTATAAAATACATTTAATTTAAATTAACATTGTGCAAAACCTTTTTATTTAGTCAGGTCTCACCAACCATAAGGCCCAAGAGGATTTAGAAACTTGTCGCACGAAAGGACTCAACACAGCTGCTCAATAAGGGCCATTCAAAGCTTTCCAGATGATTCATTCAAATTTAACTGACCACATAATGTCAACCTCCACTCAGGTCTGAGGATATAAATGTGATCATCAAAGAGAAAAAACCCTGGTTTACAAGACATTTTCCCTGAGTATTATAACATCCAGGTAGTAATTGCAGCTTGTAGTTTGACATTTTTGTCAGGAATTTGGCTTTGAGCCCAGATGCAGAGAAGTAGATAGTTTATTCAGAGTTTATTAAACACAGAGGAAAAGTGCTAGTTCAAAGTTGGTTCAAAGCAGGTTAAACTTGCGAACCTTCTCAGAACCTGTTTGTTTCTCAACTGACTAGAGAACCCAGCGAACGACATCATTACGTCACTGTTAACGAGGTAAAAGAACGATTCTAGTCCAGCAAAGAGTTGGTGCTGCTTTGGAACCAGTTTTCCTGGCCGAGAACCGGTTCTTTGGCTGTTGAAACACAAAGAACTGGTTCGCAAGTAGGCACTAGCTCCGAATCAGCTCTCAAAATGCTTTGGTACACATAACACACCAACTGTCACCTCCCCGCTTGTGACATTGTGACAATTTTGCGATTTACACTAATTCGCTTTCAGGATATATGCTTATTTACGTTCTGCCAAGGGTTAGATGAGAAGATTGATTGACTGATTGGTACCACACTCATGTCTCTCTGTTAAATATGTTAATATTTTAAAAAAAATATCAGCAGCACCTCTAAATCTGTCAAATTAACATGTTTAGGCAGGCTAGTTGTTTCCCCCTGCATTCCCGTCATTCGTTCCCAGTCGTTTAATTCCTGAAATGTTAGATTTTTCCTTTAAGATTGTGGGAAGAAAGACATTGGCAGAAAAGTGGTAAGTCCCTTTTGAGGTTTATTACAGGTGTTAAAAAATGATTTTCAACATCAAAAAACACATGATCAAAGCCTGGTGGATTTTGAGGAAAAATATTGACTTTCTAGAGGCTCCAATTAACAGTGTTTATTTTCTGGCCCTCTTTCAGGACATTTGGAGTTATCTTTAACTGAACCTTTATGGGTCATGGATAATATTAAGGTTTGGATATAATTTCATATGGCCACAATTGTATTTCAGATTCAATTCAATTCAATTCAATTCAATTTTATTTATATAGCGCCAAATCACAACAACAGTTATCTCACAGCGCTTTTCATAAAGAGCAGGTCTAGACCGTACTCTGAAGTTATTTACAGAAGCCCAACAATTCCCACCAAGAGCAAGCACTAGGCGACAGAGGCAAGGAAAAACTTCCTTTTAAGAGGCAGAAACCTCGAGCAGAACCATGGGCGGCCATCTGCCTCGACCGGTTGGGGGTGAGGGGGAGAGAGAAAGGGAGAGAGCAAGAGAAAGAGAGAGAGAGAGCAGGAGAGAGAGAGCAGAGGGAGGCAACCTACACAGTATACACATAGAGGTACAGACAATAAAGGTAATGGTGCTATAGACTGAATGAAAAATGGTACAGATATTTGTAGTAATGTTTAGTGATATTAATTATAACAGTAATAATAGCAATAGGACTAGTAATAGCAGTTGCAACTGCAGCAGAGGGCGTCGAGCAGGAACACGGGGGCAGCAGGAGACTCCCAACAACAGATCCAGACTCCACAGCTCCAGAGCCAGCAACACCCGCAGGAAGTGAGGGGGAGGGGGGGAGGACAGGAGGGGGAAGCACACGACCACGGGAGAGGGAGAAAAAATCGAGTTAGTAACATGCATTAATGGGATGGCCACAGGTGTATAAAATCAAGCACCTAGGCATGCAGACTGTTTCTACAAACATTTGTGAAAGAATGGGTTGCTCTTGATGGTACCTTGATAGGTTTCACCTGTGCAATAAGTCCTTTCGTGAAATTTCCTCCCTACTTAATATTCCACGGTCAACTGTTAGTGCTATTATAACAAACTGGAAGTGATTTGGAACAACAGAAACTCAGCCACGAAGTGGCAGGCCACATAAAATCGTTTCAGTGAAAGGAACTGTTAATGCTTCAGCATACCAAGGGATTTTGCACAATTTCATGCTCCCAACTTTATGGAAACAGTTTGGGGATGGCCCCTTCCTGTTTCAACATGACCAGTGCACAAAGTTACATCCACAAAGACATGGATGAGCGAGTTTGGTGTGGAGAACTTGACCAGCCTGCACAGAGTCCTGACCCCAACCTGATAGAACACCTTCGGGATGAATTAATTGATGAATTGAATCCTAAACCTTGTGGACAGCCCTCCCCAAAGAGTTGAAGATGTTATAGCTGCAAAGGATGGGCCAACTTCAGATTACAGTGAGGAAAATAAGCATTTGAACACCCTGCTATTTTGCAAGTTCTCCCACTTAGAAATCATGGAGGGGTCTGAAATTGTGATCGTAGGTGCATGTCCACTGTGAGAGACATAATCTAAAAAAAAAAAAAAAAATCCAGAAATCACAATGTATGATTTTCTAACTATTTGTATGATACAGCTGCAAGTATTTGAACACCTGAGAAAATCAATGTTAATATTTGGTACAGTAGCCTTTGTTTGCAATTACAGAAGTCAAACTTTTCCTGTAGTTTTTCACCAGGTTTGCACACACTGCAGGAGGGATTTTGGCCCACTCCTCCACACAGATCTTCTCTAGATCAGTCAGGTTTCTGGGCTGTCGCTGAGATTGAGCTCCCTCCAAAGTTTCTCTATTGGGTTTAGGTCTGGAGACTGGCTAGGCCACGCCAGAACCTTGATATGCTTCTTACAGAGCCACTCCTTGGTTATCCTGGCTGTGTGCTTCGGGTCATTGTCATGTTGGAAGACCCAGCCTCGACCCATCTTCAATGCTCTAACTGAGGGAAGGAGGTTGTTCCCCAAAATCTCGCAATACATGGCCCCGGTCGTCCTCTCCTTAATACAATGCAGTCGCCCTGTCCCATGTGCAGAAAAACACCCCCAAAGCATGATGCTACCACCCCCATGCTTCACAGTAGGGATGGTGTTCTTGGGATGATACTCATCATTCTTCTTCCTCCAAAGACGGTTAGTGGAATTATGACCAAAAAGTTCTATTTTGGTCTCATCTGACCACATGACTTTCTCCCATGACTCCTCTGGATCATCCAAATGGTCATTGGCAAACTTAAGACGGGCCTTCACATGTGCTGGTTTAAGCAGGGGAACCTTCCGTGCCATGCATGATTTCAAACCATGACGTCTTAGTGTATTACCAACAGTAACCTTGGAAACGGTGGTCCCAGCTCTTTTCAGGTCATTGACCAGCTCCTCCCGTGTAGTTCTGGGCTGATTTCTCACCTTTCTTAGGCTCATTGAGACCCCACGGGGTGAGATCTTGCATGGAGCCCCAGTCCGAGGTTTAGCTTCTTCCATTTTCTAATGATTGCTCCAACAGTGGACCTTTTTTCACCAAGCTGCTTGGCAATTTCCCCGTAGCCCTTTCCAGTCTTGTGGAGGTGTACATTTTTGTCTCTAGTGTCTTTGGACAGCTCTCACAGTGGACATGCACCAACGATGACAATTTCAGACCCCCTCCATGATTTCTAAGTGGGAGAACTTGCAAAATAGCATGGTGTCAAAAATACTTATTTTCCTCACTGTAAATCTTACTGATTAAGAATGGGATGTCATTAACCTTCATGTGCATGTAAAGACAGGTGACCCAAAACTTTTGGCAATATAGTGTTTGCACATAAATATAACAATCCAACAAATATTTCTACTTGTATAATCTGCAAGTGACCACCTTCAAATGTTTTTGTATATTTGAAGTATATTTTAAGTCCAACTTTTGTTCAGATTGTTACAAAGAATAAGGCTGGGCTTTTTGGCAGGAAGGGCGTGTCACAATTTTCTTATCCAATCGGTTTCATCATTCAGCTTTAGATTAAACTGTACTGATTTGCATTATCTTATAAAAATAGCCTCAAGCACAATGGTAGTAGTCAAACACTGAAGACAACTGAGAGCTTTTGGTAAGTTGATATAAAACATGTAGCTTCATATATCTGTTGGAGATCTCCTCCATTTTATTGTTTATATTTCCAGTTTTAAATCCTAAAATTTATATTTATAGTGTCAGTTCTTTAGGTTCTGTGCAGCATATGTGCTCAAAGGAGCTTCACCATGTTTGGATTCACAATTAGGAGGCAGATGTTGGCTGACAACTTTGAGTAACTCTGATATTGTACGGCTGTGACATAATTCAAAAATGAAATCAATAAAAATCTTAAGCCTAGTCTGTGCATGTCACCTGTATCAGTTTAATGAAATGCATAGGATTTCTATAGCAGAAGAGACTCAGCAAGTAAAGGTTCTCATTAAAATATCTTATGTGCTACAACCACTCTGATGTTGGATCTTTTGTCCACAGTTACTCAAAGTCAACATGGACAGGACAGTATTTGTGATTCTCCTGCTTACAGGTGAGCTGTGTGATAATTGACAGATGATAGATATTGGAAAATGGTTTTGTTTTTCAGCTGCGATGTGTGTAGGTGCTATTAGAAGTTATGAAATTACAGTACGTACTATTTGTATTAATACATATTACACTGTGTGCACAATTATTAGGTAAAATGGCTTTCAGAGTAAACGTTTGAGGTGTGACCACAGGACAATCAAAAGTTTTATTGTGAATTGTCAACTGGCATACAAAAAGCACATGGAGAAGAAAACGCACAAACTGAAAGTTTCTGGAAGATACTTTCTTCAAGCAGTGGTACAGGAAGAAGTCCTCAGCATTCAAGAAGGCCATGATCTTTATGCAGACAATGATCCATCACACGCATCCAAGTACTTCACTGCTTAGCTAGCCAGCAAAGGCCTCAAAGATGCCCAAATGATGACCTGGCCCTTTTCTTAACCTTAATAATAATGCTTAATAATTCTGCACAAATATATTCTTTTGAGCAAGACAAAACTCATTGTTCCTTAGTTAAACAAGGGTCAATTATATTTTGGACTGACTAAGACCAATGTGTTTGTTCAATGAAAAAATTAATCCAGAGGAATAAAATTTGCCTAACAATTGTGCACGCAGCGTAAACGATAAAGGAGGTGGAAATATTGTATATTAGAATTATTTTGTGTTAATCTGCTGCTACTGTAGAAGTGGTCACATATTATGTATGCCTTGTTTCGCAGTTGTTGTCCCCATGTTGTCCCCATTAGTCAAAAAAGGGGGAAATAGGCTACAGTTTGAAAATATTGGAAACTACTCTTTAATGCTAACTCGAACATTTGACAGTTATCAAAAATGCTCCTCATTTCAACTTAGAAAAAATGCCATGAAACCATTTGGTCTTACTGCTACTCGCTCCTACTATCTCTGTATCACTGTAAAATTAAAAACATTTATGTTTAAATCTCTTTTTGGTAATTATAATTTTGTCCAACTAAGGAAGCTACACATGTCAAAAATATATTATATATTACAAAAATCCTACATTCCAACAAATGCATTTCCCTCCTCAGGCTCCTGCGTAACCTCCCTTTCCAATCCAAACCTCTACTACTTTATCAGACAGCAGATGACTTGGAAAGCTGCACGAATCTACTGCTCGTCTCATTTCACTGAATTGGCCCCAGTACTAAATTTAGCAAATGTGACCACAATGATGAACACTCCAACTGGGGGATACACAGGCAATGCCTGGATAGGACTTTATCAGAGCACCTCAAGGTGGCACTGGCTGAATGATCAAAAAGCTGTATATACCAACTGGAATACTGGTCAGCCAGACAACGTTAATGCCAGTGAGTTCTGTGTGAGCATGAATAGCGATGGATTCTGGAACGATGACAACTGCTCAGAACTGAAACCTTCTGTTTGTTTTACTGGTGGGTATAAATCAAGATTACAGTACGTACACTGTTGAGCTTCTGATAGACTTCTTTATTTACTACATTGAGACAGAGGTTTACTTTTCAGTCCACTAGACATAATTGACCGCTTTATATACTTTGCATATTAAGATGTAAAATTCAAAACATGCAAAAAGCTCACAAGAGATCACTACGTATCAGCAGAGATGTCCCAATCAAGTGTCTTTTGACCGACTCCAATCTGAATATGCTGTATTTACCAAAGTGACACAGTTGCCCGGTGCACAATATAGCTACAACCAGAAAGATGCTCAGCATACACAGGAAAATGGATAATTAGATAATGTACAGAGGAGCAGACAATTTGTACAATTGATTAAATATCACTTTGCTTTAGATGCTTATGTACATTTCTTTCACTTCTGTTGAAATGAAGGCTGGAGCTATTACCTTGTTAAGGAAGAAATGACTTGGAAAGCTGCGGTAACCAATTGTAAAGTGTTTTTTTTAACTCTGGCCAACATCCCTGATGAAATGACAAATTATGAAGTCCAGTATGAGCTGTCAGATGTTTCAGAAGTGTGGATTGGCCTCAGCAGACCTAATGAATGGTTGTGGTCACACACTGGAAGAATCTGCAGATACTTAAAATGGCAACCTGGACAACCTGACAACAAGAACGGAAAAGAAAATTGTGCAACCGTAGTGGTGGGGGATGGAACCTGGACTGATGAACAGTGCAACACAGCATTCCCCTTCTTCTGCTATGGAAGTATGAATCACTCACACATTTCCCTTAAAGCAGGGGTTTTCAAAGTCTGGGACTGCGGGCCTCCCCTTAGACAAAGTTAGGGAAAAGGCTTCCATTCACTGAGCCTCCCCTTAAACTGTTTGGAGCCCCCCTAGGGAGCCCTGCATCCCACTTTGAAAACTCCTGCCTCAAAGCACAAGTTAGATGCCAGAAGTGATGTGTGCAGAACAACTTTTTTACACACAGCATGGAGTGTGTATTTATCTGGTTAAAGGTTAAGTTTGCCTTACTACGATTGATTCTGCAGTTTTGCAGCTGACATACTTCTTGTTCTTGCTTGGCGCTCATAGTTATTATGTACCTGCCAATCAAACAGTGCAGCAGTTTAGATTGCTCTTTAAATGGTGTTTTTTCTTTTTGATACCAAGTATTGAAACAAACTAATACTGCTGCTGGACGAGAATATGGCTGCAACTAATGATTGCTCATTGTCAATATTCCATATTGATTAATTATTACTTTCTCAATGAATCCATTTGTTCAATAAAATAACAGAAAAGTGCAAAAAGAACTGTCTGTCAGTTTCCTAAAGCCCAATGTGATTTTATCAAATTTCTGTCTTGTTCTACCAAAGTTCCAAAGATCCCAAAAACCAGCAAATCTGTGAGAGTGAGGATGATGATCCAGTCCAGCACAAATTTGGAAGATCCAACCTACAGTGGCTCCTTGCAGCAGAAGGTACAGTGTGTATGTGTGTGGACATGTATTACCCATGTTGTGGGGACCTAAATCTGTTTATACGGTCACATTGTGGGTACTCTCCTTCCTTTTGGGGACAAAACGTATGTCTGCATAATGTAAATCATTCAATTTTAGGGTGAAGAATTAATTTACTGTTAGGATAAGGGTTAGCGTGTGTTCACACAGAAAGCAAAGCAATTTCTTTATGCAGCATGATCAGATACAAAGTCAATCCTAAAGCGTGGATGGTTACAAATGTGCACCTGGCGACGTGCACTTGGCAACATGAATACGTGAGTTAAAAATATTAAACTTGAGTTGGTTTTCAATATGAGAATAGAGCTGGGGACAGAGCCGGAGCTTCTGTATGAATAAACACCAGGAGTAACAGCGTATTCTGCTCTAATCCAGAGCCATTTCATGCGGGGATAAGATAAGGATAAGGGCTTAATATTCACAGGTTATTCTGACTTACTAAAGCATGCCAAAATAACTACATCATGATGCCAATTTGTAAAACGTCTGAATTCATAATTTGTCAGTTCTGTTCCTGAGATGATAAGCACACAACTTTTAAAATGCTTATCTTTTTTAATGGCGTTAGGATTGTTCAGGGCTATGTTATGCTTATTGTCATAGTAAATATGCTGAAATCCAGTCAGAAAACAGACACATTTTTAGAATTTACCAGGTAGCTGAACTTTTCGCTTACTTTTCTCCAAGTAATCTCATTTTAGAGTTAGGGAGAGTGTTAGATTAAGTAGAACTCTGGGTGCCCACAAACATGTGAGAGTTAGGAAAATGCCTAACTCTCTGGGTGCCTATTTGCATTGTCTTTGAATGTAATCGCGCTACAAAAAATTTGTTTAGTTTTCTGTGTGAATACAACAGTAGGGATAGGGTAACACCTCTTCCTAACATACTGCTAGAGAGTAAGCTCTAATGGATGGAGAAAGAAACATTGTTTTTTATATACTACGTGTGATGTTGCCCATGTTGACTGCTGACTGAGGGGGAAACGGAAACATTAAGGAAGTCACAGTTTGTCCAATGAAAATATGTTGCAAAAAATAGTGACAGGGTGAGTGGTTTTTCACTGACACATAAAGCAAATTAGGACATGTCCACTGGGAAAAACTGAAACAACCTGAAGTTCGCTTCTTAGCATCACGTGAGGTGAAAGTCTCAAAGAAATGGATGTAAGTCAATGTCATGTCAACTGTGTGAGTGTGTGTGCTCAAGAGAAAGAAAAGGTATACAAATTATAGGGCAAAACAAAATACTATGAGTATCATCTTTCTCCTACTTTAGTTAAGTGCAGCGTTTACTAATCGGGGAGTAACTGACTTCAATTTGACCTGGAAGAAAGTGCCAGTGAAGCAGGCAGCAGAGATCAGTTATGATCAAAGGTACACACATTGTACACAGACATACACACTCATAATGAATCTTCTCTAACTACCGACTAATGCTTCTGTCTTTCCATTTAGATGCTTGCTGACCCTGTGAGAGACACTCTCAGAAAGATGCACTAAACATTGTTCATATTAAGAAGGTTAATGTATGTAGTTCAGTAAGTTAGTGTGGGAACACATAGAATATGTTATTGTTGACCTGTTTTTATTTAAAGAATAGACTCAGAAAAGCTCAGGCTTGGCACATGTTTTACTTTTTCGTGTTTTGCATGCAGTTAGAATTAATCCAGCAGTGTTGCATCTCCATTGTGAGGATGCAGCATGTATTACATGTCATGTGACTTGGTAATGGTGAGTGATATAGTGATGTAGAACCAATATATATATATATATAAAGAATTAATGGGTTTCTGTGATACTGAATGTTGCTTTCATGATTCTTTTTTTCCATTGCTGTTATTGTAAAACTCATAGTGCTGTAGTTGTAAACGGATTTGTATATATTAAAATAAAACAGTGAATAAATACATACATTAAAAATAAAATTAAAGCATAAGTCTGGTTCTATTCTCTATTTTTCCTATTGTCAACAAACCTTATGAAAAGACACAATCCAACATTGAATTGATCATATTAACAATTATTGTGTGTCTTGTCTTGTCTTAAACAAAGGTGTCAAAGTTGATGAAACTAGCAAGAGACGGATACATTTTGAAGATATCCAACTAAAAAAAATCACACCCCACACCTTCAGGCCTCCCTCCAAAGCCACTTCCCCAGAACACATTTTTATGCGCATTGAGTGCACAGGTAGGCTAGCAAGTCATTTAATTCAGACCAAATGAAGTGACTGGACGTACTTATTACAGTCCAGCGACAGCAATTTTATTTTTGTCTCAGAGCATTTGATTTATTGTTAATGCTTCTGAAATAAATTGCCTATACTAGCTTTAAAACACATCAATGAGCCACACCATTCCCTTATTACAAGAACATGGTCATTGTAGTTTATATTGAGTTCATCTCACAAAAAGCACCAAATGTGTAATAATTCACAGTCAAAAATAGTCCAACAAATGTGCGATTTTCTTCCTGTTTAAGAAAATATGTACTTAATTAATAATTCATTTTTAAACATGTATTTGCAGAAGTGTGGACTTAAATAGTGTTTGATATATGACACTGAGGAATGAGAGAAGAAGAGGAATCAGGCTTTGCCTACATAGACAATAATTGTTTGTATGAATTCATTGTTGGTTTTGGTCTTTTCATGAGATTTGTTGACACTGAAAAAATATAGAAAAAGGCCAGCCTCATCCTTTATTATGTGAAAAAAAAAAAAGTACTGTGCTTTCACATCTAATCTGTTTGGTGCAGTTCAAGCCAAATCTGGTGCTTTTGCCCAGTTCAGTTAATTTGGGGGTTGTGTGAAAGCTGTCAGTCAAACTGTTAAAAGTCTGGCTTCTCTGATTTTAGCTTGAATTCTATTCAAGTTGTTTGTGAGGAGTAATGTATATTTATGCAAAAAGATATGGTAAAACATATTTTTGCAATATTACACTACAAGACGCCCCTTTTGATTTCCCCACTTGGGTCAATTTAGCACTGATGATCCAGGATGACAGTCACAAAAACTGTGCAATGAATGCATTCAAAATCTAATGTATGAATAAAATGTATTTATTTTTGGTATAAACCAAGCAAACATAACTACCATAAGAGGGCACCTTTAAAGGCTTTGTGTACCCATCCCCCACTGATCACTCTACTTCTTACAAAGGCACTGAGATTTAGCATCAGATAAGGTTAAGTAAGTTAAGTTTCCCCTGCAGAATGGTCCAATTTGAATGCAACTTCCAGGGATACTGACCCAGGGTTACACTGCAAATTTACATTTCCCATTTGGATTATGATAAAACAAACACTCCCTTTGGCGGTCACCTTGCATGACAAAATTAAAAGAAAAAGCCCAGGATGTTTGCAAGAGTGTAATATGACAATAATATAATATAGAATAGTAGAATAGAATAATAGATTGAATTGGTTGCAATAAGTAATATTATGGATTAAGTTGAAAGTCTTTTATCAATCTACTTAAATATCAATAAATGTAATGTAGTGTTTCATTTGCAAGACCTCTAAAGTCCTCCACATAGAATATTTATTCTATTTTGCTTGTAGTATTTTTGCTTGTTTACAAAATAAACGTAACAGAATTTACATATCAAAACAGTGTGTTCTGCTGTATTCCATTGGCCAAGAACTGCTGTTGGTGCTCTTGAGTTTTTGTAATGTTGAAAAACAAGAAATAATTGACACTTTGAAATGTTGTGTGACAAAAGTGTTACATGTCACATTTTATCATGAACACATCATTATTATATTTATTATACAGTGGTGGCTGTGGCTGAGGAGCGGCTTGCCCATTAATTGGAAGATCAGAGGTTCAATCGCCGGCCCTTGTGCAAGATACTAAATCCTGAATTGCCCCCGATGGCTGTTCCATCAGTATGTGAATGTGTGTGAATGAGCTTAGGCTCAGTGTATAAATAGGTAAATGTGATATAGTGTAAAAGTGTTTTGAGTGGTGGAAAGACTAGAAAGGTGTTATTCAAATACAGACTATTTACCATTTTGAGTAGTTAGTATGATAATCATGAACAAACATAGAAGGTCAGTATCAATTGCACTGACCATTTTTTCAGTACTTGCCAGCTGTATACAACATTAACTCCTAATGATATAATTAATTATAATAAATATGACCTGGACCCGGATTAGCAGCATAAAATAGATGGCTGGATTAACCAATGAAAAAAAAGGAATTGATTTAAGTTTACTAAAATGTTTTTGCTAAAATTAGATGATGAGCTTCCCAGCTACCGTAGCTTTAGTATCAGTTTTTGCTGTACATCTGATGCGGCTGACTGAAACTCCACTACAAAGGATTGAACATCCTCCTGCAGCACAATTTACCTGTTGCAACAATCTCACTGTTGGATTGTGAGTGTGTAACATCTCCTGACAGCCTGAAAATATAACTTGCCTATTTTGTCATTCATTTTTAATACTTTTGAGAAAACTTAATTCAATGCTTCAATTCAAGACAATGAAATCACTTCAACTTAATGAAAGTGCAGCACATACAAACACAATTTAAAGTTTTTAAATGACAAATTGTCAATTGCTGTTTGTGATGTTGGTAATGTAGTTTGCCGTGCAGCACTGAAGTTTGTACGCGTCATTTACATTCAAAGACCGCCTTTTTTGGAAAAACAAAGGCAAATGCAGCAGCAGCAGAGACAGTAGCCAGCCATTTCCATTTAGATTTACTGGTTTGAATAAGAAATCAGCTCTTAGAGATTTGCTAGCTAATTTCCTTTCTTTTAAAACAGCAGCATATCTATGTTCCCAGGGTTGTTACCAGAGTTTTGTGTTCCCCAGCTCAATATCTTTTTAATATGGCAAATTTTAGGTGTCCATTCAATGGGTTTTATGTTCTCAGCAAAGGTATTTCGAAAGGTCACATGTGTAATGTCTGTTTCCCTGGGTCAATATATTTAATTCACCCACCCACATCTTACATCCTACTCATGTTATACTTCTTGAAACCTTCTTGATATGTTTTTCAAATTTAGTGTGAAAGAATGGTCCTGACCTCAACCCCACCTAACACCTCCAGGATTAACTGGAACACTGATTGTGAGCCAGACCTCATCACCAAACATTAGTGCTAGACAATCATCTAAAAAATCCCTTACATTACATTTAGCTGACACTTTTATCCAAAGCGACTAAAAATTGCTATACATATCAGAGGTCGCATGCTTAAAATATATTGACAGTGTACTCAGTTAACTATTTACATGTTTGTATTGCGCAGTCGGTATTGACATATTTGCATGTTTAAATCATTGCATTTGAATCTGTAAATCAGCTAGAATATTAAGATGAATCTACCCCTGCGTTTTCATCGCATTTACTTCAGTCTAACTGCTGTAAGCTTCTGATTGGTTAGTGCAGACACGTGAGAGTCTGAACAAGGAAGTGCTGTTGTTAAAAAGCTGATTAAGTGTGGAGAATGTCAATAAAGAAAAACAAAAATCAAAAACAAAGATTAAGTGTGGAGAAGAGTAAAGTGCTGCATAAGAAAGTTATCCGTCTCTTTCCTGTTGTTTCTTCTCATAAAGAGAGTTCCAACCAACCACCACACATTGGACTCCAACGTTACACTATTATATATTCCTGTATTTATGTCATTAGCGGAGTGGGTCTTATTTTTTGAGCAAACTTGGAGAAGCTAAAATTCTTGAGTTGCAACAAGTAAACCCCAATCATACTTAAAATGCTGTAGTTATAAATTCTAAGGGAAGTATGTGGTGAGATTACCTAATTTTATCAAATATCTACAATTCTTCAGTCTACAGCGAAGCTAGCAGCTCTGCAGTGTTATACTTTAGGGACCGCTGTGCTTCGAACTACATGCTAACATCAAAAATTACTGAATAACGTGAAAATTACTAATGACCTCTTAATTGCATCAGACAAAAGACTTTCTTCTGTACTGGTTTTTATTGGATCTTTGGCATTTGATACCACTGCCCATCATATCCTATTACAGAGACAGGAACATTTCATTAAAGGAACTGCTCTAAGTTGGTTTAAACACTATTTATTAAATTGATCTCAGTTTGTTAACGATGAATCCTCCATACTCGGCAAAGTTAGTCACGGGGTTTATAAGGATCTGTGCTCGGACCAGTCCTGTTCACTTTAAAAATACCTCCCTTAAGCCATAATATCAAAAAACACTCTCATAACACTTTCATTGTTATGATACTCACTTATTTCTATTGATCAAGCCAGATTAATCTAATCACTTAGGTAAACTACAAATGTGCCTTCAGGATATTATCAGGATGACCTGTAATTTTCTAATGCTAAACTCAGATAAAGTTATTGTTCTAGGGCCCAGGAACCTATGTGACGCATTATCTAAAGATATAGTTACTCTGGATTGGCATCGCCCTGGCCCGCCACTGTGAGTAATCTCTGAGTTATCTTTGATGAGGACATGTCCTTTAACTCTCACATTAAGCAAATTTCAAGGACTGCCTTTTTTCACCTACTTAATATTGCGAAAATCAGGAACATCCGGTCTAAAATAATGCAGAAAAGTCATTAGTCCATGAATTTGTTACTTCTAGGCTGGACTACTGCAATTCCTTATTCTCAGGCTGCTCCAAAAAGTTGATTGAGACTTTTCAGCTGATCTAGCACGTGTTCTGACAGGAACCAGGAAAAGATCAAATTTCTTCTGTTTTAGCTTTTCTGCATTGGCTTCCTGTAAAATCCAGAATAGAATTTAAAATACTTCCTATCATTTACAAAGCTCTTACTGGTCAGGTATGCAGGGATTAGGGCCTGCAACACCAACTGGCGCTGAGTGTGGTGTCAGGGTGTGGTACAGAAAATCATAATTCCAGACACTAATTGGGAATGGAAATAATAATAATAATAATAATAATAATAATAATAATAATAATAATAATAATAATAATAATAATAATAATAATGCCTTTATTAAACATGTGCTATTTTTCTTTGACGTCTTAAAGCCAAAACCAATGGGCACATTGTGGTCTTTGCTACGAAAGATAACCTTTACCAAGGTCATGCTTTGCATATGAAAATGGTGGCAAGAGCACTTTATAATGTGCAGTATGTGTCAAAACACCTTAGTAGACGTCTGTATTTTCGGATGATTTACTGCAAAGAGTTCAAATCTCAACAATCAACAGCTAGATTTTAAACATGTGAGTATGCCTTTACATGTTGTATTATATATATGAGTAAGAGCTTGGTAAAGGGGGACAGCTGCTGTAGATTACTTTTCCTTTTTTAGTCAGTCATATGCATTTGCTTACATCGAAAAGAACTTTTTCATCAGAAAAATCCCCCTCAAATGTTTCTGTTTTTCATTAATATTTGCTTATATGTACTTTTTATGATTATTTTGCATCTTTGTAAAATAATGACACAGCGTTTAATGGTATTTGACCATTTACAGTATCAGCCAATACCTGATTGTGTCTACGTGTGAAGAGTGTTAAAAATATTTACTCTCAAGAAAAACATTTGAGCATTTTCATGTTCATATCAATTGGTCCAACCTGGACTAACTGATGAACACCAGCAGTAAAGTGTGGGACATCACCAAAGACCTGATGATGGGATGTGAAGGTCAGAGTCTAGACATGCTGATAAAAACTTGATTAAATTTGGGAAAAACGGTTACAAGGTAACAAATAAACATTGTTTCAACAGTATTTAAATTACTATACCTCATGTATCAGATCCAAACTACACACTGAAATTTCATTTTAGGCAAAACAAATGTAGCCCAGGTTATGTCCAGACTTCCATGTGTCTTTTGACTTGCAAATCACCAAAACCTTAAAGCAAAGTATACTACCAGTACCTTTGTATTGGTTTTCAGTTTGCAATTTAATTTTGACACCTGTTGTTTACTTGCACAGGGGTTTTCCAATTATTTTCTTCATTGTCAGTTAGATGTTTTTTCCACTCCATTTCAATTCAGCACACACAACGGCACACACATCTTTAACTTAAGTAAAAGTTGCAAAACCACAGTGTAGAAAGACCAACTATATGCTTAAAGTACTCATTCTGCAGTTATTAGATCATAATAGTTAATGCATGTGTAAAAATCACTAATGCTGCAGCTGGTGAAGGTCGGGATCATTTTAATGTGAGCAAAGTAGCTAGTAACTAAAACTGTCAAAATAAATGTAGTGGAGAAGAGGTATATGAGCATGTGCATATATGTGTGTGTGTGTGTGTATTAGTGTATTATACATATAAATATATATATTTCTCCTTGTTTACAGATAAGTAATACATGGATCAGAATATGACTCTGATTCTCTTCTTCTTGGGTAAGATCAGGAGTGTTATTTACATAATTATACAGATAAACTGTATTTTTTGGTTTAGGGTGTGCATTTCTGTATCACAATGTCTTGTTACTCATAAGCCAACAAACACAGACATATCTACAACAATCAGCCTATTCAATTAAACAGTCAACAGAATCCACCAATTGTATATACATAACAAATGTTTTCTATATACTGTATCTTCTTAGCATATAAAACATAAACAGCCATGGTCAAGCTGACATGTTTGTTTTTGTCTGACTAGCAGTCTAAAACCAAAATATATTCAGTTTAATATTATAATAGAAATAAAAACAGCACACCTTCACAAAAAAGACACTGACAATGGTGGAGATTTGAAAATATGAGTGTGTAATGCTGTGTTTTCAACAACAACAGAACGGCACAGACGCTGATGGATCACTACACGCTTGCTTGAAGTAACGTTA
Organism: Lepomis macrochirus; assembly: GCA_024633595.2. NCBI lineage: Eukaryota > Metazoa > Chordata > Actinopteri > Centrarchiformes > Centrarchidae > Lepomis > Lepomis macrochirus. Next base: position 8,004,599 of record JALXJV020000015.1, on the reverse strand, counting down.
ATGTTATCCATGCTCAGCTGTGCTTGTTGTAACGCCGTTACCAAGGAATGGCTCTCTCCAGCTTTGCTAGATTGACCTTAGATAGCTGCAAATGTAGCAGTCTCTTTCTCATCACCATCACCTTCAGTATCTGGCCATCTGTTTTTTGGCTTTTATCTTTTGTCCTTGACATTATCCCTATATGTCCAAATGAATTATCTGTGTTAGGCTACTGACAGTTTGGCTAGCTAGCTAAAGTTGCTAGATCACATTAGCTTGCGATAATTGGAAGAGCCAAGTGAGAGTAAAGAACACTGATCTCAGACCCAGGCCCACTATCAAGAATTATGGACAGGGGGGACAACATTTTTCAATCCGGGCCCCTCATCGACACCAACTCCAACACCATCTCACCCAACACAACCTTAATTCTAATACAAACACAGGCAAAGAAGCTGATGGCCATTAGCCTTATAGTGATACAGATGGAGTCCCTAACAACTATTTTCAAATTCAGTGTTGTAGACTCATCCAGGCCATGATCACATACATTTTTAATTACTCAATCTAATTATAAAACACAAAAGGTCAATACAGTTTTTTAAAAATCTTTCAAATTAGACTGTGACAGTTCCTTCTTTTAACTTGAAACAAGACAAGAAGAAAAAATAATGCCCTTCAATGATTTGCTGATTAGAGAAAAGTAAAATCAAACATTGACGAAATTACTTTAAAGTATTAAATATGACTATGGCACCTGATCTCTCCTTAATGAGAAATGAATTCATTTTAATTCAGTTATAAACTGAACTTTATAACTGAATAAAAAACTGTTCAAAACTTTCTGCTCATTGCTATCTTTGTTATTTGACATGCTGAGAAAAAAGTCATTATATTACAGGAATAATGACTTTTTTTAATGAGAATTCATTATATTTTTAAACAGTCTACCTGCCCTACAATGTGCTGTGCATAAACCTGCGTCATTGCTGTGCTGGTTTGGTCCTTCAGACTGTCTGCAGACACAGAACCGTTAGGACCGGACTGTACTAGATGAGAGGAGGAGGTGGATAAACGAAACTTTTGATCAGGCAGAAATTCTATCACAAATCCACACAAATGTTCACTTCAGCACCTCAGATAAAGTGCAGCTTAAGGTCCCAGACAGATGAAGTTTGCGCCTCAGATTTTAGATGTTAATTTTGCAAAACTCTTTCAGTCATTTACCGCGACTCACAGTGCGAGGTCGCATAGCACCACCTGGGGTGGGGAGGAGGTGGGTTATCAAATGACAAGTTTGAAATATGTTTTAATGATAATAATACATTTATTTATCATGTAAATTCACCTAAAATGTGTTGTTATTCATATAAGACAGTAAGTAAAGTGTTGATCCCATCTAACTGGGCCTCCCCTAGTCCTTGGGCCGGCGTCATCTGTACCCTTTGACGCCCCCTGACGGCGGGCCTGACCTGCTGTTTTCCTACTCTGTGTTTACATTTAACCTAACAGATGTCGCTGGTGAGCTTTGTGTCATGTTTCCAACTGACCATCCAACTGTCACTGTAGTTTAAAAACATCTTAGAAATACATAAAAATGAATAAATCCCCGTTATGCTTAGACACGTTCAGGGGCCAATTTAGAACCAGAAGGCTGTCGCTCGCAATAAACTGGCAGAAACCCTGCATCTACATCACTGCAGCTAGGTGTGAAGCAACTGGAGGTCTGTTCTTTAGGTCTGTTGTGCTCATGGGTGTAAATCTAATCTAACAGTAGGGGGGGCAATCAACATAAAATTTCTCAGGAGAAATTTTTCTCAAAAGAAATTTTTAAGGGGGACACAAATAATACAGCCAAAATTGTACTTGTATAGGATATATGTACACAGAGAGAAGTCTTACTACTATTTTTCTGGCCAACCAGTGGCCCCACCAGAAACTTTGGGCCCCATGACAAAAAATCTAATTCGGCCCCCTCTGCGCAGGTGTTGTCATCACATCTTTAGGACCTAACTGTCCCATCAAAACATTTGCATAACTCTAATTAAAGGCTTGCAACTGTCTTGTTTCTTGTTGTTTAATACTATAACCAGCACAATATTTACTGCTGGTGATTTGTACATGCAAGTCTGCATACAGTATGCATTTCACAAAGTTGTGGGGAGACTGGGGTGCTGCTGATTCATCTGTTGTTAGTCTGCTAAAAGGGGCAGGGACGATGATAAAATGTAGGCTAACACTAGTCTGTAGCTAGCTAGCTTATTTCACTGTGGACATTAAGCCAACAGGATAACACCACTCACAGACTAAAGGCTGCCCACCTTTCTTGGTGAAAAAACTGGGTTACAGATTGACATCCTTAACTTTGTCTTTCCTCTCTCACTTTCCTCTCTTTCCTTTTTTGAAAACCAAATTTTGGTTCACTAGACAACATTGTGATCACTGTGTTTCTGAGGCATCTATTGACTGTAACTAAATACCATCAATAATTTGTGTTAAGGCAGGACCAAACCATTTCATGCAGATACAGGGGGGTTGGTAGGTCAACATGGATCTTTACTTTTTGATCAACGGGGATATTTAATTTCTATTGCTATAAACAAAGAGATCATTAACTGTATTATTATATTTTAAATACCCAATGATGATGGTTTATATTAATATAATTTACCATGGACCATAAGGTCCATGTGGCCAACAACACAAAGTAATAATTGTTTAAGTGTGACTTAAGTTCATGGGTTCACCATGTGGCCATATTATCCTAAATAACATGCGTCCTCTAGGCTACATAGTAATTTAGGTTTCTTCTGGGATAGAGGATGTCTCTTACATACATGGAAAAATAATAGGTTATCATAACTTTTTTGTCATGATTTATTTATTAATAACTCAGCATCATCTGTATTAAATACAAGAATTAGTTCATCCAATGTTTAAAGTGCATAAACAGCCCTGCCAGCCTGCTTGCTATTAGCCTACTGGAGTTTCACAACTACTGAAGGATTTAACTGTTTTTCTCCCACCGGACGCCTGTGAGGGAGAAAAAGCAATGGACCAAACTGCTGTGAGGCAAGAGAGGGGGGACTCAAAATCTTTCTAAACGTACACGGCACTTTTATTGCCATGCTTGCGTTTGTATTGTTTGCTATTTACACATTATTGTAAGTATATATTATATGCCCCCCACCTGGATTTCCGGCTATGGTTGTGCTCTGTTTTGGTCAATGCATTTTTTTTATGATAAATAAACTAAACACATATTTGATCTTTATCATCTATTCTCAGGATTATGCATCCCCTCGTCTCTCACCCTTCGTCAGTTCTATTATGTCAACTTGAAAATGAACTGGACCGACGCTCAACGTTACTGCAGAGTGAACTACACTGACCTGGCTACCATCAGAGACATGGAGGACATAAGCAGCTTGAACAGACCTGCTTTGGACACCCCAGTGGCATGGATTGGACTAAATGATGACCCACAAGCCTGGAAGGGAATCCTGGGCAATGAGCCCAACTCCTGGAAATGGTCAGCAACTGGTCAAATGAGCAAAACTGGTTTTAAAATCTGGAAGTCCGGTGAACCAAATAATAAATGTGAAGAGTATTGTGTGGAGATGAATTATGATGGGACATGGAATGATCTGTCCTGTAACACTTTTTCCAGTTTTGTTTGTTACACTGGTAAGAAAATATTTCCACTGACTTAGAAACACATGTTGATTATGAATTCTTATTCTTATTATTTATGGTTTTGACAATAAAATCTAAAACAGCGTAAACATAAAATGTTTTCTTTCCAACCTTAACTACCTAAAGTACTTATTTTAACCAAAATCATGATGTTTTCATGATAGTTTTTGCCAAACTAGATCTGTCACATCATAAAACAGATTTTTATTTAATGTGGAACTGTTTTAAAGGTTCGTTCAGTATGAAGTTCTTACCAGCAGCCAGTTACTTAACTTAGAAATGAAACTGGAAATTGGGGGGAAACAGTAAGCCTAGCTCTGACCAAAGGTAATAGAATCCGCCAACCACTAATCAAGCAAACTTACTTATACATATTTTTAATAGGGCTGCACCTAATATTTAAATATCCTTGTAACTTGTTAACCAAACAACAGCAACATCAAGGAGTGAAGAGCTACATGACACAGTCGCAGCCTCCGGTAATACATAATTTTACGTACTGTAATCATACCTTTTGTCACATCTTGGGAGGGTTGGCTCATCTGGTCTAACACATACCAATGTAATTCCATCTGGTGCAAGTATGATCTTGGCCACTGACTGATAACATGGGTGTAACAAGAGTGTGTAAGAATGTCACTGCTTCAGTACCACAGTCCATTATAAACGACATAATAGATGAAGTTTACAAAGGCTTAGTCAGGTGAGGATTAAGGGTCCTCTCCAGGTTATTCAATTAGATAAACAATCTGCTAAAATCTTAGCAAGTAGACTTTTTATTTTTTTGAAATACAATAGAAACACAAAGTAGTACTGATAGACAGCCATAATTTGAGCTTGTGGTAAAAGGATGCAACATTTGCAATGGGCATTTACCCTATGAATTATCAAATTACAGCTTTGTATGCACATTGGCAAAGCAATTCAAGAAATAAGTTACACTTTATTTATGCAAATTCTGAAAGCAAGCATTATTGGTCACTTGATAGGTACACAGTCCTGTTATCGTAACACTGTTAGCAGTAAAAAATATTCTTTTACTCATAGATCATGTCTGTTACGTTATTTTAAGCAGTTGTATCAGTTATACATGGTTGTTTAAATAAACAGGAAATATAAAACAGGGAAATGTTGGGGTTGGGCTTGGGGATAGAATCGGATAGCTCTTGGATGATTTTGCTTCAAGTGGTGCTGCCGCAGTTATGCTGCTGTGATAAGCCATTTTCAATTTGCAAAGCTAAGGGCAGTTTCTAAAATACTGCTAATCTTTAGATGGTCGTAGGTGAGGTTTTTCAGCTATAGGTGAGGTTTTTCAGCTGTAGCTTGTTTTCAGGGAATCGCTGCTTTAACCGGGCACAGCACTTCATTGTGATGCACCGAGATGCCATCGATTAACCGCCCAAGCCCTATTGTTTAATCTGTACAAAACTGGGACTATTTACAGACTTACTGGAGTCTCTGCTGGTTGCCTGACAAACTCTCAATGACAAGACTTCAGTTTCCAGTCTTTTTGCTAAGCTAAGATAACTGGCTGTCTACACAGACATATGTGATAATGACATTAATCTTTTCATTTAACTCTCAACAGGAAAGTGCAAAAATGTCATACTATTCTAAAATGGCTGCCCAGCATTGTGTGAAATTATATAATTTATTTTAATGACTGTTACACTGCCTTTTCTTCTGTCTGTTGCAGAAACAGCCACAAATAAGAAGACTTACGTGTATATCTCAACTCTGCGGACATGGACTGACGCCCGGGATTACTGCAGAGAATACTATAAAGACTTGGCTATGATCGAGAACTCTGTAGAAAACACAAATGTCTATAAAGCAAAACCAGCCGGTGGTTCAGCGTGGATTGGTCTGTACCGAGTGCCGTGGACCTGGTCCGATAAAAGCAACAGCTTATTCAGAAATTGGCTAAATGAAGCTGCAAAGGTCAACTACTGTACGACTGAGAATGCTCAACATAAATGGGATGATGACGACTGTATGCGCAAGTACACTTTTATCTGCCATAAAGGTGATTGTTGACAACACAAAGATTTTTTTTCCTGAATGATTTTTATTTTAATTCTAATCTATGTATATTTTTCTTTGTTTTGTGATTATATTTTTATTGCATTATCCAGATTTAAAAGTGACTGTGATGAGGATGAAGATTCAGACTGATGTTGACATGACAGATCCAGCTGTTAACACTCAGATCCTTCAGCAGGTAAAACCTATTTCTCTTTTTGTTTCTTTGAGGTGGGAAATGGAGGATGAAAAAAATGACATACGATTCTACTATTGTAGAAATTGTATAGTAAGAATATGGTAAGTCTGTATGTTTCTTTTTTTCCTCTTCAGCTTGGTGGAGCTCTAAATCGTCATGGAATGACTGACATCAAACTGCAATGGAAGATTCAGCCCAGAAAACAGGAGAAAAAGACACTTACAGAACCTTAATGGATAATTTTCACATATTTTGGTGTTCAAATGACTAGTAGGTACAAAAAGTTTTGGAATCTATGCCGTAGATGGCTTCAGCTGGCAGCCACAAACCAGCTGCAGTGGCTGCAACATGTGGGGCAACTCAGCCAGTCCACAAAAAGTGCTTCTTTTTGCCACAAACAGGTTCAAACTGTTATATAGTGATACCCAGTGACACCCTTGAACCTGATGAAAAGAATTGTACTTGAGTGAATAATTATTCATAATCGTAATAGTTATTATTCTGTTATTTATTATATATATTGATGTCATATAATACATAATTCCCCACAATGTACAATATGGAGACCATACCTTCGCACAGAAATCAGAGAATCTGTCTCTTTGAATGTTTATTACAGCTGATTGGTCATCTGCCCAAAGATAATAATTCTCATCCTATCATGGCAAACCAAGTGTTTAGCATGATCTGTAACTTGATCTGAATATGCTTTGTCCATGTGCTGACGTAACCCACAGCTGACAAGCTGGAAAAACATTTCTAAGTTTGGGTAATGCAAACAAATGCAAGTAAGTAAAGAAATGCAAAGAAATGCAAGTAAATGCAAAACTAAAGAGCAATTTTCCTGCCTGGTTAGCATACGAAAGTACAGTCACAGAAGATATGTAAGACAATCTGATTAGCAAATATCTAATTTATAGGACGCATCACGTTGTGTCCAGATAACAGCCAAAGGAAGTGATTTAACTAAGATGAGCTCCTTTACAATGATCGATAATGACCTTCATCAACCTTTGTTTGAATTAGTTGGCAGTCTAAGGGCCTTATTTAAAAGATCTATAGTGAAAGTTTATGGTGCAAATGCATGCCCAACTCCACTTTTGCTATTTAAACAGCACATTATCTGGGCACAAAGAGAGTTCATGTGGATGAACAAGAGAGAGGGAGCGTAACAATAGATTATTCTACAATTCTACAAATAGTTATTCTACAGTTATGTGGTTTATCACTGAAATATATGAAATACACTACACACAGATCCACATTATATACGCTTGCCTCCTCTATAGCCAAGTTTCCACAGCTGGTACTTTACCCAGGAACTAGGAACCTTTTGAACCCCCAAAAAGTCTCTGACCATGGGGTAGTGCTTTCCAAAAGTACCACACCTTTGGGGAGGAAGGGGCTTGCAGTGCTGGACATTTCTGATTGGTCGAGTAGAGGCTTCTCGCTTTAAGTCTAGCATGTCATGCATTTTAAATCTACTTTGCGTCGCCTGCTCGTCTCTTTTCCACTGTTGACTCAGTGACCACATTTGCAAACCAATAAACCACCAATCAACAGCCGCACAACTTGAATCTCCTCTGTGGTTACTGTGCTGTTACAGTGGAATAAATAATGATGCCTGTCTGATGTTTTGTAAGATGTAGGGTGCATCTGTAGGAATATATGTCATTGGACTAATTTGCATAAACTTTGCAGGTGTTTAGACCGTGGTGGAAATGCACACAACAGTGGGCAGAAGGAACCTTTTAGTTCCTTGAAAAGTAGTTTCTGGGATTAAAAGTTCAGGGTACTTTCAATGTTTCATGTTTCAATAGAAATGCGGCTCAAGAAACATCTGTACCCTCAGTGTGCTGCATTATTATAAACTGAAGGATGATCAACACATCTCTGTCTCTATGAACTTGGACTGTGTGTGTGACCTTTTGGATGTGCAGAAGAAAACAGAACATTAACATTAGATCTTGGCTGGAACTGTTGGCATGTTAGAAAATTTAAATAATCACTGAAGTTATGCCACTGTGCAATGTGCATAAATGTGCACATCGTCTCTTAATGGGGAGATGCTTCACCTTATTTCATCCACCCATAATCTGAATATATACATTTTTATAACCTGGGATTATCCATGGGAACCATGGCGCATCTTACTATGTCTATAATAAGCCTTTAAACATCTCGGAAATACTGCGCCATTCACTTTAGACAAAGTTTTTTTTTCATCTGTGGTGCAGTCACTTTCTGCTGCTTCAAGATAGCAATGCTCCAACGTTGGGTGCAATTATGTTTGCTACTTATACAACATGGGTGTTAGGTGTGAAAATAACATCTGCGTTGTTTGGAAACTAGCAATCTGCAGTGCAAAGCTTTTCGCTGGGTGTATGATAGGGCTCTTTATGAAGGATGAATTTATACATCAGCAATCCTTAATTGATAAAGCCTTAGTTATTGTCTTATGTGAAGCTGAGGCAATTTTGAATGACCGACCCCTTGCCAAAGTCTCAAAGTGCTAACCCTGAGGATAAGTTCTTCAGCAGTTGCATTGGCTTCCAGTAAAGTATAGAGTTGAATTTAAGATCCTGCTACTTACTTATAAGGCACTTCATAATCTTGCACCCTTCACATGCTCTCAGATCTTCATCTTCAATTTCTCTTGAGGTACCTCGGATTCGACTAAATACCATGGGTGCCAGATCTTTTAGTTATGCTGCCCCCCGCCTGCCTATGGAACTCTCTTCCCCTTGATGTTCGCAATAGTGACTGCTTGTTGACTTTTAAAACGCGTCTTAAGACACATCTTTTTATACAAGCTTTTTCATAAAATGTTTTATTGAGCTTTTAATGCATTATATCTGTATGCGGCTTGTTTGTTGTTTGTATTGTTTTATGCCGTGATCTGTAAATTGTTTGTGAGGTGACCTTGGGTGTTATGAAAGGCGCCATTAAATAAAATGTATTATTATTATTATTATTATTATTATTATTATTATTATTATTATTATTATTATAAAAGCTGCATGTGCTGACACACTGGAGCTGATTTGGATGATACTCTGATTCAGTGAGTTCCTTCTACAGGAGACTTAAACAAAATACACTGAAAGACAAGTGTTTGCCTATGATGTTTATTTGAAGACTCGAATTGCTATCACAGGACCAAATGACCAGGAACCTCTGACAACCTTTCGCCAGGGCTGTTTCATCAAAAAAGCACTACTAGTATGCAAGAAAAGATAAAAATAGGCACATTTTATTTATCCTGGAAAAGATGAAACACAGTAAAATCAGACAAAAAAAGAAACATTTTACTATGTAGCCAACTTAATCATAGAAGAAGCACAAAAAGTAAGCACCAAAATCAACAAAATCTAAACGTGTCTGCAAAGTCCGGCAGGTAGAACGTTTTTATTCCGAAATGCTCCCTGTGGTAGTTACTAGATCCACCCATCAAGATCAGAAATGAAAGCGAGCCACAGAGAGCTTTGAAGAATGAAGAATGAAGCACAAAAAGGACAACTAAAAACAAGTCATAAACCTGTGGCAGGCTACACGCTTCGCTGCTGAAATGCTTCTGAGAGGCTTCCAGTGGAAGTTGATGCCGTAAATAATCCCCTGCGCACACGCATGTCCCTCCCATGATGCATGAGGGTGAAGGGAGTTAAGGGAGTTGTTAAAATGTGCTAATAAGTTTGTTTGAAATACAAATGTTACTTGAAAACCAGCCGGTAGTTCAGCGTGGATTGTTGATTTATGTTTACATAACAACATGTCTCCTTAGAATAGAGTGTGTGTTGGTAATTGTCATTTTTTGTGGTGGTTTACCATTGAAACCATGAGTAAAGGGACTGTTTCATTTGATAACAGCTGCTGAATTCTACCAGTACTGCATATTGTCATGTACCGTTATTATTTCTTTGCAACTACTATAATAACCTGAGCTAAACTTCATAATCCATGTAATGGGTCCCCTACCAGCCAGGGCCCTGGGTCAGCCGCCCCCATGCACCCACGCAACCTCCGCTTTTGAGCAAGGGATCTTGTCAGGATTTGAACCTGTTGCTTCTACCAGATCAATGTGTTACTAATATACACCACACAAGTTCAGGAATAATTTCATCACAATTATGAGCCAACTTAGCCATGATAATTCACTGCATCAGGGCAAGTTGTTGGTGTAAACATCTATTGTAAACAACAATATCACAGCTCTGATAAACATAAAAGCCAGAGCCAAAATCAAAACTGCAACCATTCCAAGGCAATATTCATAATCACAGCATGAATGGAGACCGAAGACTTGTGGCTGAGTTACTGACCATGATCACAGCAATTGTCCACTATAGTGGTAACAGCCAGTGGCTGTGGCAACTGTGAGAGCTCAGTCTTCCTTTGAAAATAAGGATCATAGGATAAGCAGTGAAAGGTTCAGTGTGTAAGTTTTAGTGGCATCTAGTGGATGCTTGGACGAAATAAGTACTTTATAACACATGTATTAAAGCAGGGGAGACAACTAGTCTGGCTAAACATGTTAATTAGTGAGATTTAGAGGAGCTGGTAGGCGTATTTTTATTTAACTTTTAACATATTTGACATAGAGACATGAGAGTGGTACTAAACAGTCAATCAACCTTCTCATCTAACCCTTAGCAAGAAATAACCATATATCCCGAAAGCGAATAAGAGTAAATCCCAAAATGTCAAACTAAGCAATAACTGACCTGGCATCAGTGTTAAATCAAACTATTCATTACCTCAATCTAATCTATTAAAATTAATACGATTAATATGTTAAAATACTCAGCAGAAACTCTCATGTAAACCAGGGCTTTTGTCTTTGATTACCGCATTTACATCAGACCTGAGTCTTATGTCGTCAGTTAGATTTAAATAAATCATCTGGAAAGCTTTGAATGCAAATGACCTGTAGTTTGGAACTCTTCTGTTTGTCTGATCCAAACCAATCATTCAATTTAGAAATCCCCTGCAGAGTTTTGACCACTAGTATGGAGGACCAGCTCTATCATATTTAAAAATAAATACAGAAATAAATAAATGCTCAATAAATAAATAGGCATACAATTAATTGCCCCCAAAAATACAATAAACAAATAAATGTAGGTAGAAATTAAATTATACAGTGAGACATAAATGTATATATCTCTTTTAATTAGCTTCTTTATTTATTCACCTTTGTAATAATTACCTTATTTATTTATTGTCCGTTATAATCTTCAACTTTATTTATTAATTACTTATTTTTTTTTTTTAAGTATTTATTTATGTGCATGTTATAATATTTTTGTCTGTTTTATTCTTCCTTTGTATTTATTTATTTCTTCAATGCTATTTATTTCTGCCTGTCGTTTTACATTTCTGCCTGTCGCTTTCACATTTCTGTATGCATTTGTGCCTCATTATGCAAATGAGGAGGGCAGTGCCTTAAGGGGTCAACTTCTGCCCATTGGTTGGTTAGCATTTTACTGCATCGGTCGAATCTACATGGATTTTCCCCACCATAAAGCATTGTTTAGTAATGTCAAACTCAGCAGGCAGACGTTCAGTGTCCGACCTCTTAAGGGAAGCTGCTAACAGACTGGAAGAATTAGAACGCTGTAAGTTTGAGATCTGAAACGTTTTTCTCTGGTCCTTTGAACATTTTTTCCAAGTATATCCAGCGGCAGCCTGCAGACCGTGAGATTTACAAGAATATTCTGTAAAGTTACATTAGGAGCCAGATGGATCTCGTTTAGGTTAAAACTTTACTGAGAATTTATTGATAGAATAACAGCGGTACGAACATTAACAGCATTTGCATCATGTCAAACTAGTTTCTTGAACATGACATAGAGTTCACTATACTCCAGTGGCCTCCACTGTCACCAGATCTTAATCCTATAGAGTACCTTTGGGATGTGGTGGAACGAGAGATTTGCATCATGGATGTGCAGCCGACAAATCTGCAGCTACTGTGTGATGCTATCATGTCAATATGGACCTCTAAGGAATGTTTCCAACACATTGTTGAAAATATGCCACAAAGAATTAAGGCAGTTCTAAAGATAAAAAGAGGTCCAACCCGGTGCCAGCAGTGTACCAAATAAAGTGGCCAGTCAGTGTGTGTGTAGACTTCAGATTATGAAAAAACTCTGACCAAACATTATTGTTATGTAAAGCAAACCATGTTCAGTTTGTCAGTTTGCTTATTTGAATATTTAAATTTGAAAATGTTATAATGCAGCAAAGCACTGGATACTTCTCAGAGAGGTGAGCAGACATTTACTTGCAGATATGAACAATTCTAAGGTTGATTTGCTGCCAAAAGTTTAAATGCTGGATTTTATACATGTGAGTACATCTTCTATTAACATTCTTCTTCTTGTTATATATTATTAGGCATATAATTATCAATACAGAAATGTTCCTCTTTACTCTTAGTACTATAACAATAAATATACAATCAGCTAATAGATATTTGTTTTGTTTTAGGTTATGGAATTTAGCTTTTTGAGGAATATACCGTTTCCCAACCTGCATCATTAACAAATCTTTCACCCAGTTATTTTAATATCTTCTAAAAGTTCCTTTAAAAACACACACACACACTCTTTTACATTTATTATTCACAATTTATATGATATATATATAGCAATTTTTTAAAAAATATTAGTACAAGTCTTAAAACCAAGTTTTAGCGTAATGAAGATGTAAAATAATCTTGTATGTATTTGTTGTAGGGTGGATATTTGCTTTTAATGCCTGCTGTCCTTGTAAATCATGTTTTTAGCACTTTTCTAATTTTATTTTTGCTCATGCTTTTCAGTGAAACCAGAAATGGGTTGTGCAGTGCTTTTGATTTATGTCTTCTTTGGTAAGAGTTACAATATCTTTACTAATTTCATGGTGATCGTTTTTGATGTCAAGGTGGGTTATTCCAGCACTGGACCTAAACATAGACATAACAAGCAGACTAGTGCAGTTAAATGATTAATTGAGCATAAATAAGCTTCAGGCACGTGGACAAGTAACAAGGCAGGGAAAGGCAAAAGCAAAAACCAACAAGACATCTAGGCACATCAACTGGCAATTAAATGAAGTGGTATATATGGAAAGTGGCTGATGCTAGGTAACTGCAAGGCTGCAAGGCAGTGGGAGATGTGGGAACTGGTGAGCTCAATCTCAAAATATTTTACAGCAGTTTTCTATGGTTTCCTTGCTGAACAACATGTTTCCTCAAAACGGTGTGCAATGATGCGAAACAGGCTTTGAGACATGTTTTCCATGGTTTAGTGGGTGAGATCAGCAGCAGTGTGCATGTAAACACAGCCGTATTAAAAAGGTACATCAGTGCAGTGCGCTTGAACAGGATGATCAAGGTACCATTGTTTCTGTTTAAATAAACATTTTGGTTTGTTAGGACTGAACGAAAGAATGTGACAGGACAGATAGAGTACTGCAGAGGGATGGGTATGAGAGTATGTTGCTGAGGGCTGAGGATGAGAGGGACTGAGGAGCAAACTGTGACATTTAGTTTCCAGTTTATATGCAACACACAACAGTTAATATTCCACTAAATCATACAGCTGAGAAACACATGTCTGTAAGAGAGACAATTTACAAAAGGACACCTGAAGTTGTAGGACCTTTGACCATCATTGTTCAGCATTTTGTGCAGATGAAAAATAAAACATATACAGAAACCCTAAACCAGCAGTTTTTCGTCACTAAGTTACCATTATCATACTGTATACATACTACTCTTGTGACTGGAACAAAAGTTACCTCTGAGGTATGCAACCATGTATGTGGTAAAAGTAGAACAATACATTGCAATGATGAACACATAAATGCTTGTCTTACTCATGTTTTTGACGGTTGGTTAATTTCATGCTGATGATATATATAAATCCAAAACTGAACAAAACAATAATTTCAAGTATATGTGATTTATAGAAAATGGGCTAAAAGAGTACAAACACTGATATAGTCTGATATTCAATAAATCTATTTGTTATTATTTTCTTTTTCTTTTACCCTTTAATATCTCTTTGGCAATATTCTCCCTCTAATACGTCTTCTAAAGATTTGAAATGTTCAATTGTAAAACTTGATAAAAAGCCTTTTGAAATGATTCAACTGCTCCAAACATAATTTTTACAGCCAAATATGCCTTCTATCATTAACAATCAGGATTTGGCCTCAGTTCCTGCTCTCAAGCCATCCTTCGTGAGTACCACTATGTCAACTTGACAATGAACTGGACCGATGCTCAGCATTACTGCAGAGTGAAATACAGCGACCTGGCAACTATTGAAAGCATTGATGACGTAAGCAGGCTAAACAGACCCAGTTCAGATACCTCATGGTTATGGATCGGACTGAGGGTTGACCCAGAATCCTGGAAGGGAATTACAGGCAATGACACAAACTCCTGGAGATGGTCAGCGACTGGTGATACGAGCAAAACTGGTTACTACAACTGGCAACCAGGTCAGCCAGGAGTTAATCTCAGAGCCTGTGTGATAATAAACAATGATGGAACATGGAGCGTTGAATCCTGTGAAGTCCCATCTGGGTTTTTTTGTTACGAAGGTAAGACCAATTGGATTTCATATCTTGATTTAAGTAACTTAAAACTAGCCTTAAAAGCAGTGTATAACAGCCTTCTCTGGTTTTAAGTTTCCAGGTTGTTTGGGTTTGGTCAGATGTGTGTTATATTACGCCTGTAATCACGCCCCTCAGTGATGTCACAGTGTACTGACACACCCTATAGAGGGTATGCGCATGATGTCACAGTACACAGTTACGCTCAATGAGTGGCAAGAAGACAAGCAGCAGTGTTAGCTTGAATCAGCTAAAACACAAACAACACATCTAAAATGGGAAAGAGCTGGACCACTGGTTCTTTGGTAAGCAGTTAGGATCACTGTCAAGTCCGACTGCCTTTAATTTGAGCAAATAATCACTTGTTTTGCTCCCAGTTTACTAAATGCAGCCATGGTAAGAGAGGTTGTGCCACTCAGTCCAGCATGTTCTGGTAGGGGAAGTGACATCAACGCATACCCTCTATAGTCCACTGCGTCACTGCAGCAAGGTGAGAAGTTAAATGACAGGTCAGCAAAATGAAATTGCTCTACTACATGCAAAAATCCTAAAGTTAAAGTTTAAGTTATCATTATGTGCCAAGGAGAATATTTTATACTAAAGCACTTGTAAAACTATGTTAATAAATTAGCACATCAAGCTGTGTATATAATTTAATACCACTGGAAATCACCCTAGGCCCGCAATGACGGTTGACTTTTTACTCCATCTTTCAATGTTCCCATTCAGAACAGTTATTAACTGTTACAAGTGGTGTGTGGGGTAGATCAGGTTGGAGGACCCAAATGCGGGACACACAGGCTGACGGGTGCAGTTCAGTGACTTATTAAACAAAAGGCGAGCACACTTATGTTTGAGTGGCTGAATGCGAAATCCAGCTAGGAGAGTCCAACCAAACATAGCTATCCAACAGAAAACCCAAAAATCCAAGAACTAGCAGGGAACAGGCAGGAAACTGGACAAGACAGGGAAGGCTAAAACCACTACAACACACTGCAATGACCAGACAGAGATTGAATGGAAACAACAAACATTTCACACCCGGGACTAACGAGTAGGCAGGAGAAACACAGGTGAGAGGAATCAGGACTAATGACTGTCTCATTAGTCCTGATTGTAACGAGCAGGCAGAGAGACAGCGGGGAGAAACAGAGAGACAGGCAGGCAGGCAGATTACTAGTGGAACAGACAGAACACGTTACAAAATACCAGACAAGAATCTAACTTCAGACAATAACCGAAACCCGTGTAAACAGACAAACACCGACCAACTATAACACAGACAAAACCTAAACAAGAACACAGAACTAGAACACAGACTACAGAGCAGACTAAACTAAAATAATGCAAACAAAGAACTACAAGTAAATACTTAAGACATGAACTAAGGCACAGGACTAGGAACAAAGACATGGAATAAAAACACAGACTAAATAACAGATACTGAACTGACCAAACAATAAACTCAGAGAAACTCAGGACAGGATCGGAACATTAACACTTTATGAGTTCTGATCAGGTATATGCTAGGCCTTTCCCACATTAGTCATCTCTACATAGATAAGTTGTATGTTTGCAGACACTACCATTAACATTTGTAGGTTTACCCTATTTCCTATTGTAGCTGCAAATCCTTCAGCCCAGAAAAAATATATTTTAGCTTCATCTTCACTGACGTGGGAGAATGCCCGGGATATTTGCAGAAGAGAATACACAGATCTGGCCATGATTGAAGATGCCCAGGAAAACGCACGTGTGTTGTCAACGTTCCATTTTTTTGTGGGCCCTATGTGGATTGGCTTGTACCAAGTACCGTGGATGTGGTCCGACAACAGCAGCAGCACCTTCACAAACTGGGGAAGCGGACAGCCTGATGGTAAACAATACTGTGTGGCTGAGACGTCAGAACACTATTGGGATGATATGAACTGCAACAGTGAGCTTTCGTTCTTCTGCCAAGGAGGTAATAAAAATATATAGATCTCATAATTACTTTTTTTTCAATCCAATAATATTTCCTTCCTTGGATTGCGGTCATGTGTTTGTTGGACTGTCCAGCCCCAAAAGTTAAGATGACCATGATGAGGATGAAGATCCAGACTGATGCTGACCTTTCAGATCCAGCTACTAATGCCCAGATCCTTCAACAGGTGAAACTCCAATGTTACACTGTGTGTTTATAGGTCTTGGGAGATACTGCTGCAGATGTTGTAGTTGTATAAAGTCTTTGTGGCTACACTAATTATACAGAGATGCTGACAAGTCTTTGAGCTAGAGTCCAAGTCAATTCTCAAGTCACTTGTGGTTATAATGAGTGTTATATCAACTGCTGCATTCAATCCAGACTGCTTATAACACTGCATAGCTATAAAAAAAATCTGTAACTGTATCCTGTTTTTCACTTACAGTGAGTACAACCATGTAATGTGCAATGCAAGTAATAGCAACCTATTAAATAGGCTACTGTAGGTCAACACACCCCGCAGTCTCTTAAACCCAGTATAACATTAACAGTAACGTTACATGATCAATAATTAACATGTAATCGCTTTTTCGCACAGCTCAACCATGTAGCCTAATGTGCAATGTGTCTACAACTAATCATAGCTTTTAAACTACTGTAAGTCAACACACACCCCAGACTCTCAAACCAGTGTAACATTGTAAATAAATAAAACTGTAATGTTGCATCATCACCAATAACCTGTTTTTCACAGAGCACAACCATAATATGCAATGCAATCAATGACAGCTTAAACTCCTGTAAGTCAACACATCTACCAGACTCTCAAACCAGTGTAACGTTATAACTAATTAAAACTGTAATGTTACATGATCAACAATAAACCTGTAACCTGTTTGCAGTCAACGTTAATAATTAACGTGATAGCAGCCAGCGGGACATAAATGATTCCGTTAATTGACCACCACAAGTATGGCAAGAAAATAAACGCTCATTCGTAACGAACGACAGTCGGACAACCTCCAGTAGGTCGTAGCTAAAGAAAGATACGAGCTAACGTTAAATAGCCAATGCTAGGCTAAACATGTTTACTAACTTCAGGTTACTAACCTATTTTGCGTTCAGCGCTTCTTTGTTTGGGTCTTGTTGCATGAAGTTTTAAAGCCAAAGTTTATGATGTATGGCACAGCAGCTGCCGGTGTTACTTTGGCAGATTATAGGTAATGCAGGAAGGGGAATAATTTCAAGCTCATCAGACATTTCTTAAAAATAAACATTTTTCATGAGTCCTGCACCTCGAGTCCGAGTCAAGTCTTTTGAGGACGGTCTCAAGATGAGTCGGAAGTCACTGTGTGTGCAATGAGGCCCCAATCTTTGGCTGTATGAAATCTGATAAATTGATAAATCAGTTGATTTTGTGACTGATAGATCAAAACAGCTTTGACTGTTTACTCTGATAATTCCCACGTAAGGTGTGTGTTCAAATAGCAAAAATACCACTGGAAATGGATGATGTTAAGTGTGCTCTGTGTCAGACACTACATTCCCAAAATGGCAGTGTCATGTTTTGGCAATGGTCTTCTGATATTGTATTCCCTCTCAGTTAGGTGCAGTGCTGACGAACAAGGCTTCGCTGACTGACTACAACCTGCAGTGGAAGATTCAACCCAGAAAAGAGACAAAGAGAAACAAAGAGAATGATGAAGCCAAAGATGTCCTTTGTAATTGATAATGTTTTTCAGCAAGCCGCAAAGGCAGACTGCATGTAACAATAATTAATTTAGCCAGATTACTTTGTTAGCTAAATCTAGTAGATCAAATAATCTATCGTGAAATACACTGTAAAACAAAGCTTGTTGTAATCTTCACTGAATGTGCTCAGACTCAGACTCAACACTCAGAAGTGTTGCTGAATGCTAGAAGTTGTGGTGCTCATGTGAAAAATTACAAGTAGGCTATGTTGTGCATTTTAAAAGTAACTAAACACCAGGCTGTAAAGCGCTGTTTAACTACTCTCTACGGTTGAATGTTTAAGTGAAAACACTGAAGGTCAGCAAAGATTTTCAAGGGTTGTTAGTTACTCTTCAAACTAAGATGAGAACCACAAACCTAACAAAAGGATAATGATTTTGATATTTTATCTGAGGTGAGTGTTGATGGTATAGGTTCAAAGAAACACTCACAGATGTATGAAAGGTAATGCCATCCTCGGCTCGCCCGTTTTCATAGATTTAGGTCACCTCTTCCTGTGTCACTGTTGATTCTTTGGTGTTGAGTTATCTTACTGTAACAGACATGCCCACTGTAAAATATATGTTTTTGAGTTCTAAATCTATTTTTTTGTCTATGATAGGTAGTCTAAAGTACAACAAAATAACAGACTATAGCTGTAATGTGTGGCTTTCTATAATAAAGTTAATATCCTGCATAGAATTTATTAATGATCTCTTCTTATGTCATATGTATTTGCCTTTCTCCCTAACTCATTCTTCAGGCTTCTAGACTTAATTATCATCCCTTTACTGTGAAGCTATAAACGATGTAGGAACAGTACAAAACATCTCTGTAAATGTAATTTTGAGGGTGGATGGACTAACTTTTCTGCTTTAAAGTTTGGGTGTTGTTATACTGGCCAGCAGACAAACAATCATGATGACCATTCTGGGTACAATTCTTATTTTGTCTTATACCACAGATACATCATTATATGACTGTAACACACTGATTCACAATAATTTACCTGAGAAAGTACCTGAAACTATCCATATTTTTTGCACATTTTTTACTGCTGGAAACCCAACTTTTACATTTTGGACAACAGTTTAAAATTCCTACAGAAGGCTGTTTGTTATATAAATGGAACATTAACAACATTTTTGCAATCCACATGAAATTTAATTAATGAGATGTGTTTTTGTCACTCTATAATATTATTTAAAATGCTTATTAAATCATTTCTTTGTGTGCACTAACATACATACATTCATACATACATTCACATACATTCATTAAATTTCATAGTGTTCTCAATTTCACTTACTATTTCTGTTATTCTGTTATGTCCTTGTATAAAATAAATTTAGGGCTGTCTGTTATTGCCTGATAATTTAGGGGTCTTTCACACCTTAAAGTCAGTGCGAAGGTCTGAACCAAAGTTCATGTTTTGATACATTTTGATAGATTCAGTTAGTTTTGCTTTGGTTTCACACTGCAATTCTGCAACTGCAACAACGGGCTTCACATGACACACATCATCTATGTGTGCGTTTTAATATTTTTGTCTGTTTTATTCTTCTTTTACATTTTCTACCCTATTTATTTCTCCAATGGTATTTATTTCTGCCTGTCCTTTTTACATTTCTCTTAGAACTGTGAAGCTGTAACATATATAAATGGCACATTTACTTGATTTGCAATAATCCAATCCAACAAGTTACCAATACATTGCCGATTTAATGTTTCCCCTTTAATAGCATAATGCAGAAATATGCATCTAGGCCTAATAGTTGTAGAGTTATTACTGACTCATTTTGGGTATATTATTTGAGGCATTTTTCCTGGAAAAAGGTATTTTTCCAAGAGGATAACTGTATAAAGACCTTACATAATGAACCGTTACATTTTAATTACGTTACCATGAGGCATTTCCATCCACGTACACTGCGAGTCCCCTTATATGAAATTCGCCATGTTGTGTAATTATATTTCTATGCAGCGCAAACAGACAAACTACTCTACAATGCGTGTTTACATGGGACATAAATAAGTATACAGAAAAGCATAGAAATATATAAGAAGACACAAATAATACAAACTTTGTAGTTGGGTAGTCTATATCACATAAAAACAGTGTTGGGCAAGCCACTTGGAAAATGTAGTGAGCTAAGCTACTAGCTACTCTACATTAAATGAAGCTTCACTACACAGAAGCTACCCCCCAGTGAAATGTAGCAAGCTAAGCTACAGCAACTTGGCAAAAGTAGCTTAGTTACATCTAAGCTACTTTTAATTTTAATAGTTTATAGTTAGGTCATTTATATATAAATATTTATATACACATCTTTTCATAAAATAGATGTGCTCATCAATTTCACTTTTCATCTGACTAATTACAGACCGGTTGGGCATAAAAATGATATGATGTCCCACAGTAACCTTTCAGATGTTGAACTCCTCCTGCATAATTGATTCTAATTATTGATGAGATGGTAGCATCACCAAATTAAAAGACAATGTAATTGAAAACCACTCACAAACATGAAACTGCAGTTTTGTTCAACTGGAATTAATATTATACTAATGGTGAGCTATATAGTATACTATTTCATAAAATGACAATGCATATAGTAAAATTAAATAATTATCCATGTACTAACAGTATACTATTGGATTAATATTTAAAATTTCACTAATGGTATTATAAATGCTAATACTGCAGTTTCAGGACCCCCGCAATCCTGGGACCGCAGTTCAAGGACCCTAGTTCTTTTGCGACAACGCCATCTAGTGGAGTGGTGGTGGTGGTAGTTTAACCCTGTCTGCTAGCACAGCCGACGTGTGCAGCTGTAGGTTTAACAGGTCGACATGCATATAATCAATAACTTAGGTTTAGGCACACACTCAGTGGTGGTTGTGGTAAGGGTAATTGGCTTCAGGGGGCTGTAAAGAGTAACATACAGTAGCTAGCTAGCCAGTCAGCTAGCTGGCAGTATTAAAGTAAACAAGGGTCCTGGAATTGCTGTTCTGGTCTGAAGCTTCACTACACAGAAGCTACCCCCCAGTGAAATGTAGCAAGCTGCAAGCTACAGCAACTTGGCAAAAGTAGCTTAGTTACATCTAAGCTACTTTTAATTTTAATAGTTTATAGTTAGGTCATTTATATATAAATATTTATATACACACACTCACACACACAACATAGGCTTAGATTATATTGAACCAACTTCATTCAGTAGCAATAGAAGAAAGACTGAAAACCTGCTCCAATGTGTGTGTGTGTGTGTGTGTGTGTGTGTGTGTGTGTGTTGTGTGTGTGTGTGTGTGCGAGAGAGCTAAATCAGACACAGAAACTCTCCTACTTACTGCCATATCATTGCTGCTAAATGTACTTCCTCATGCAACAAACCATTATTTCTATAAAGCAACTTATTATATTATTAATTAATTACATTACTTAATTACTTAATTAATTAATTAATTAATTAATTAATTCAAATTTTTTATAGTTTATTTTTGACTTTGTGCTCTGGCAACATTGAAACCTAAACAACCTGTGGTAAGGGTAATTGGCTTCAGGGGGCTGTAAAGAGTAACATACAGTAGCTAGCTAGCCAGTCAGCTAGCTGGCAGTATTAAAGTAAACAAGGGTCCTGGAATTGCTGTTCTGGTCTGAAGCTTCACTTCACAGAAGCTACCCCCCAGTGAAATGTAGCAAGGATTGCGGTCCTGAAACTACAGCCTCCGGTACTGCAGGTACATGCTACTCCCACAGCCGGGGCCTGAAGTTGAACGGAGTGTGTCTGTGGTGCTTCCTGATCTACTGGAGATTCCACGTCCGCTCCCCAGGGTGGAGTCTCGTCGTCAGGCCCGGGCCAGATAAGTTTTAAGCTTCCAGGCAACCCCTCGCTGGTGGCAAAGGGGGCCCTCTGCCTCCCCCTATTGGTAGACGTGGTTCTGACCAGCTTGTGGTTTGCAGTGGTCCTTTTAAATGTGGTGCAGTTTTATATGGTGTCTCAGTAGTTTACTGTGTACAGGTTGCGGTGCATTTTGTAGTCATTTTCTCAGAGTGTATGCAAGGCTCATTCTCCTATAATACTGTAATTATTTTTTTTTTATTATATCCTACTATCTTATATATCTACTCAGCCCTGCACACTGCCCCTGAACCTGTCACTGTTTTTTCTGGTTCCATTGTTCCTTCTCCTCCTTTATGCCTACCTCTGCATCACCTCCACTGACCTTAACAGCTAATATACATACAGACATACCGAGATTCCTCACTTATAGAAGGATGTTGTCTTTCTGTGATAACACATTGCAAACTGTTGTCAACAATGTATATAATATATAATATTTATGCCTAGAAATAAATACATGTATAAATAATTTCAGTAGCATATAAGAATTGCATTACTATTTATTCCGTCCTTCTGCTGCTGGGTATTGCCTCACCTGTGCAACCACAGCAACTTTTTCACCAAGGAAGTGGTCGGTTAATTTGGTTTAAGGGACCATTCGTATACCCCCCAATAATGAAAATATTAGTTGGGCCCAGACTGACAGACACCCAAACAGTCTCCACCGTAGCTGACCAGTTCGCCAGCGCGGTCGTGGTCATTAAGTAAAATATCAGACACTGAAAAATGCCAGTATTTAGGGACAATAAACCCGTTTAATGTAAGAAAAGCCATATGAAACTGTAGGTTAATTGGTTGTCCCTTCTCTGACTTCTCCAAAAAGTTTGAGGACAAAAAATTAATTTTCAGACAATAATAATAAATTATTGTATTATTTCATGGTTTCTTTGATGCAATTAAGGGGAGCTGAAGCACCCTTAAAAATGGTCTAAAATCACCCCTGAATGTCCCCACCACTTTTCAGCACAGAGTGATGCCCTCAATGTACAGCCAGCATCAGGTACAAGCAGCTCAGATCCTAATGGAACAGTAGATTGGCCCCAGTCTTAAGAGACCTTATGAGGACTGAGTTAGTGCACATAGGTCCGATCAAGCCAGCACTGGATTTTTCTAGAAAAGGTTTCCATTCAGACTTATTACAGAGACAGACTGTTTTAAAGGACATTTCTAAGTTTGAGTGATGCACATTTGCATTTCTCATTTCCTCCCTTGATTAATGTCCCTTCAAATGCAAGTGAAAATGCAAAACTAAGAAATAATTTTCCTGCCTGACCATGGTACAAAAGTACAACCACCGAACATGTGCAAGGTAATCTGATCTGCAAATGTCTAAATTACAGGACACATCACGTTTTCCGGAGATTAGCCAAAAAAGAGATTTGACTGAGATGAGCTCCTTTAGCACAAGTGCACGATGCAAATGCGTTTAGTCCATGACCAACTCCACTTTTGCTATTCAAACAGTGAATTGTATGGGCGAGAGTTCATGTGGACGAGCAAGAGAGAGGGAGCGGGACTATGGACAGTGTCAACATAACAATAAACATTCTTTGATCATGATCATTGTTACTCTACAATCTATGTCTATAATAAGCCCTTTAAATCTCCATTGACTTTAGAACATGTTTTTTCATCGCGCTATCACTTTCTGCTGCCTCAAGATAGCAATGCTCCAACATAGGGCGCAATTTGGTTTGTAGGAGATAAAAACCATCAGACCAGGCCAGAGGCCTTATGGGCCTTCACTCTCACACTCAATTCTCTTGAATGTAACTGTAACTTAGACATAGATGAACTGTATTTTTTTCAACATAAATAGTAATCTTTTTAATGAGACACAGATTCCAGTAAAGCTCAAATTAACTCAAGTTTAGTGATAATTTCAAGCAATTAAACCAAAAACATAAAATACATGTGTATCCGAGCTGGTCCCGGGAGCAGACTCTCCAAACTCTGCATTGCATTGGTTGATATACCCTGTTTTACTCCTCCTCTTGTGGGTCTTACGGTCAGACCCACCTCCACTTTCATTTCCACACATGTTCAATATTAAAACAATAGTGTATTCTATC
The DNA here is from genome assembly GCA_024633595.2 of Lepomis macrochirus. NCBI lineage: Eukaryota > Metazoa > Chordata > Actinopteri > Centrarchiformes > Centrarchidae > Lepomis > Lepomis macrochirus. The sequence goes on along the minus strand of JALXJV020000015.1, from coordinate 7,980,428 downwards.
CTACAACATTTCTAAAGTAATAAGACTGAAATGTGACACTGATCAATAAGACATCATTTTGATATTACCAAAACATTGTCCATCCATCCATCCATCCATCCATCCATCCATCCATCGTCAACCACTTATCCTGTGTACAGGGTCGCGGGGGGGCTGGAGCCTATCCCAGCTGACATTGGGCGAAAGGTGGGGTACACCCTGGACAGGTCGCCAGTCCATCGCAGGGCCCATAACATTGTATAAGCATAAAACAATTACACAATTGGTTATCATCAAACATGTTTTCCAAGTTTTGTGCTGTGCCCATAGACTGTGGACCGCTGTTTTTGACCATATTTGGACAAGACAGTGTGGAGCTAGCTAGCTTGCTTAGCTATTTGCATCTGTAAGTCACATTAACTGTCATTTTAACAGGGCTGACAATTTTGTCTAGAAAGCAACAGTCTTAAAACTAAATGTACTCAGAGGAATTTAGCAGCCAATTCCTAAAACGCTTTTTAAACGATGCTAGTTAAATCTATTCAGTGCCGTGTGTACTCTAGCCTGTTTGATACGACGCCATGGTAACAACTTGTCAATCACAGATAATCCTGCCCTGAAGCATACTCTGCTATATGGTCTATATTACTCTAAAGACCATAAACTCATTAGGAAAGTGTTTAGTTAGGTAATAAATCATGTTGGAAGTAGGGTTATTTTACCATTATTTCTAATGCAACCAGACTACTTTTTGCAACCCGAAGAGTTGCCCCCTGCTGGCCCTTCAATAGAATGCAGGTTTAAGGGACTTCTGCACATATTTCACGTCAGACGGAAGCTTGGCTGTGCCACATGATGACCTTCACAACCAACAATCAGATCTGAGTGCAGGTGCTTGCAACAATTTGTTAAAATCCTTTAAGGTCCCATTGTCCCTCAGTCAGATATGCAATTAATTCTAAATTATAGCCTGAGCCTAAGCCTCTGATATGGCCGGCTAGCAACACTGTTCAACTGGCCCGGTGTGTGTGTGTGTGTGTGTGTGTGTGTGTGTGTGTGTGTGTGTGTGTGTGTGTGTGTGTTCTTCACAAAAATGTGAAGGCCATAGCCTGAGAGCACTGGGCACCAGAAAGCTGCACCTGAATGTTAACAGTGTGTCTTTCAATAAACACCTTAAATAAACAAGTTAAACATTACCCTTACATTTAGTCAAGCTAGGCATATGGAAATGAAAACAGTGAAAACATCAAAAGTAAGTTAGCAGTTGTAACTGTATGTATATTGGTGCATTTGTTGTTATTATTATCTGGCTAATAAGTCTGTGAGTTTGATGATTTGAGTTACACAGATGATCTCAGCTAATCCACTCTCAAAATTACATTTACAGAGATGTTTGTACTGTTCCTAAATGGTTTATAGCTTCACAGTAAAGGGATGATAATTAAGTCTAGAAGCCTGAAGAAGGATTTAGGGAGAGATGCAAGTACATATTGCATGAGTTAAGAAGAGATCATTAACAAATTATATGCAGTACTTTAACTTTATTAAGTAGACAATTACAGAAAGCCACAAGCTACAGCTAAAGTCTCTCATTTTGTTGTACTGTGGTCTACCTATCTTAGACAAAAAATTAAACTAGATTTAAAACTCCAAAATTACCACAAATTTTACAGTGGACCTACTTGCTACAGTAAAATAAATCAACACCAAAGAAGCAGTGACACAGAAAGACCTGAATTTATAAAAACGGATGAGCCAAAGGTGAAGGGTGGCATTATGTTTGTTATATTAAGACACCTGTGATTGTTTGTTTGAACCTATACCATTATCACTCACCTCAGATAAAATATAAAAATAATCATCCTTTTTTTAGGTTTGTTGTTCTTATCTTAGTTTAAAGAGTAACTAAAAAAACAGTGTGTTTTTTCACAAGAGCAACACTTCTGTGTCACATTGAGTGAAGATTACAAGAATCATTGTTTTACAGTTTATTTCATGATTATTTGATCTGCTAGATTTGGTTAACAAAGTAATCTGGCTATGTTAATTATGGTTGCATGCATTCTGCCTTTGAAAGTTGTTAAAAACATCAATTACAAAGGACGTCTTTTCCATTGGCTTCATCAGTCTCTTCATTCCTCTTTTTCTGAATCTTCCACCGCAGGTTGAAGTCAGTCAGTGAAGTCTTGGTCGTCAGCACTGCATCTAGCTGAGAGGGAATAGTAATATCAGAAAATCATTGCCAAAAAACAGCACTAGCATTTTGGGAATGTAATGTCTGACAAACACTGTGGACTAAACATAATTCATTTCCAGGGTTATTTTTGCTAACGTCAGTTTTATTGATGGAGTGGATTTACCAGAGTAAATAGTAAAAACTGATTTCATATGTTAGGCATGAGATCCTCTGATTTTTAAATAAATGATCAGATTTCACAGAACTAACTCTGGAGCAACAAATGCTTTATAGAACTGCAATAGTGCTCCAAAAAAAACTGTAAACAGACTTCGATGTGTAAAATCAGAGTTCCTCTTTAAGAGAATGACAGAGCGAGATAACGTTGGAGGGAGTTTTACCTGTTGAAGCATCTGGGCATTAGTAGCTGGATCTGAAAGGTCAGCATCAGTCTGAATCTTTATCCTCACCACAGTCATCTTCACCTTTAGGGCTGGACAGTCCAACAAACACATGACCACAAACCAAGGAGACAAGTATTATTGCATTGAAAAAAGGAGAATGGGATTTATGAAATTTATATGTATATATTTCACCTCCATAGCAGAAGAACGAAAGCTTGTTATCACAGCTCACATCATTCCAATAGTGGTCCGACTTCTCAGCTGCACAGTATTGTTCACCATCCGGTTGTCCAATTTCCCAATTTCTGAAGTTGCTGCTGCTATTGTCGGACCACCTCCAAGGTATCCGGTACAAGCCAATCCACACAGTATTTATTGTCTTTAATGATGACACTTTTGCATTTTCCGTAGCATTCTCGATCATAGCCAGGTCTGTGTAGTATTTTCTGCAGTAAGCTTGGGCATTGTACCATGTCAGACCGATTGCAACCAGAGTAAATGTTTTCTGGCCTTGAGTTTTTGTAGCTACAACAGAACAAAGGGTAAAGCAAGTGTTACGAGATGGTAGTGTTTGTTATCACATAGCTCATCTATGTAGAGATAAGTAGATATGTTAAAGGGCTGGTCAAATGTAGACAAGTTTTTCCACAGAACTCTAAGACAGGATATCCCTGATTTTTTGCAGTGTTACATAGGTGAAAAAAAGCAGTTGTTTGTTTGTCAAGTTTTGTTGGGAGTCAAAGGATATATCCTGATCAAAAGATAACTCAGAGATTACTTACGGTGGTGCTGGAGGCCAGGGCAATGCCATCTAGAGTAACTATATATTTAGATAATGAGTCTCAGAGTGTTTTTCAAACTCAGTTACATCAGGTTACATGCATGGTTTAAGTTTAGCTAACTCATTTGGCTTGTTTGAGATCATCTGCATAATAATAAAAGCTTAGTGTTTCTTAGTAATATTGCAATATTCAAGGAAGCATATATACAGTTAAAAGGATTGATCCAAGCACAGATCCTTGTGGAACACCGTGGCATGTTTAGTGTGCATGGAGGAGTCTTCGTTAAGATGTACAAAGTGAGATTGATCTGTTATATGGGACTTAACCATGTTAGAGCTGTTCCTTTAATGCCTATTAAATATTTGAGTCTCTGTAATAGGATTTGATGGCCAGTGGTGTCAAATGCAACATTAACCGGAGGATCCCACAGGGCATGGCTGTGTTGTGTGGTTTTGTTCTTGAACTTGCTGAGATTTTGTTGATTTGGAATTCAGTCCTTATTAGGGCCTGAGCATGAAATTATTATTTCAATTATTATTTTAACTGCAAAGTAATTTTATTTTTTGGGGCCTAAGCATGCTTGAAAACTCACCAAAGTTTGCAAATAATTCAGGCCATTTCACCTGCGTGTACAAACTTTCTGCAGTACATGTATCATATCCGAATGTACGAAAAAGTCTCTTGGAGCAATGCTCCACACCCAGCAGGAAGTCAGCCATTTTCTATTTATTGGTAAATTTTTCCTGGTCACTCCTAGGGATTTAGTCCGACCGACTTTAGATTTTTGCTGTGCAGTCTAAACTCATTAATGATTAAAAGTTGTACAAATGGTTTTATGGAATGGCGTGCCCTTGGCGTGGCGTCCAAAATCAATGATTTGCTATGAAACAGGAAGTTGTTGTAACTTCTGACATGTGCACCAAACTTTACATGGTTGATAAAAGTCCCGCTCTGAACACGTCTACAAGCCAATACTCACTCATTGTGATAGTGCCTACTACTGGCAACAGGAAGTGACTACTTCTATGCTTTGATGAAGCACTTCTTGTGTGTTGGTCATATTTACTTCCAAACTCTATCAGAAAAACTTTAACACATTGATGATGTGTTATAAAGTGTGCAAGTTTTCCTTTAATGGTGTATCCATGGAATGGCAGCGAAGTTCCATGCTTCACCTTGAAACTGGAAGTTGTCACTACATCACTGGACATGCTCAAATCTGTACCAAAATTTATGTGCTTGATAACAGTCCCGCCCCAAACACACATATTCAGTTATATATTCAGTTATAATCATAGCAACAAGTGCTCTTTAACGCCACAAAGGGGACAAAGGAAGTGACATTTGACACCTTCATGCAGCGTCCAAAGCGTGTGTCAAATTCACAGCTGCACCGGCAATGCTCCAGAATTTGCAACATACTCGCCTCACCCCCCGACGTGCATGTGTGAGGGCCCGCCCAACGCTGCTTGCAGCTTTCTTTCTTTTTTGTTCTGCTTCAGCAGTGGGCCTAGCAGGGAATCCAGCGGTGGGGGAGAGACATTTTTATGGCTTAGATGAAGAAATCATTAGTTAGCGAAGCTCAATGGGAGTCTAAACATATTAGGTTTTAAAGCTGTTGCTAAGGTTTCTGCGTTTAAAGAATCAGGACCAGGTGAGGACACGAGATGGATTTCGTCTCTAATAATTCAAATTTTATCATTAATCCTGAAGTCATTCCTACTAGGGCTATAAGAATATTGATCAATAGAGCTGTGACTCTGTCAGCCTGGCTAGAGTTGGTTAATGAACACTTTGACAGACACCAGTTGAAACTAATAGAGAGTTAAACACTGTACTAAAGCTATCAGCGTCACTGTCAACATGAATCATTTTTTATACATAAATCTTTCCTTAAAAGCTTGTGTTAAAATTCGATAAAAATTCAGAATATGGACCAGGAATGCAGTAACACTATAAAGCTTGATTTATACTCCTGCGTCAAAGAGGACTGCAACTCCAACTCATCGGCCCGTGCCTCGAGGAATGTCAGTATTAAAATGACTGGGGGGAGTGGATTAATTTAGACCAACATATTCTTCATGAATCAGCCAGGTTTCAGTAAGAGAAACCAGAATGAATGCCATCTCTGCATCTGACAAGGTCTTCCCCAGAAAGATTATCTACAAAGCCCACGTGGTTTAAACAAACAAATGCAAAATGTATCTTACCACTGTAACAAATAAAATATAAGGAAAGTTGACAGGTTTTATTCCCCCATGTTCCATCGCTGTTCATCGCCACACAAGTCAGATCCGAGGCATTGTTTTGCTGACCTAGTTGCCAGTTCTGGTAACCACTTTTAATCGTTTCACCAGTCGCTGACCATCTCCAGACGTTTGTGTCATTGCCTATAACTCCCTTCCAGGATTCTGGGTCAACCCTCAATCCGATCCATAACAATGAGGTGTCCGAACTAGGTCTGTTTAGCCTGCTCACATCACTCATGCTTTCAATGGTTGCCAGGTCGGTGTATTTTACTCTGCAGTAATGCTGAGTGTCGGTCCAGTTCATTTTCAAGTTGACATAGTGGTACTCACGAAGGATTGCGTGAGACCAGGAATCGAGGCCAAATCCTGAGGGTTAAGTAATGAAGGCACATTTGGCTGTAACAATCATGTTTAGAGCTGTTGATTCATTTCAAAAGTTTTTTTAATACTTTTTACAATAGAAAATGTCTAATCTCTAGAGGACATTAGAGAGAGAATATTGCTAAATATATTAGAAGCATATTAGAGAAGAAAAAGAAGATAATAACTCTTACCAAAGAGGACAGAAATCAAAAGTACTGCATAATCCATTTCTGATTTTACTGAAAGATAAAAAAGAAAGAAAATAAGAAAAACACTAAAGGACAATCAAATTTAAGATTTACGAGCTTTAAGATCTACCTAAACAAATTATATTATATTTTGAAAAAGCTTGGTTTCCAGACTTTGGTTAAATATTTATAAAATAGTTGTTGTATGTGTATATATAATATATAAATTGTAAATAATAGATGTAAAACTGATTGTGGGGTTTCTCAAACTTTATTCCACAACTTAAAACTAAAATAAAAGCAACAATTAACAAAATATACATCTGAAGTTGATGAAATTGATTAATAATAAAAGTCATGTATTTATTGTAATAGTACTAAAGATAAAAAAAATCAGTTTATTGCTAATAATTTTCCAAAGAATCTAATAATGTTAATAGTAATGATATAAAAATGTTGATAGAAGATATACTCACATGTATAAAATCCAGCATTTAAGCCGTTGGCAGCAAATCAAGCAAACTTTGAATCACTCATGTCTGCAAGGACATTTATGCCTACCTCTCTAAGAAGTATCCAGGGCTGGTGCATTTGAAGATGTTCATATTTACATATCCAAATGAGAAAGACGACAAAGGTCACCTTTGGTTTCTTGTTGTAAATTCTACAGAAGAATATATCACAGTAAGTGAAAAAACAAACAAGCTAATACAGGTGCTACTGCTTTAATAGGCACATATTTCAATTTGCAAATAAGGAATCTGACAAATTTAGGCAACTATTAAAATTTCTGAGTTGTCTTTAATGCAGCATCCCATGCAAATCATCCCGCATTCTGTGAAGATTTGTATTCTACCCCTGATTGGGTAATAATAATAATAATAATAATAATAATAATAATAATAATAATAATAATAATAATAATAATAATAATAACAATCTTTATTTGTAGAGCACTTTTCAAAAACAAGTTACAAAGTGCTTTAACAAGTCTAAAGACAATAATACCCCCCCAAAACATAATACAAAAATAATACAAGATAAAAGCAAGAAAACATTGAAAATACTAAAATACACTTTTAAGATAAATATAAAATAAGTGAAATAGAATAAAATAAAAGGGATAAAATAAAATAAATACCCACTGCCGTTGTTGGTTTGATTAATACCTGCATTTCTTGCATTCTGGTGAATTTTTCTTCACCAATTTCTGTCTTTCCTGTTTCAATTTTTGGTGGAAATGTTTTATTTATGCAAAAGGAAACACACAATTCAGGTGGCAGGTGACAATTCAAAATCTAAAACTCAACAGAAATTCAGTCACTGCAGCTGTCAGTCATTCTGTGTTGCTTTCAGATATCTTTCTCCTTTAGATCAACTTTCTCATGTTAATATCATCCCTGCTGAGTCAACACACATGCAGATGAAAAAACTATAATTTTGTCCAGTCCATACAATATGAATGATTGCTTTTATTTTATTAGATTTTCCTGTGTGTATATCTGTGGGTATATGTTCATGTATAGCTTGGCCATTTAGGCCATTAACTTTAAATTATTACAGCACCTGTATGCAGAAAGTTAAGTTGGTCCGAATATAATAAATAATAAATATCATGAAATAATTTAGTATAGGCTTGGCCTTGGTCCCTAGATATGCCAACAAATGTCTGCTGTTAGAAGAGAACAAAACTTGCTTGTGTGGTATTAGTTTAAGCAAACTGTGTTTGTCTATTGTTGTGACTTAGATGAATATTAGATCACATTTTATGATCAACTTCGGGTAATTCCTTTTTTTCCCTGAAATTGTATATATACTGTATATGCTATTCCTATATAAAATGTAAAGGTAGGTTTCCAGCAGTAGTTAATGAAAAAATAGATACTTTCTCTTATTCAAATTATTGTGAATCACCGTGTTAACAGTCATACAAAGATTTATCAATGCTATAAGACAAGAGAAGAATTGTACCCAGTAGGGTACATCATGATCATCGTCATGATTTTTGTTCCATTTGAAGCCAGTTCAAAGGACGATTTTTGTCTGCTGGCCTGTATTTAAAAAAATTAAAAGCAGAAAAGTAAGCTAATCCTCCCTCCAACTTACATTTACAGAGATGTTTTGTACTGTTTTATGGTTAATAGCTTCACAGTAAAGGGATGATAATTGAGACTAGAAGCCTGAAGAATGATTTACGTAGAACGGTAAATACATGTATGATATTGAGAAGAGATCATTAACAAATTGTATGCAAGACATTAACTTTATTAAGTAGACAATAACAGAAAGCCATGAATTACAGCTAAAGTGTATAATTTTGTTGTACTATGATAGAACACAAAAAAAGTTCACTTTGATTCCAAAGAATAAGCTATAATACACAAAGAAGTCACCTGAATTTGTATAAACTGATGAGCCAAAGGTGAAGGATGGCATTACCTTATCAAGACATTCTTGATATGTATCAAGATATAAGCGAGTGTTTCTAACCTATACCATTATCAATCACCATAGATAAAAGATTAAATCCTCATCCTTTTTTTTTAGATTTGTTGTTTTCATCTTAGTTTAAAGAGCAACTAACATCCCTTGAAAATCATGTCTTTCCAGTCCTTCACTGAAACAGAAACAGACTTAAACCATTTAACCACAGAGGATAGTTAAACACTGCTTTTCACAATGTATTTCATGATAGATTAGTTGATATACTATATTTGGTTAACAAAGTAATCTGACTACATTAATTATGGTTGTATACATTCTGCTTTTGCAGCTTGTTGAAAAACATTGTCAATTAAAAAGGACATCTTGACAATTGGCTTCATCATTCTCTTCGTTTCTCTTTGTTTGTTGAATCTTCCACTGCAGGTTGAAGTTAGTCAGCAAAGCCTTATTCGTCAGCACTGCTCCTAGCTGAGAGGGAATAACAGTATTATCAGAAGACCATATTCAATAAACGTCACTAGTGTTTTGAGAATGTAACGTCTTGCACACCACTGCACACTAAACTTCATTCATTTTGATCATTATTTTTGCTAATGTAACACATTTTTAATTAAAGGATGGGAGTTACCAGAGTAAACAGTCAAAACTGTTTTGATGTGTCAGGCATGAGATCATCTGATTTGTAAATTTATCAGATTTCACGCTTGCGCCACAGAAGGCTTTATCCAACTACAACATCTCTAGCAGTACTCCCCAAGACCTGTAAACACACTTTGATGTGTAAAAGTTCCTCTTTAAGAACTGATAGAGAGATAAAATTGGAGGGAGTTTCACCTGTTGAAGGGCCTGGGCGTTAATAGCTGGATCTGAAAGGTCAGCATCAGTCTGAATCTTTATCCTCATCACAGTCCTCTTCTCTTTTAGGTCTGGACAGTCCATGAAACAGATAACCACAATCAAAGAAGATAAATATTACTGCATAGGTAAAAAACATTAAAGTATTTATAAGTCTATTTTTTTTACCTCCATAGCAAAAGAATGAAAGCTTGCTGTCACAGCTCACATCATTCCAAAGGTGATCTGATCTCTCAGCAGCACAGTACTGTTTACCATCAGGCTGTCCACTTGCCCAGTTTGTGAATATGCTGCTGCTCATGTCAGACCAGCTCCACTGTATTTGGTACAAGCCAATCCACACAGGACCATTAGTATAATTTAACTTTACTGACACCGCTGCTGAGTTGTCCTGAGCATTCTCGATCATAGCCAGGTCTGTGTGGTGTGTTCTGCAGTAATCCCGGGCTGCCTCCCATGTCATGTCAAATCTATAAAAAATAAATTTTTTCTGGCTTGGAGGATTTGCAGCTACAATAGAAAAGAGTAAAGTGGGTATTAGAAGATGGTAGTGTTTGTAAATATACAATTGAGCTATTTAGAGATGAGTAGATATGGTTAAGGGCCAGGGTATGCTCAATCACAGCTTAGACTTTTAAAAGGTTGAGAATGCAATGTGGCATCTTTCCTCTGACTGGTAGCTGTCTTTGGGACTGTCTCACTACTCAAGAATGCCTCAAGCTGAAGCGGTTGTGAGATGCACTGTATCAGAGGAGCTGAAATGAACAGTTATGTTGATTTGTGGTGAGATTTATGTCTGATCAGAAGTGTTTTCTGTTAGTTTTGGTTTTCCACCACCAATGAAGAGCATCTTATCCACAGTGAAAACCTCTGCCTTTCAGACTGTCTAAAGGGAATACTGCTAGCATCAACTATCAGCAGAGCAATACCATAGGCTAATGCACACCAGACTACAAGGCAGGTAAGATTGTTTAAAGTATTACGACTTTATTCTCTTAATATTGTGGCTTTCTTCTTGAAATGTCAGAGAGGACATAAAGATAGAAATATTGTGCAGAATGTTTTGAACATGATCCGAAAACTTGAGTTGAGAAACTCAGGAACTATTAAAGTCCAGGGGTTTATAAACAAATTAAATTGGCTTATTTAATTGGGCTTATTTAATTTATGTGAACAGGTAAATTTAAAGAGGTTACTTCCCCAAGCAAAAGACACAAAACAGGAAGGAAGACAAAATCATGGCTACTACTTTTGTGTTTGTATTTTTGTGTTGACAGGAATTATATAAAATGAGAAAAGTTGATCTACAGGACAATACATACTGTATCTTATATCTCATACAGAATGGCTAAAGAGCCTTAATGCATGATATTCCATTATATTTCGTAATTGTCACCTGCCACCTGAATTTTTCCATAAATTGATGCAGAAAATTTCCCCAGAATGCAGCAAATCCAGTGTTTAATGCTTAATATTCAATCAGGAACCTACGACCAACGTTGAGACCTACACCCTGGTAATAGTATACACTGCTTTATATCTTTATTTAAGGGAAGGACTTAAGTATAAAACATTCTCATTTGTATTTTTGCTACTTCAATAACAGTATTTATTCATTCCAGTATTTTGCTGGTGTTTAACTTCTTGTTTACCTTTTCACCTGTAATGATGCAGAAGTGGACTGTAGGGTGTCAGTACACTATGATATCACTGAGGGGTGTGATTACAGATGCAGTTTACATCCAACTTTAAACCGGAGAGGGCAATTATACGCTGCTTTTAAGACTAGTTTTGAGTTACCCTTTGAATGAAGATATGAAATGCAATTTGTCTTACCGTCATAACACAAAAGATTTGCTGAGTTTGTACAAAATATAACAGTCCATGTTCCATCGCTGTTAATCTGCACACAGGTATAATTTCTCAGAATAACTTTTGGCTGCCCTGATTGCCAATTATAGTAACCAGTTGGGCTTGTATTACCAGTCGCTGACCATCTCCAGGAGTTTGTGTCATTGCCCAGAACCCCCTTCCAGGATTCTGGGTCAACCCTCAGTCCGATCCATAACAATGAAGTGTCTGAACTGGGTCTGTTTAGCCTGCTTATGTCATTTGTGTTTTCAATGGTCGCCAGGTCGGTGTGTTTCACTCTGCAGTAATTCTGAGCATCGTTCCAGGTCATTTTCAAGTTGACATAGTGGTAGTCACGTAGGATTGCGTGAGAGCAGGAATTGAGACCAAATCCTGAAGGTTAATCACAGAGAGCAAATTTGGCTTTAAAAATCATGTTTGGAATCGTTGATCTGAATCAACAGCATCACATTAACCAACTGGCAAAAAGATGGGTAATAAAATCATTCATGTGTCCATAGAAATATGTGTTGTTCTAGTTTAACCACACACAGTGTTGCATATCTAGGAGATAACTTTATAGTAATCATTTCTTTATGAGTCTGATAATGTTAACTTAGTGACAAAAATATTTTAAAACTGAAGAAGACACATTCAGATGACAGTTGGTTTAGGTTTTCTGTATGTCCTTTTAATTAATATTTAATTTTCGTCTACACAAAATGATGAACAATTATGGTCAAAGTTCCTACGACTTCAGATTAAATTAAATCCCAGTGACTTTGTCTGTGACAGTTTATGCAGCACTTTAATGCTTCTGATGTGCATATTTATGATATTTGGTGTCGCGAGGAATCCACAGATTAATAACTGACAATAAACATTCATGTTTTTAGACTCCAAATGGATTGCATGTTGAATGAATAATGGTGTAGAAACAGGGCCAAGAGGAGGCGTCTATTTATTTTGGGCTGCACTTCACTTTCACACACTTATAAATGGACTTAATAAACTGACAAAGTACATGGAGTACAAGCACAGAATTTTTAACAGCATTTAAGCTTTTAATCAAATTACATACATGCTTACGTGCATACTAAATTATTTACATAAATATAGAAATGGCTGATGTATCATTTATAAAATTGCTTCCTGAACAGATTTCATGATCAGCATTTAAATTTATGAATAGTTTAGCTTTTGCAATAATGCTAAAAATACATCAGCAAAACTGTGCAGGGGCTCTATTAAGTGGGTACTAAGGGTCTGGAATCAATGACAATACAAATAGGCCACAGTGTACACACTGGTGCTGTTTGTTTCGACTAATTATCAACAAATCCATGTTCAGTCAGGCAGATAGGGTCTAGTGTGGGCTCCTTTGTGCAAGACCCAGGGCAGCCGAATCCCCTGCACAATAAATTATTGAACTGCACTAGTCTCCCTGTTCTGACTGCATTTGGGTCCAATCCCTACTGAACAGCATAACCCACTTTGATATCAAAATCCATCATCATGAAATAATGCAAAGATAATGTTGTTCTTACCAAAGAGGACAGAAAGGAAGAGCACTGCACAGTCCATATCTGATCTCACTGAAATGTACGAGAAAAAAGACAATTAGAAAAGTACTAGAACAAAATACACGGCAAGCTAAGCAACATACTGAGGTGGACAGGGTCAGCTGCAAAATGTATTTTACCGAAAAGAAGGCCCATCCAAAATAATCTGTATCAGTTCAAGTATACAGGCCTTCTTCTCATAATAACTGCACTCTAAATAATAATAATAATAATAATAATAATAATAATAATAATGATAATGATGATAATAGGAGAATGTTAATAAGAAGGTATACTCACACGTCAAATCAACCAACCTTGGAATCACTCATATCTGCAAAGAAATGTCTGCTCATCTCTTTGGGAAGTATCCAGTGCCAGTAGACATTTAACACATACATATTTAAATATCCAAATGAGCAAGCTGACAAAGGTCACCTTGGTTTGTATATTATATAACCATGATGTTTAGTGAAAGTTAAATGTTTTTTGTTTAATAATGGGAGGTACAGGTATACATCATTCTCATATATATATATATATATATATATATATATATATATATATATATATATATATATATATATATATATATATATATATATAGAGAGAGAGAGAGAGAGAGAGAGAGACTGGTGGAGATCAGGGGAATCATTAATAACCGTTGCCACAAAACAGACCTGAAAGAGGGGTCAGCCAATTGCCATGCAAAAGTTGCGATACATGAAAACAAACTTGACAGGAGTCCAGTTTGTATACAATGCAGTTTCTGTATAGTTCAAACCTATACAGAAACTGTGAAAGGAATCATTATATGTATAATGATGCCTTTTGCACATTTCAATTTACTTCATATCATACATTACTTACAGATCCACTTTATCATAAACATTCAAACCAGCAGTGTTATTTGTGCTTTTGAGCTTTAACTGTTGAAGAAGCACCTTTCAATTCAAAGCAAATTAAATTATGCTTAATATTTTCATTGCAGTTTCACAATCACATTTTCTAACCCCGGAGTGCAGGATTGAGGGCTGGACTATAAGCAATTGATAATTGTAGTCAGCGGTGGAGCAGCTGTTGAATCGCTAGGTTGATACAAGGATGTGGCAGAAAGAAAGGTTCAGGAATGTATGGCTTGTCTTTTCTCAGTATTAAGCATGAATATACCCTTTTCACCACAACCAACTATTAACTAGGCTAATGGATGAAATGATCATCATTATTTATAGAAATCCAAGATGTAGTGTTCTTCTGGATAGAAGGATCAGAGGGAATTCAAAATGTACTACTACAGAACAGAAAAGCAGTTTGTTGGAAAAGTTATGTGAAATAGATTATTTCAAATAATATATAAATATAAATAATAAATATATTTATATTTATATTTAGAAAATCTGTTTCCGTTTGCGTAATGAAAAATTTTCAGCTGTGAGTTTCTAATTTCCTTCCCTGGTCAGTGTCCCTTTAAATGCAAAGTTAAAATGCAAATCTAATAAGTACTTTTCCTGCATCCAAGGGAACTAAAGTACAATGATCAAGAAGATGATCAAGGCAATCTGATTTGCAAATGTCTAATTTAACTTTACAGAACATTGCACATTACAAGGTTTTTGTGGCTGGCGAACCAGAGGAAGTGATTTGGCTGAGATGAGCTCCTTCACAAATGCTTGCTGATGACCTTCACCAACCTTTGGTAGACTTACTTGGCAGTCTAAGGGCCCTATTTAAATTATCTTATCCGCCTATGCAGGTGCCTTTTACTATCTGAATAATGCACCCTTTAAATGTCGGGGAAATACTGTTTTATTAACTTTTGTTGGTCAATGGCACAATCGCTTTCTGCTGCCTCGAGATAGCACAGTTGGCACATGTACATTTGCTATTTATACAAGGTGGGCACTGAGCATATACATCAGAGATGCTCACAAGTTTTTGAAGTCAAGTATCACGTCTCTGGGCAAGAGTCCAAGTCAAGTCTGAAGTCTCTCGTGGTTAGTACGACTGTTGTATCACCTGCTGCGTTCAGTCCAGGTTGCTTATAAAACTGCATAGCTATAAGGAATACTGTAACCTGATTTTCATTTACAGAGCACAACCATGTAACGTTATAACTAAATAAAATTGTAAGGTTACATGACCAACAATAAACCTGTAACCTCTTTCGAGCCAACGGTAATAATTAAGGTGATGGCAGCCAGCGGGACGTAAATGATTACGTTAATCGACTACCACAAGTTTGACAAGTAAACAAACACTCATTTATTTATTTATTTATTTGACAGGGACACTGCACAACAAATGTGTTACACAAGACTGTAGTCCCTGGGCATCTTTTCATAACGAATGACAACGAATGTTAACCTCTTGTAGGTCGTAGCTGAAGGAAAAATCAAGCTAATGTTAGATGGCCAATGCTGAGCTGATGGTGTTTCCTCACCACAGGTTACTAACCTATTTGCGTTCAGCGCTTCTTTGTTTGGGTGTTTTCGTATGAAGTTTTAAAGCCAAAATTATGATGAATGGCACAGCAGCTGCAGTGTTTGTTGTCCTCTCATGAGTGGCTGTGCTCACTCGCGAGCAATTCTTGAGAAGGACTACTCACCTTGATCTTCTAAAAGTGTGAGTAAGCTCAATTTAGATTGAGCCTTAGGGCTCACGTGGTGAGTGGAGAACAACACATTCAATGTCTGCATGGTCTTCAAAATATTGATGCAAACTTGATGGGGTATTTTAACTGTTGTCAGCTCAGCATATGATCGCTTAGTGTATATTGCACCAATTACTCAGCCAAGCACTTTTTTTTACGAGAGTTGTGAAGAAAGAACTATTGCTGGGATGATGAAATTACACAAATAATGAGTATTTATATTTCAAATATAACAATAAAATGAATGATCTCTTCGTTTTTGGCAGTATAAGTTAAAAACCCCCAAGGACCAAAAAGTAAACCTCCATATTGACCAACCACCCCCCCTGTAGCTGCATGAAATGGTTTGGTCCGGCCTCAGCGCCCTTATCAGTGACGGTCAGCGGATGCGGCAGAAATACAGAGATCAGGATGTTGCCTAGTGAACCAAAATCTGGTTTTCAAAAAAGGAACAACAGGAAAGACAAAGGAAAGGATGTCAGTCTGTAACCCAGTTTTTCACCAACAAAGGTGGGCAGCCTTTAGTCTGTGAGTGGTGTTAACCTGTTGGCTTAATGTCCACAGTGAAATAAGCTAGCTAGCTACAGACTAGTGTTAGCCTACATTTCATCAAAATTTCCTGCCCCTTTTGGCAGACTAACAAGAGATGAGTCAGCAGCGGCCCAGTCTTCCCATAACTGTAGCCTCCCTGTCCCAGTGAAGAAGGTGAGCAACACTGTGTTAATGAATTGGTATCATTCCAGGGAGGCTGTGCGGATTTCTCTGTCTCCCTTGCTCTTTTTACCATAACAAAAAAAAACTATGAAATATTTTTAATGACAGAAATTCATACACAAATTATTTTCTCACATAATGATCATTATGAAATAAATAAAAACCACAAAAACCCATATATATATATATAGTGAACCATATAAAATGTGGAGGGATTTTTTATTTTACCCAGAACCTGCTTTGTTTAATACTGAAATGGATCTCAACAGTTTGGATTGTACGTGTTTAATATGCTTTCCAACTAATTCTGTCATCTATAATTACCCCAAGAAATATATTGTCATGAATTCTTTCAATTTCACCCCCATCTATATATGCACACCTGTAAATTAATATTACAATTCCCAAGTAGCATTATTGTTATTTTGTTCAAGTTGAATGATTTAATTTCTATTTCTATATATAACTATAATTTTAATTGGTTCATTTTCTTAGTGACGTCCTCTAGTAGCTGCTGTAGTTTTTTTCCTGAACAGAAAATATTTGTATCGTCTGTAAACAACACCATCTTTAACAGCTTAGATACCGAGCATATGTCATTGATATACAAAATAAACAGTTTTGTGTCCAACACTGACCCCTGGGGGACACCACAAGCAATGATGAAACTGACCTGGAGCTACCGAACTTCACAAACTGCTCCCCTTTATTGAGATAACTCTTAACCCAGCCTAATACTCCTGATACTAATTATTTACAGTTTATTTATTAGTATGTCATGGTTGACTGTATCAAAAGCTGTTTTTGAGGTCAACAAACCTCATTGCATATTTTTATCTATGTGTTTTATCTTTGGGGTTTGTGATTTCCTTGATTGATTCTGTTATTTCCATTGATGTAGATCTGTTTTATCTGAATCCATAATGACTGTCTCTGAGTAACTGATACTTTTCTAAAAATGTATCTAATCTGATGTTAAAATAATATTCTCTCTTGTATCACCCTAAAATATGAGTTAACTTATTTTATTTACTTATTTATTTTCTCTCTCTTTAGTTGATTATGAAATCTCTATAGTTTATTCTTCTTTCGTGTGCCATTTGAACAGCCATGTGCATAAAGTTGCATGATAAAATCAATGTCACTTTTTGTGAACCGACCAATCACTGCTGAGAGAAATATGTTCCCCTTCTTCTATTTTACATCTGTCTTACTAAAGTCATTATTGTAATATAAATATTGTGTGTGTGGAGGGGGTCAGGGGGTTTACCAGCTGATACACACTCCAACATCTGAATGGGGAGTACATTTTTTTTTCTCTTCAAGCACGGTCTGCAGGCCAGTATAAAAAACAGACTCTAAAGCAGAAAAGTTGGGCTAATCAACCCACCAAATTACATTTACAGAGATGTTCTGTACTGTTCCTATGTGGTATGTGGTATATAGCTTCACAGTAAATCCATGATATTTGAGTCTAGAAGCTTGAAAAGTAAGAAGGCAAACATTATGACAGTAAGAACTTTATTAAGCAGACATTAACAGAAAGCCATGAATTACAGCTGAAATATGTCATTTTGGTAGGCTACACTAAAGCAACTGTTCCCAAACCTTTTAGGCAATACACCCCTTTTACATCCTGACCAAGTTGATGCATCCCTAATCCCCTACAGCTTTAAAAAAAAACAAAAAAAAAAAAAACAAACATTTTTATAGCCACTTTAAAAACATCAAGTTTAGGCATGCACAAATAAAAAGCAAAATATCCCAGAGATTGCAACAATGCGCTTTAACATTATGAGCTCCTGATTTTTCTGTGCCAAGCCTCCTTTTCGGTCTCCCCTGTCTTATCTTTCTCTAACTCCCGAGATGCGTTGGAGTGTCACTGCAAAGCATCTCTCTGTTTCTCTCTCCTCAGTTTGGCCACTAACTGTTTCTCCTCTCCTCTCTGATAACTTTAGATATCCCACCATTTTCCTAATTTTAACTAGTGTATATTTGGATGAATTAACTACTTAAGTTGGTTATCTGCCACAAAGAAGGCAAGTAAAAACAGGCTGGCCAGCATGAGCTGAAGTGTATTTTGGTAGGGTGACCATATTCTGGTTTTCAAAAAAGAGGACAGTGACAGGCAGGAGACAGACGGACACCCACAGTGAGTGGAAGGTTTGGGCTGGAGGAAGATTCAAGAAATTGGTGGCACTGTGTCAGTGTGCATGCAGCTATGCTATTGAACGTGAATGCCTACATGTGGGCTTCTATAGATTGCATGCCCCTTTTTGATTCATGTGGATTGCGAACACCCGACCAGCACACACAATTTATACATATACATATCGCTCTCAAGAAGAGAGTCGGCAAGAAGAAGCACATATTCACACAATAGCGTCCTGGCTCTGGCTAAATCTACATTTGTCCACTGGTACTATCAACCTGGCGGAATAACTAGGATAAATGAGTGTATTAGAATAATATTATGACATTAAATAAACAGTTATACGTTTCTAATGTGTATATATAGGTTACACTTTATTTGGCTAACATCTGTGTACAGGTTGTTTTTTCTAGACCTATTAAAAAAAATTATTATTAGTTGAGATTCAACAATTCAACTGATTCACAAATAAAACTGTTTTCTTAAGGTTCGTCTTTGTAAGGTTCAATTAGGGCTAATGTTAGTATATTCATTATAATTTCAGAAATTAGTATCCTATGAGGTTTGCCACTAGTATAATATTAATTCCAATTCCTTGTGCAAGAAAGATTGTCTGTGGGTCTGTGGTTAGTCTCTAATTTCTTAATTCTGAGTGCTAACTTTTCAATAATCATAACCATAATCTTAACAATTTCAAAAGTTTGCTGTAACACCATGTCATCCTTTTCTTAATGCCCTGACCCAGTTGAACAATGATTAGACATGTAGGCCTACATGACCGACCAATGGTGGCTTGCGAGAGGCGGGACCTAAAGAGAAAGTTCTAAGCAATGCAAAAATCCACACAATGAATGGCGACTATAGAAAGCAATAGCTGAATCGTGGACATTTTGGCGGTTTTTGAAATTATGGCGGGAATTTTAACGCAATTTTGGGTACATTTATTTATTTATTAAAACGTATGTTTTAAAATTTTGATTTGATATGTACAATGAGCTGTTGTGATATGTACTATGAGCTCTTACTAGTATTTATTGCTGCTCTTACTATGTATTGTCAGTTGTAGATCTGTACTTGATGCTCAGTTGATGATTGTATGTTGTTCCTCAAATGTAAGTCGCTTTGGATAAAAGCGTCTGCCAAATGAGTAATGTAAATGTAAATTTAAGTTAAAATTATATAAACAAAAAATTTAAATGTCATGTTTTTATTTCATGAAAAATCTCTCTAAGAACTGATGTAGTTGTTGCACCATTACACCACAATAGCATTTTTCCTCTCATGCATCCCATATGGGCAGCTCAAGCACCCCCAGCAGTGAGCACACTACACTTTGGGAATTCTTTATAAACTACCTGTGGTAGAAAAAACTAGATTTAGAACACAGAAATACCAGAAATACATAGTTATATGATAAGAGTATCTCATCAACCCTATAGTTACATAGTTTACTATAGTTACATTCATTCTGCCTTTGAAGCTTGTTTAAAACATTATCAATTGCAAAGAACATTTTTTCCATCGGCTTCATCATCATTCTCTTCGTTCTTCTTTGTCTGCTTTGTGGGTTGAATCTTCCACCTTAGGGTGAAGTCAGTCAGCGAAGCCTTATTCAGCACTGCACCTAGCTGAATTTTCAGAAGACCATTCATAAAACGACAGTTGCATTTTAGTGCACTGAACATCATTAATATTAAGTTTTATTTTGGCTAATGGAACACAGCTTTCCTTGAGGGATGGGAGTTTTCAGAGTAAATAGTCAAAGCTGTTTTATATGGCAACAAAAAGATCCTTTGATTTATTAGTCAGTTCCTCCAGGATTTCATAATGTTGCAAATATTAACACATTCAACAAATTCCCGATGAATTCAGCTCAACTTGCAATTTTGACCAATAACTATAATTTTTTCCGCAAATTCGACTTATCATTCCTGTTTCCTGCAAAACATTTTCATACCTCAGCTTGTCACTTCCTTGTGTACAAGACACAGCGGACATGCATGATACCAACATCTCACATTTACTGACAAAAAAATTAAAAAATAACCGTAAAAACAGTATCTACATCTTCTTTATCTAAGCGGGGTAAACTGTTTGCAAAACGTGCAGTATTGTGGTTGAACATAAAGTAAATCGTCCAAGGACACGAGAGAGATAACAATAGAGGGAGA
>JALXJV020000015.1:7939252-7959387 GCA_024633595.2 Lepomis macrochirus | reverse complement strand
ACCTGTTGAAGAATCTGGGCTTTAATATCTGGATCTGAAAGGTCAGCATCAGTCTGAATCTTCATCCTCACCACGGTTGTCTTCACTTTTAGGGCTGGAAAGTCCAACAAACACATGACCACAAACAAAGAAGACAAATATTATTGCATTGAAACAAACACTAAAGTATATAAGAGGCCTATATATATTTTTACCTCCATAGCACAAGAATGAAAGCTCAGTGTCACATCTCGAAGCATTCCAATAGTGGTCTGATGTCTCAGCCGCACAGTACAGGCCATCACCAATGTTATTCGGCTGTCCAATTCCCCAGTTTGTGAAGGAGCTGTTGCTGATGTCGGCCCACCTCCATGGTTCACGGTACAAGCCAATCCACACAGTATACCATGACTTCATTGATATCACTTGGGAGTTTTCCTGAGCGTTCTCGATCACAGCCAGGTCTTTGAAGTGTATTCTGCAGTAATCCCGGGCATCATTCCATGTCAGTCCCTGTGGGTATGTAATTAAAGTAAAAGTTTTCTGGCCTTGAGAATTTGTAGCTATAATTGAAAAAAAGAGAAAAAGAGATTCAGAAGATGGTCGAGTTTCTAATTATACAACTCCACTATATAGAGATGTGTAGATATGGTTACTGGCCATGGTATACTGAATGAATAGCTTATTTCGGTTTACACGATGATGTACAAAGTTTACAGATATTTTATACATGCTCACATTAATCCATTTCACAAAATTCACAATCGGTTCACAAAGGACTAGGCTGAAGTGCAAGGCTTATTTTTGCCTATCCAGTACACTAAAATGCAGAACAAGAGCAATGTGGAAAAAAGAACCAAAAGAAAAAACTAAAAAATGAAAAGAAAAGTAAATTGACTAAATTTCAATCAAAATTGTGCTAATAAATTATTTTGCATTTTAAGGCTTTTTTGAAACTCCACAGAGAACCGCACAATTTCCAACAAGTCCATTCGATAATTTAACTCCCAAAACTGAAACACATCTGTATTTTGTATTAGTTCTCACTTTACATGTTTCCAATTTGTACAATACTCTTAAGTTATACTTTCCTTATCTATATTTAAAACATTTTTGAATACAAACATGAAGGCTTCTTTTTTTAACTCAAATAACTATTTACAGATTTTTTGAATACGTAATATCTGAAAACTTCAATGTGCATGACTCTGTAAATAATTGGTTAATAGATTCACAAAATCCTGCTTTTCTATTTTTCTAATAATTATTTTCTGTAGTTTAATTATAGGGTCTTATATTTGTTTTATATGCATTTCCCAAAACTTCAACACAATATGGCATATATTACAATATATGACATATATGAACAGTACAATATATGCATTCAACCGATCTTGTTTTGTAAAGAAGAGTCATATATATTTAGATAATTTCCCTTTGATATATTCTATTTATGGCTTCCAACAAAGTTTATGATCTATAATCACTCCCAAAAATGTTCTTTCATATATTTAAATTTTAACTCCATTTAAATTTTAAATTTCTTTTATGTCCTCTTCTGAACAAAATGAACTTGTGTCATCTGCAAATGTAACACATTTCATTTTATTAGACACTGTGCATATCTCATTTGCAGTATAAATAACTTAAGTCCAAACCTCTTCTAATATTTGATTTACTCTATTCACAAATAATGTTTTTGGAAAGGTATTTTGGAAAATTGAGGTAGCAAAGACACTCGTATGTAATTGAATATAATATGTTTGTCACCATTTTTATAGATTGGAACGACCTTAGAAGTTTTCATTTTATTAGGAAAAACACCTGTTTGAGAGGATTTATTACATATATTAGTAAATGGCTCAAGAACTCAATCTATCACTTCCAAGTGACCCATCAATATGTCCCCATCAGTGGATTTCTTGTTATTAAACTTCCTGACTACTTCTAATATGTCACTGTCACAAACTCCAACAAGGAACATTAAATTACTATTATCAAATGCAATTGTTTTTTTATTATCTTCATCTCTTGAAACTTTATTTTTCTTCACCAAGTTTGGACCTAGATTAAAAAAAAACAATCATTAAATTCATTAACTATTTCTTCTATATTTCCAATAGAAAATCCTTTCTATCACAATTTCTATTCATATCATCTTTCAACAGGCAATGTTGATCATATAATGTCAAGAATGTCGACATAAACCTGTCAGTCATGATTTATAAGTTCTTCCTTAACCCATTTAATCCCAATTTTTTCCCAGATTTGAAAATATCCAAATCATGTGTCATCAGTAACCCTTTGAAAAAAATAATCATTCTTTTTTCAAATTTACATGGAAAAGTAGGTGAAAATGTTGATTTTATGGTTGGTCACAATCGTGACTGGTGGGATCATGTGTTGCATCCTGAATCGTCATATTTCTCCTGTGCAGTCACCAATATTTCTATGTATGCCAGAGTAGTTATTAAGACATTTTAAACTGTCAATGGCAGTTCCCAACACTGACACTAAAATACTATTCAATCGCTGATATTCAAAAAAATCATATTCTAGCAGTATTTCAATGTTGTATTTGCAACTTTATTGTAACATTTGAACTTGCTTGAACTTTTGTGCAGTATTTATTGTAAACTGTTGTTTGTCTTATCCCACTGATTTCTATTGTTGCAGTCAAAATATTTACTCATTCTATTCTCTTCACATCGAAGAAAGTTGAGTAAATGCAAATGCATGTATTTATATTACACACCTTAAAGATAATGTGTGCCAAAACTCTCGTCCTACCTTTATGTTAACATACTTTAGTAACCTTTTGTTTTTGGAGGTTTAATGCAGCCATCGTTGTCTCATGGTGCAACAAGTAAACATCTCTGGTCATGTGACAGTTTACGCTGAACATGTTGAACATATGGATGGGATTAAATGGTAAAGGACCAGTCTTCCTATTTGCTGCAGATTTTAACTTATTGTTTATTTGTAAAACTGTAAAGACCAGCAAGTGATCACTTAAATCAGTCATTACTAATCCACTGTTTATCTTCCCCTCAGTTATGTTTTTAAAAATATTGTCAATCATTGTTGCACTATCCTTTGTTATTCTACTAGAATTTAATTATTGGATAGAATCTCAAGCTAAGCATAATAAAACAAAATCTTTTGTTTTGGTATGTTCATATGATTTCAACAAGCCTATATCGAAGTCTCCACAAACCAGAATCACTTTATTATGTTTTTAATATAACTCAAATCTTCTTATTATAAACACATGCCCATGTTTGTCTATAAATGCAGCTGATTAATATCTTTTAAATCCTTCAACCTAAATTTCAATAGTTACACATTCCATCATCAGTAGCAACTGTCAAAAATAATCTCAGATTTAAGAGTATCACAACATCCCTTCCCCTTTTATTGACCCTGCTTAGCCTGAACATTTCATAACCCTCTAATCCATCCTGCAGTTCATTACCATCACTCAGTCAGGTCTCTGAAATTGATATTACGCTATTTTTTTCTTATACCCTTGAAGATAATCTTTAATTTTGGAAAAGTTACAGTAGAAACTTAAAGGGAATCTCCGAAAAATCAACATGTTTGTTGTCCTTTCTTACGTGTGCCCATGTGCAACAGATACATAGTATGTATACGTAGTTAGTTTATAGGTAATGAGGGGAGGGGAATAACAGCTAGCTCATCAGACATTTCCTGAAAATAAACATTGTTTACACGTCCCGTATCTCGAGTCTGAATCAAGTCTGAAGTCTTTTGAGGACGAATCTCAACTCACTGTGTGAATCTTAAGTGTGACTCAAGTCTGAGTCTTAAACTCAGGTCCCCATGTCTGTCTCACACAAACACACACACATTATGTACATCAATAGTACACATACACACATACAGCAAGTAGTGACTCAGTGAACCTAGATCGACACGGGGGGTCCCCGTAGTGCCACCAAAAAACTTCACTTCTGTCTTACTTTCATTCAGACTTAAAAAGTTTAGAGCCATCTAAGCCTTTATGTCGTCAAGACACAAACAAGAGTACCATCAACAATAAGAATTTGTCATCCTGGTTGGCCTTAGTACAATATATTATGTGAACAAATTAATACTGTTTGTCACTTGGAATGAGTTGGCAAAGAATAGCTGTATGCTTTGGAATCAGCAGTAGATCACTGTACAGACACAGACAGCAACTTCAAATTGGACCTTTGACCTATGCAGCAATATCTGATGAGGCCTTGACTGACATTATTAGTGGAATTCTTCAAGCCACCTCAAATACAGGAAAAAGGAACGTACCAGGAGGTTTACAGTGCTGGCGTTCGAGACGTTGCCTGCAACACCTTGACCCAATTGGATGGGCCTTCCATCACCGACATGCAATTCAACAAATTGTTGTTCATGTTGTTCATGTTCAAACTCCCAATCAATTATGGTGAGTATTTTGAGATATTGCATCAAGTTTGGTTCTTTAAATACACTCAGTTGTAATATAGTAATGGATATCCTTACAGCATTGGTCTAAGTAGTACTCAGATTTAACTTAAGTAAAAGTACTTACACCAGTGTAATCAATCCATTTACACAATATGATTTTGCAAAGCATATTTACTGAATGGAGCCAAAGATTGAACACACATCCCTGAGACCTTGCTATCACGAGAGCCAAAGCAGAAGGGAAAATGTGTTACAATTCATTGGAGACCCAAATTTCAGGGTATCACAGAGCTAAACATTAGTAATCATTGTAATAGCGTCATTTATTTTTCCCACAGGCATAAAGATGGAAACCACAAGATGGTGAGGTGGAGAATGGTTTTTCATGGATGTATTGGCGGCTTTTAGTCTAACTATCATATACTTGCAGTGTCTCAATAACAACAGGGCATCAAGTGTATTGGAACTGTTTTGTACTGGTGTACAGAGTTTTGGCCTTCCCTCAAGAATACGCTGTGACCATGGCATGGAGAACACAGGGGTTGCCTGGTATATAATGGAGAGAAGGGGGTTGAACAGAGGCAGTGTCATTACTTCTTCATCTTCGTCAAAGATAACCATTTAGCAACTGCAAATTTATTCCTATTTCCGTTTCAATCAAACTCTCATTCTCATTCACATATATACTATTATTGTCTCCCATTCACTATCATGTTATTTCTTGCAAAGAATTATTTGCATTCATTCATTTATTTTTCCTATATGTGCTGTTAAATCTTTTATCAGATATATTATTCTGTCTCCCATTCAATATTATGTTCATCTTGCAAAGAATTATTTGCATTCAAATGCACAATTTATCTTTCCTATGCTACTATTTTTTATCAGATATAACATTATTGTCTCATACATATATTAGACCTTTGTTAAACATGCACTATTTGCTTCATTTACATATACTACCATAATAACATACATCTACTATTATCCCCTTTTACACAGACTATCATGCAAGTATTTGTATAACGAGATATAGTTGTCAGTGCAAGAGAACAGTGTAGTGTGTAGACCCATGAGTATGATAAGATGAATGAGTATGATTGTGCAAACTGTATGAGGGTATAGTGTTTGCTTAAGAATAGTGGTGTATGTGTGCTATTATGATACTGTGTGTGAGACCAAGTATGATCTCTCAACCTTAACAACTAACAACACCACAAAACTCAACATGAAAAACAGCAGCAGGTATCCAACATATTATGCTCATTATCCAGTGAGCTTCAAATGAAACTTAGCGTCCACGCAGTTTCTCTTGACTGTCCCTCAATATTAGCTGTACAAAATGCTAATAAAACGCCAAATTAGCCAACCTACAAAATAAACAGCCCTAGTGTCAGTTCACGGTGACATCACTGAGGGGTGTGATTACAGGTGCAATACAGCACTCTTCTGACCACACCCAGACAAACTGGGTGTGGTCAGAAGAGTGCTTATTCTTTAAAGAAATTAAATGCACTTTGTCTTACCGTAACAAAAAAAAAAATTCCGGACTTGACAGGATTGATATGTCCATGTTCCATCCCCGTCTATCATCACACAAGTGAAATCTTTGAGGTTACCTCTTTGCAGACCTGGTTTCCAATTGTAGTAACCAGTTTTGCTCATATCACCATTTGCTGACCATCTCCAGGAGTTTGTGTCATCCCTCAGTCCGAGCCATAACAATGAGGTATCTGAACTGGGTCTGTTTAGCCTGCTCACATCGTCCTTGATTTCAATGGTTGCCAGGTCAGTGTGTTTCACTCTGCAGTAATGCTGAGCGTCTGTCCAGTTCATTTTCAAGTTGACATAGTGGTACTCACGTAGGATGGCTTGAGAGCAGGAATTGAGGCCAAGTCCTGAGGTTTAATGATAAAAGGAATATATTAAAGGCTGTAAAATCATGTTAGGAACTGTTGATCTGACATAATTTCAAAAGGCTTTTTAGTAGTTTAGTAGTAGTTATTAGCCCAGCCTTTTCTCTTCATCAGTTGTTTGAAGCCAAATTGAAGTAAATTTGTATTTATGCAATCTATGTAACAGGGACAAGTTACAAGGATAACACATTTCCTCCACTGAGGACAATAAAGAATGAATCTGAATCTGAGTGAGTTAGCATGCAAAGTCTGCGTGAAGCATAACATCTCTAACCAATTTAGCAGTAGCTAAGAACTGTGTTACATAACCTCTATTATAATCCTTTCCTGATCAGATGTGGATTTATATAATCTTTAGCAACAAATAAACCAACTGGCAAATAGATCACAAAGAAAATAATTCATGTGTTGATCATAGGCAAAATGTGTCATTCTAGTTTAACCACATACAATGTTGACTTGTAGTTTGACTTAATATTCCTCTGACATTTATCGTCAGCACAACATGTTGTGCAATGATGCTCAGAAGTCCCGTGATTTCAGATGTCCTTCTGTGAATTAACTCTGTCTTTAGACCCATATTTTTTAGCAGTATGATTTTGTGGAAGATTAGTAACTGTTGTGTGGTGCATATGAACTGGAAAGCCTCAAGGAATCCGCCCGCTGCCCTTGGACTTACCCTCCTTTCCACATCACCTGACCTCCCCACCTACCGGCAAACATGGGCCGAATTCAGCTCTGACAAAACATAGCAAAGCGTTTATTTCAAATGGTGATACCTTCAACACCCTGCATTTCAGCGAGCTGCATTTTACTGCCTTTTTAATATGAATGTTTACATACTTGTCACAGCTAATTGCCAGTTTCCATGTGTCTAGATGTTTTGTTGGTTTTGCCTCAGCTGTTCCCTGCATGTTACCTGTTGACCTGCCTGTAAGCGCATTTATCCACAATAAATCATTGAACTGCACCAGTCAGCCTGTTCTGTCTGCGTTTGGGTATAAACCACATTGTCCGCCATAAACCACCTTGACAGGAAGAACCATCACCATGAAATTATGTAAAGATATTGTAACTCTTACCAAAGAAGACATAAATCAAAAGCACTGCACAATCCATTTCGGATTTCACTGAAAAGTTTGAGAAAAAAAGAAAATTAGAAAAGTACTAAAAACATTATTTACAACGACAGCAAACATTAAAGAAAAAAATCTTGAAATAGGGTTAAATTGGGTCAATTAATCACAAGAAAACCATGCGATTAATTGCAATCAAAGATTTTAATCATTGCTCAGCACTATTATTTACCTTTCAACCTTTAGAATTGTTAAAATATGTATACGGTCAGTTTTTTCATTTAAAGGAACAGAGCTTAACTTCAAATGTATATTTTTGTTCATATTTTTTAAGTTTCTTTGGTTTAAGTTGTTTAACTTTTCGACAGTTTCCATTGCCTACATAGGGGTGACCCAGTCATTTTAATATTTTTGCCATTCAAAAATCCCAAAAACTATTTTACATTTATTATTTACAATTTAAATACAATATATACATAGGAACTATTTTACTATATTGGTCCTAGTCTCAAAACCGTGGTTGAGTTTAATCAAAATTTAACATATCTAATATGTGCTTTTTACTTGCAGTATTCCCTTTACACAGTAGCAATAAAATATTTCTTGTAAATCTCAACTTACAACATTAATGTATACAAATAGTATAAAACCAAAGCTATTTCAAACTGCCAGGGCATTACCTTTTATAGCTTGTTAAAACCTTGTCACCATCAAAGGGCAGTTTTCTTGTTTTGTTTTCAGAACAGTTTCTTTTTTTTATCAGGGATCACAGAAACAGTCCATGTTCAGTAGCAAGTGTCCCTGTTATAATGAGGTGAAGTGTTGCGGTTCTGCTTGCCTCACCCACACCAGCCCGCTGCCAAAGTTGCTGAATGCCCAGCACAAATCATTGAAAAAGAGACTTTATTCACTTTGTGAGTTTCCAGAATCTCTTACTGTTCACCAAACAGGACATCAACAGGAGGGAATTCACATGGCAGAGCATCCCTGCAAAACTAGATGAAGGCTTATCAGGTAAAGTTATGTAGCCTATAATTTTAACTTAAGTTAAATAGACTACAGCTGTATAGGACACAGAAACCGTTGCCATGTTACTCTCCATAGAGTGCCTGCCGTTTACTCTCAGAGTGCTTGTTTCCTGTTTACCTGAGGAGCACAGAGCGACCCCACAGGGCCAAGCGACTACGTTTCGATTTCCAGAACGTTCCTCCTACATCTTCCCCATACTAATCAGCATGCAGTGTGTTGCATCCACTTCCCTATGGCATTTCATTCTTCGCTTGTCTTGCTTTTCTACTTCTCCCACATGATTTGACTGCGTTAATTAATAAATGCATTAATGCAATAATGACACGATAACTTGCCCAGCCCTAGTAAATAATTTATAACAATAATAATGATCAAAAGAATAATCCATCCATCCATCCATCTTCATCCGCTTATCCGGGGTCGGGTCGCGGGGTCAAAAGAATAATCGAATGTTAAAATAAGATATACTCACATGTATAAAATCCAGGATTTAAGCTCTTAGCAGCAAATAAACCACACTTGGAGCCACTCCTATCTCCAAGGCCATATCTGCTCACCTCTCTGAGACGTTTCCAGTGCTGTGCTGCATTTTAACATGAGCATATTTAAATATCCAAATATCCAATGCTGACAAAGGTCACTTTGGTTTTTACATGCATCATTATATGACCATGATTTTTGGTGTAGTCACCCATGGTTACTGTGTGGATGATGTCTTTGATAAATTTTGCAGTCTCTGAGCATGATGCTGTACTTTTCCAGGCAACACACCTTTCTCCAGACCCCAACCCCCTAAAATTGCTCCACTTTTCTCCACTTTTACATCATGTAAAATGTCCAGAGGGTAACCCATGACCACATGGAAGTGTTTCAGACTTTTAGTAAGAGGACCCTGTCCTTTCACCCCATAGTTCTGACTTAAGCTTGAGTCTTTCATCACCTCTTGCACATGCCTGTCATGACAGTCTTTATCTCAGAGATGAAACAAACCAGATCTTACCTCTTGTTGCTGAATGCCAACTCTGGATGCCAAGCAGACTCTGCAAAATTTGTTCACTGTAAAGCTCTCATGGAAACCTGCAATTGAATGGGCAGCAAGGTTATCAGCTGCTACAAACAAAACTGTTCCCTTCACACTTGTGCCTAACTGCTCTACATAAACACCATGCTGTTCTAATGAGACAAGGTCATGGATAAGAGGCTGCAGAACTTTCTCATTACCACACTGTTTGATTGTGGATGTGTTGCAGAGTAGAGCAAGCTGAATAGGTTTAGTGTTGATCTGTATTTGGCAGGTACATTAGCAATAACCCAATACACTGCACACATTTTGTGTTTCAGCTTTGATGTTCCCAAAGGATTTGCTACTTCAAAGTCATCAAGATATAGTATCAGTGCAACTGTGAACTCATCCACTGAAAGAAGGCAGTATTCCTTAAAGTGCACTGCATCGGCATATGAACGGCATATTCATGTGGTACATGCACCTTTTCTGACATTGCTTTATCTAAAATGTCAGTTTTGTTTAGTAGTTTCTGTAGCATGTTTTGTATGGGGACATATACAACTGTTTTTGTGCCTTTTTCAACAACATATTCTATAGGCATCACCAGGGGAAACTTATTCCTCAGATAGGCTGCCCTCCTTTTTACAGTTCCAAGAGATCTATGTTTGCCATACAATGATGCCATCACATTACTTTCTGAAACAGCACAAACAATTTATTTAAACTAATTCATTCACATCTGCATAATGTTTCTTAAGGACTGACTTGACATTACTGTACAGTAATGGTTGTGACAGGTCATGTATTTGGCAAAGGTGTTGTATCACTTCTTGTATAGCACTCTCTGGGATGTGAAGAGATGCTAGATTATGCTCACCCTGACTTTCATTGGGTGCTTCATCACAAGCATCATTTGTTATACTGACAATTATTTCAGATTTGAAATTCTTCCAAGTATGATCTCTGTGTGTTTTACTTTTGTGTGCATTGAAAGTGGAGTATACACTGCTCTGAAATGTACAGTCTTTATAAGGACAATCAACTTTGTGATTTACTTTTAAGTGAGTTCTCCTCAGATGAGCGAAGTATTCAGTTTCAGTGCAGGGTTCAAGAAAGTCACATGACAAACAGCGAAACTTCATTTGAGAGTCTACAGTTTGCCGTTGATCCACATTTCTGGTGTGAAAGCGGGATAAATGGCTATGGAGTGCATTGAGAGACTTAAATGTACACATACATTCCTGATGCAAGCAAGGAAAGGGCTCAGTTCTTGCATAAGTCCCATGTTTTAGCCTATAATGTTTTAAAAGCTGTGCTCGCTTCTCACTGATGGCAGGGCAGTACTTGTATTTCCAAGGCATTTTAATATGGCTTTAAACAAAAATGGTAGGGCAAATGAGGCTAATGTTAAAAGTGGGCATTATCATTTTTTTTCAAAACTACATCAAATAATTTGAATTTTACACTTCTGTTGCAAAACTGTATGTATAAAACATAGGAAAAAAGTAGAGAGAGCTACTCAAAAATTACAATTGTCACAATTGCAAATGCTCAAAATTTACCTATAACTCAACCTCAAATTTACACACATTTAAATATACATGTTTCAAACTAGATATGTTTCAGCAGTTTCTAATATTTGAATTAAAAAAACAACTCACCTCATTCAGGCGGAAATGGTATCCTATTTACAGCAGGCAAATGTCCTTTTAAAAGCGTCCAAACTTGCTAAAAACAGATAAATGCAGGCTTGTATTGTCCAAAGAGCATGCAAAGTGCAAATACCTTAAATTGCTGGATGTAAATTAGAAAATGGTGCAACTTTCTCTAGCCATTAACGGTCAAGCCCAGACTTGTCTTGAGTTTTGAGCCAATCACAACAGGGCAGCACTGTGGCCTGAGGTAAAACTTGATAGTTTAATTTTGTTAAACTTACAAAAGTGAGTACACCCAATGACTGTCTCATACACTCTTCATATACTCATACTGTTTAAGTATTGCTATAAAACTAATCTTTAAAAGTGGTATTTACTCATATTGTTTGCACAGAATTAACTTTCGGGTTAACAGTGCAAGTAACACATATTTCTTGAATCTGATTGCTAGTCAAGGTCATAACACCAGAATCCTTTTTACAACCATATACTCAGTAACTGGCCCTGCACCCACAAAGCCAGGTGAATCTTCTCCAGAAAAATGGGAAGAATTTCTTAATCATTGAAATCATTGCCACACTAACCTCAGTGAGGTTGGAGTGGACACACACCCAAACCCAGTAACTAATTTTACTGAAATCTCTCTGTCAAACCTGGAAGGCACTGTTGCATTGTCTAAATGGTCTACATGCCCTTCAGACTGCAATTCGACTTGGTTTTTAAAAGTTGTATTTCAGACAGTTGGTCCACATATTTTAGCCATCACCTCTTTGTCAACTTGCATTTTTATCTTGTTTTAAGCATGTCTGTTTACCCACTTTTAGAAATGCCCTCTTTAGATTCCTCTTTAAGTAATTTTAGACCCATTTCCGAGCTGACATTTTTATCCAAGATTGTATTTATTTAAATTTTCTTGAACTCAGCTTAGCTTTTGACATTGTGGACCATGATGTTTTAATTAGTCGTCTGAAAAACTATGTTGGCATCAGTGATGTGGCCCGGGATTGGTTTGTCTTCTGTCAGGTTATTTTCTGTGATCTTTGGAGAAGCTGCCTCCTCCCATGCTCCTCTATTTTGTGGGGTCCCCCAGGGGTCGATCTTGGGGCCACTGATATATAAGGTTGTGTGTCACCATATACATGCTACCCCTTGGGAAAAACAATCATCCATCCATCCATCTACCGTCAACCGCTTATCCTGTGTACAGGGTCGCGGGGGGGCTGGAGCCTATCCCAGCTGACATTGGGCGAAAGGCGGGGTACACCCCGGACAGGTCGCCAGTCCATCGCAGGGGAAAAACAATCAGACTTACAATATTAATTTCCATTATGACCCTATGACACCCAGTTGTATGTCCCCTTAAGGCTTAGTTCTACCGATGTTTCTGGTATTCTCTCTTGCCTCACTGAGATAAATGCCTTGATGTCTAGTAAGTTTCTTCAGTTAAATGACACAAAATCAGAAATAATTGTATTTACCCTCTTCTGACTAGCACTAGCTACCTCAAAAATCTCACCACAAGCCTGGATGTCTTCTCAGATAACATTCATTAAGAAGCTTGCAACCTTAGTGTCATTTTTGACTCCAGCTCCAGAGCTGTCTTTTTATGCTCAGGTGATCAAAGTAGTGCAGGACTGTCTTGTCAAGCTGAGACAGTTAACTAAGGTTAGAACATTCCTCTCCTCTGCTGACTTAGAGAAGGTCATTCATGCCTTTATATCCTCAAGACTCAACTCCTGCAATGCTCTGTATTCTGTTATTAGTAAGGGAAATATTCATGGACTACAGCTCATTCAAAGTGCTGCAGCCAGTCTTCTAACTTGCACTAAGAAGAGTGACCATATTACACCAATCCTTGCTGCCCTTCACTGGTTGCGCCAGTAACCATATACCATATGATGAGAGAAGTGTGAACAGGGGTGATTTCAATCTCAAAAAGTTTTACACTGTTTTCTACATTTTGATAAGTCTGAGTCAGTCCGTTTCTAATTTCCTTCCCTGGTCAGTGTCCCTTTAAATGCAAAGTTAAAATGCAAAACTAATAAGTACTTTTCCTGCATCCAAGGGAACTAAAGTACAATCACAGAAGATGATCAAAGCAATCTGATTTGCAAACGTCTAATTTAACTTTACAGAACATTGCAAATTAGGTTTTGTGGCTGGAGAACCAGAGGAAGTGATTTGGCTGAGATGAGCTCCTTCACAAATGCTTGCTGATGACCTTCATCATCGTCGACTTACTTGGCAGTCTAATGGCCCTATTTAAATTATCTATAGTACTTGTTCTAAATCATTATTACACGATCTGCGGATTGTCCATGGGTACCATGGAAATAACTGCAAGCCATGCATCATTCTAACCAGCCTATGCAGGTGCAACTTACTATCTGAATAATGCACCCTTTAAATGTCAGGGAAATACTTTTCATTGACTTTTGTTGGTCAATGGCACAATCACTTTCCCACCATCAGGTGGTGGTGATGGCGCAATAGATAAGACACATTCCTTTGGTCTGAGAGACTCGGGTTCAGTCCCTCACTGTAACCCATCCACCATTGTGTCCCTGAGCAAGACACTTAACCCTTCTTAATGTTTATTAATTAGCAATAACAGACAGCCCTAAATTAAATCAGAATCACAAACTGGTTTTCCAGTTTTCACTTAAAAGGACATATCCTAATAGACATAGTAAGTGAAAAAAAAAAGTACTGCTCCTTTTCAGCTGGCACATATTTGAAAATGCAAATGAGGCATCTGACAAAGGTCACATTGATTGGAACCTGATATTAAAGTTTGGGAATTGATAAGTAGAATTTAACATATTTTTTGTTGTCTGAGGTCAAATGATTAAAATGTATAGCAATATTTAATTTAAAGCTTTGAATTACAGATGTTTATTTGAACAACAACCGTGATCTTACAGAGCAAGCAAAGCAGCAGTGGCTGTTCTAGACCAATTTTATTGAGGGGGCTAGATTGGGACCAGTTGTGGGGGCACATTTAAACCAGGACAAAAGAGACAAAGGCATTGTTCAAGCATCCAAAATATATTTTTTAGAATATAATGTAATGTTTTAGTATGTGTCAGTAACTTTGTTATTTGTTTCAGTAACAGGATCTTTTCAGCAACTTAGTTAGAGTTTTATTAAATTGCACTATTCAAAAAAAAGCATTCCTGTTAACTGTAGCTCCAGTTATAGTACATTCTGTGATGTAATACTTCTTTGTAAGGCTTAATGAACAGTATAAGCTCTAGTGTACTAGGCATGCTCTGGATCCCAGTTTGTATTTTGTATGCCAATTTAACTTATGCTAGGAAACAACAAGCATCTCCATATTCAACCCTGTTATTACTCCGGATGTGAACTATACACAAAATTAAATATTTGATGGTAGGCCATCATCTGTGCATTATGGACATAGGCAGTGGACCAAACTAAAAGCTCTAGGTTATAACAATATGGCATGTGAATGGATTTGATCACACTTGACTGAGAGGTGTCAAGTTGATATTTGTTTGAGGCTAGAGAAATAACATGTGGTGTGCTGCAGGGTAGTGTCCTGGGTCCATTGCTCTTTCTCTTGTATATAAATGACATGAAATCTGTTTGCAATGTTAGTCTTATTCTCTATGTGGATGATTCAGCCTTGTTGTTCTCCCATAAGGATAAGATAGTTATTGAGAAACATATAAGTGATGAGTTATAGAACATAAGCGAATGGTTGATGGAGAATAAATTAGTCTTTGCATTTAGGGAAAACTGAATCTATTTTATTTGGTTCAAAAATAAGTAGTACACCAGAGCTCAGATTTTCTGTGGGTGGTACCCAGATTGAAGCTAAACCTTGTGTTAAATATTTTGGCTGTGATTTAGATAGTTCTTTGTGTGGAGAAAGTATGGGTTATCACAAAAGTGAACCAAAGAATTAAATTTCTGGCACGTAAGGCTCATTTCTTAAATAAAGAAACTTAAAAAATGTCGGCAAATCCTTTAATTCAGCCACACTTCGATTATACCTGTACTACATGGTACAGCAGCACCCCCAATAGGATAAAAGTTCAAACAGCACAGAATAAATTAGTCAGGCTGATTCTAAACCTCAATAATAGGACCCACATCGACTCTTCTGAACTTAAGAATCTAAAATGGCTGACAGTCGAAACCACTGAAACTGAGATTTACCATAGACCGTATTAACACGAAAGATTCTGCATAGGAATGAGCCAAGATATTTTAAAGATTATTTTGAGCTTATTAGGAACTCTCATAGCTACTCAACTAGAGGCAGTACCACAGACATAGTACCTTGTAGATATCGAGCTGTTCTGGGCAAAACACCTTTTTGTACAGGGCAGCATTGGAATGAAACAAACTTCCATTTGAGATTAAGTTAAGCCAGTCAGATCGCTGTTTTAATCGAACATGTGGTAAATGGTTGTTACACGCTAATTAGTTTGAGTTTTTATGTAGTCTTAGGAATATTTATTATTGTAGTCGATGTTTTCTGTTTATTTTATTTTATTTTATTTAATATGTATTGGGATGTGGTTTTTGTTTTCTTTGGTTGTAATTTTTAAGGGTTGATTGTACAGGGTACCTTTACTCATCCGTAGCTAGCCTTGCCATCTTTATCAGACTTCAACGAGGACCACAATGGAATTAAGTTTGTAACTTTCTTGTGTTATCCTCGACAGTTCTGATAAATGTGTAATGTCACTGTGATGGCATCTTGTTATGCATTTAATTTTGTTACTGTGTAATAAATCAAATCAAATACTACTGTGAGGCAAGAGAGGGGGGGCTCAAGGTGTTTCTAAATTTAATTTTTGCATTTGTATTGTTTTAGTACTTACACTAGGCCGCATGCATATACTGCAGATCCCTGTAGTCAAGAACCGATAAAAAGGAAGACTGGACAAGTTTCTTCCTCGCTTAATAGGGGAAACAAACCTTGTTTCAAAAATAAAAGCCAAGTTTGAGCCTGAGTTTCTTTAAACGCTTGTCTATGTGTATAAAAAAGATAATTTATCGTCGAGCCAGATACCAAGATATTTGTTGCTAGTTACCCTTTCAATGACAGCGCCATTTTTTGTGCAAAGGCTAAGGTTCTGCTGAGTGCGAGCTCTAGTGATTGTCATTGTTATGACCCTTCTCTCTCTCTCTGCTCTTTCAGGTAGTGGCAGCAGGTGTCCCTGATCATCGCTCAGTGCCTGGAGGCTAAGAAGGCTTGGGTTCTTCACAGCACCGTCTGTTTTCCCCTTCTACCTGTTGAGACCACACTGCTAAAAAAACAAACTTGTAAGCAGATCACTGCCAACCAGCCAGCCCAGTGGACAGTGGCAGACCATTCAACTAGTGGGGTGAACAATGGCTTGGTTTTCCGTGAGTCCAGAACCATGTGTCTGGTTTAGCCTCCTCAGTGGTGAGAGGACTTTTCATGGTACAATGTTCAGTTAGAGCACTAACTGAACAATGTAGAGATATGTTCTACATGTTGAACATATCTCTTTCAGTTAGTGAACCTGTGTTGATTATCGCCTTACCTGATTTATCACTTTCTCCGTTTGAGAGAGTAGTTTTGTGTTGTTTTGGTTTGGTTTTCCCTTTCTATCAACATTGCAATAAATATGATTTTTGGTTTGCACACACCCTGTCCTCTTTTGCCCCAGTTTTATTTTAAACATTGTTGCTCCTCCTCCTTCTGGACTTACCATCCAGAGGAACGTAACAATTTGGGGCCTCGTCCGGGATATAAAAGAGACGGGGAAATCAGATTTACTGTGGTTGCGTTAACTGTTTGGTTGTCATTGTCCAGAGTACTGAATACCTGTCTAACTTCCCCAGTTTAGGCTAGAGCTGTCCAGCTGAACTGTTTGACAGTTCTTCCATCAAACACCATTTGTTGTTTTGTCTTTTTTATGTTCGGAGTAATCCAGGGTTGGGATTCATTCCCTGGCGGGGATAGGTCTTTCAGGGTTTCGACCACTGAAGTTGCTGCTTTTAAAGTCGATAGAGATAGACTAGGTAAGGAATTTATAGGCAGGATCTGGGAAAGATGTGGTGTTGCAGAAAGCGCTGGATGGTGAGTATCATTTTGTGTGTGGGTTACGTCACCACGTTTGCCACAGACAAAGTGTTGTACAGGGTATGGTGTGTGAAGTGTTTGTGTTACGTTTGCATTTAGTTTAGCTTAGTGGGTAGTGTGGTTAATAACAGTGCTAGAGGGTTGCTAGCATGGTTGTCTTTAGCCAGGAGGAGTTAAAATACGACATTAAATCAGCTTGACTTGTGTAGGAAAGTTTATATTTAAAGATTTGTATTTGGAGGCAGAAACAGCCCATAAGATGCGTGAGCTTGAGCTACATGCTAGTGGCTCAACTCCCTTTGACACTTGGTTGTCATCCAGCGCTACTGTTGACGTGAGTAAAAACTTGGTGCCTGCGTTCAGAGAATCAGAAGAAGAAGGTTACTTTAGCACATTGGAGCAAATCGCAGTAACTCTTCATTGGCCAAAAGATGTTTGGGCAATTTTGCTACAATGTAAGTTGACTGTCAAGGCTCAGGAGGCTTGTGCTGCATTGTCAGTGAAAGATAGTTTGTGTTTTTAAAGTGAAGAGCACACTATTGCATGCCTATGAACTAATGCCTGAGGCATATAGACAGCGGTTTAGGGGCCTCTGTAAAGCTGCAAACCAGACATATGCAGACTTCGCTTGGGAAAATGTCACTTTTTGGGTGCAGCTTCTAAAGCTGAAGCTTTACAAGCTAAAGCTGAATTTTCCTCCTTATGTGAGTTGATGTTGTTGGAAGAGTTCAAGAACTGTGTGTCTGAGAAGATTGTTTACTTGAATGAACAGAAAGTGGCGACCCTACAACAAGTAGCTATGCTAGCTGACAAGTTTGCTTTAAAGTATAAAGGTGTCTTCAGGAACCCTATCTCATCCTCTGTCGCTCCACCACATCGTAGTGCTAGCAAGAAGTCTAGTGATAGACAGGTACCCCGAGTTGGTTTAGCTAACTCTACTTCAGGTGCTGAGACAGACAGGCTGTGTTTTTTCTGTCATAAAACTGGTCAACTCATAGCAGATTGTTTAATAATGAAACAAAAGCAGCAGCAGCAGGATTCAGTTACCAAGCAGCCGAAGGGAGTGGGATTAATTAAAACTGTCACATCTGGTAGTGAGCCTACCTATTCTCGAGAGCTGGATCAATGTTTTAAACTGTTCATCCTTCCTGGTTCTGTATCACTCACAGAGCAGGTTGAAGATCAGTGTCAGGTCACCATACTACGTGACACTGGTGGTTTGTGGTCTTTTATCCTTTCTACTGTCTTGCCTTTAGATGCTAAGTCACCCTGTGATATACAGTTGTCCAAGGTATGTGTTATATGCCAGCCCCACTCAATCACATCCATTCAATCTAAGCTTGTTTCTGTTTGGTTCCCTGTCGCTGTAAAATCGTGCTTTCTTATCGATGGTGTACACTTCATCATGTGTAAAGCCATCACAGGTGGTAAAGTGTACCCTGACCCTGAAGTTGTGGGTGTACACATTTCTGAGAGTGAGCCAAACTAGCTGGTTGTAAAACATCCAGAAATGTTCTCAGTCAGCACGTTGACTAGAGCTCAAGCTCGGACACAATATCAGGAATTAACTTTGTCAGACTATATGTTCTCTTCTGTTTTTTTCTAAGGACAGGATGCTTGCTGGTGGAGAGTCGACGAAGGTGTGTGAAAAAGTGCCAGAGACTGTTGCCACTTCTGAAGTGCCACTGCCATTGACACGTGAAGGGCTCATTGGTGCACAGAAAAGTCACTTGTCAATGATCATAATCATTAATGCAGAACAAGTTCCATTTTTTGAAAGTTTGCTGTAGCATTATGTCGACATTTTTTAATGTCTCGCCCCAACTGATCAATGTTTGGATGCGTAGGCTTACATGACTGACGAATGGTGGCTTGTGAGAAGGACAATGAATGGTAACCGTAGAAAGCAAAAGTCGAATCACGGACGTTTTGGGCGAAGTAGGTCCTGAAAAGAGGACACGTCAGTGGAGGAGAAGGTTTGGTATATAGTAACTTTGTGTACATTTATGCTTTTAATTTTAAGTTAAAATTTTACAAATGAATTTTTTTAATGTCCTGTTTTTATTTCATGAAAAATCCCACTTGAAAACAGTACACCACAATTACATTTTTCTTCTCGTGCACCTCAGATAGGCAGCTCAAGTACCCCCAAGAGATACACACACCACTTTTTGGGAATTCCTAATAGACTATTTGTTGTAGACAAAAAACTAGATTTAGAACACAATAGCACCAGAATTTAATAGCTTATATAATCACTCACTAAAGATAAAAGATTAAATCATAATTCCTTATTAGGATTGTTGTAGTTATCCTAATTTAAAGAGTAATTTGACAACCCTTGAAAGTCATGTCTTTGCTGACCTTCAGTGGCTTCACTGAAACAGGAACAGGCTCAAAACATTCAAAGATATGGTTAATAAAGTGATCTAGCTATTCATTATGGTTACATGCAGTCTGCCTTTGCAGTTTGTTGAAAACATCAATTACAAAGGACATCTTTTCCATTGGCTTCATCATTTTCTTCGTTTCTCTTTGTTTGTTTTCTGGGTTGAATCTTCCACCGCAGGTTGAAGTCAGTCAGCGAAGCTTTGTTTGTCAGCCCTGCACCTAACTGACAGGGAAACAAAGAATTTTCTGAAAAACATTGTTAAAAGAATTTTGGGAATGTAGCATCTGACACATATTGTGTATTAAAATCATTTATTTCAAGTATTATTTTTGCTCATGGAACACAGCTTTACTTGAGGTATGGGAGTTATCCAAGTAAACAGCCAAAGCTGTTTTGATATGTCAGGTATAATATTATCTGATTCATCAATTAATCATAATTCACTCTGGAACCACAGGCTTTATATAACTACATCTGCAGCAATATTCCTCAAGACCTAAAAACTACTTTGATGTGTAAAAGTTCTTCTTTAAGAACTGGAGGAAGTT